>JAPWTK010000620.1:0-236755 GCA_029963805.1 Aromia moschata
TGTTATATAATAAGCATAGATGATATATACCTTGCCTTTTGATACCAACGCAGGTTGCGCTTAGCGTTGCTATTGGCAAGGTAAAAAAGTGAGGCATTCTCCCGGACTTACCCTATATGTTTTAAAATGAAAAATATATCTGAACTAACTCTTACATGCTACTTTACTCGTATTTATAATATTAACAATGCGTTGTCAACAAGCCAGCTTGCGAGAATCCAAGTCTGTTGATGCTGACTACGGGGTCTTCGAGAAGCTGCTATCGCGAAACGTGATACTGTAGATGAGACACGTCTGCATGCTAATTCTGCATATAACATATATATTTTTTAATTTTTGCTGATCGACTTCACCGATTTCTAAAGTGAGAAATATGCATTTTTAAAGGAGTTCATCGACTTGACCATGAGTGAAGTCGATCACAATTAACAAAATAAAATCGCTCAACCTACGACCTTGCTCCAGTGACCAATTGACAGCCTAAACATCAAGGAAGTTATATTTTTTAAATTGCATTATTACCCTTTAAAATATAATCGAACGAGAACTCTCTCTAAGCCTCACATGACTCGCCTATGGCAGGTCGATAATAAAAAAAGCCAAACTATCGCAATACCCGCGGCGAAACGGTGTACTGTGTGCGGAACACCTCTCGCTCTCCCCTACCGCAAGAAAGTTAGTTCCAAAAATTGGGTAGACTCTCGGTGATAGGCAAGCACGACAGGTGTTTTGGGAGTAGCAGTTACACTCGCGTTAGAAAATACCCTTTTAACACACAATTGTTATAAAGGCCAAGTCGGGCCAGTTATTAATATACTTCCACGTATATATTTTCACCGATTTGTTGATTAGGCACCCTTTTGTTTAAAAAAGTATTCCCTACTAAGTGAAACCCAACTCGTGCTATAAGGTTAGGTGAAATTAAAAGGATGAGATTTCATATTTTGACACAAAACATTTTTTGTGCTATTTCGCATTTCAAGATTTGCTAATTGAACTTCAACATATTTAGTGATATTTAAACACTTGTATGTCCATTAAAGATCGTTCGTGTATTAGTGACAATAAAGTCATGGGAAAGTAAAAAAAAAACTTTGCCTGCTCTAAAAGTTTGAAGTGAACCAGCGACTCTGTGGAGGCAAACATCTCTTGTGGCGAGGTTTAGGGCAAGAAAGGAACCCTGGACCCATCAATAATTAGTTTTCCGTCATCTCAAAAAACTTATTTTTTGATCGATTTCACCCCGTTTGACGGTACTTCTACTACACATGAGGCAGTAATATTTTACGATTCTTTCAGTTGTGCTGTTTTTTTTATCATATTCGTCCCATATTGATGTCTCCTTTTTCGGAAAGTGTAGTCCTTCTTCTACATCCTCTGATCGAGGTTTATGTTCTTCAGTCGAACGGATTGCTTTGCATATTTTAATAATGGACGTTTTTGTGTTTTCAAAACTAATATCTCTTTGAAATCCCAGTGTTTTTAAAACGTGGATCTAAGAAGGTACTTTCAGCTAATAACATGTTATCCTCAAAATTGCCAAATCATTTTTTTATTTGTTTCCCTAATTACTACTTATCAAATTTTTTCATTCAATCGGCATATTTTCAAGATTTAAATTTGCAAATATTGAGATAATTAATTACTCATTACCATTATTTTTGATACCGTAACATTCTTTTCTGCAGTCATATCCGAGGTTATTTAAAAAAAAAAAAATAAAAGCACATTGCAAGATTCACTTACAACTGTCCAGTCATTTTGAGAAAACTGTTTAATATCAAAATGTACAATCGCTAAAGTAGAAACTAACGGCTCACGTACTTTTAAAACCCGGGAAAACATTTCAAGGGTAGAATTCCACCGCGTTGGAACGTCTTGCTTTAATGTCGAGGCTCGGTAACACCCATTGTTTTTGTATATCTTTTAATTTTTGCAGCAGTCTGAGGACTTCGTTTGAAAAAAATGTAACGATGGCTTTTAACTTGTCTCAACTTGTGTCAAGATTATTTTTGATACGGTAACATTCTTTTCTGCAGTCATATCGAGGTTATTTCAAAAAAAAAAAAATTAAAACATTGCAAGATTCACTTACAACTGTCCAGTCATTTTGAGACAACTGTTTATTATCAAAATGTACAATCGCTAAAGTAGAAACTAACGGCTCACGTACTTTTAAAACCCGGAAAACATTTCCAAGGGGGTAAGAATTCCACCGCGTTGGAACGTCTTGCTTTAATGTCAGCTCGGTAACACCCATTTGTTTTTGTATATCTTTTAATTTTGCAGCAGTCTGAGGACTTCGTTTGAAAAATGTAACGATGGCTTTAACTTTATTTTGTACCAATTCAATTTCCTTCAAAGCTGTCTGACATGTTTCCATCCACACAAACGAACTGCATCCGTTACTACTGCTACAACTTTTTTTCCACTTTCCAATCACAAAGCACTCGTTTAATTTCGCTTGCTAAATTTTGAGCTGTATGCCGATTAGAATATCTGAAGCAATCCAGAAGAAAATATTTAATTTTGCATTCATCATCAATATAATGATTAGTAATTGATATATAACTTTCATTACTTATAGATGTCCATCCGTCTGTTGTTACGGTTACCGCGTCGGCTTTTTCTAATTTTTAATTCATACTATGTTGTAAAGATGCGGCATTAAATTGTTTGATATTGTTTATCGACTAGGACCTTGGCATCGATGAGCATCAAACACAGCTATCGACAATACTAAATGGTTGAAAATCCATCGCTATCATCTTAACTAATTTGAAAATCTAATTTCAGTCTTTTGTTTTGAGGAAATAGGTGTTCTGTTAACATCAGAAATATGCTGTTGTACATGTTTTCTTTTTTTTGTGCAGGAATTTCCTTAACCGTACAACCTGCACCTGTTCTGGTACTAGGTACTTCACTGGATTCTTTAGAATTACTTTGAACACTTTGATGTTCTTGCGGTGCCGGTGTATCTCGGTTATCCGGGTCAAAATTTATACTCGGATGTTTGACCGTACATGTGTAAGCGCATACAATTAATAACCAGGGCGTTTAAAGATTTTTATTATATTTTTTTATTGCGTCTTATGCCTATAGAATATTCAAGACTAACACTTACGTGGTTGTCAGCTTGATGAGGCTACTACGTCTCACCTGTCGTCCACTCCCTCCAGTTTCTTTCAGAGAAACAAAAATACATAAGTACCAGATAAATTTTCCAATTAATAGATAATAATTAGCAACTACAGGCTATCAAACGACTAATTAAAGTAATAACAACTTTGATGTACCATGACCTCAGAGGTACCTACTTACGGACTGTGTCACCGCAGCTAACAGCCGTCTGCAACATCATTCAGACGGTATCACCGCAGCTAATAGCCGTCTTAAAATACAATGCGATGGGATGCACCGCAGCACATCAGAAAAGGATCGTGTCACCGCAGATAACGATCAAATAGGCAACCTACTGAGTCAGGCAACTTACGGACTATAATAGTCGTCTGCAATATTATATTCAAACCGTATCACCGCAACTAACAGCTCTATTAGAATGCAATGCGATGGGATGCACCGCAGCGCATCAGAATAAACCAAATAATCGAACAGTATCACCGCAGCTAACGGCCCATCACCGAAACAATACATTGATGTCGACGTCAACGAATTTAATATCATTGATAATATCGTAATTAAATAATATAAATTTGACAAAGCAGTATGGATAAGTACTCAGTGAATAAACTCACCTCAATTATTCCAAAGAGAATGGTTCACACTACATAGGTACACACAGTTTATTTTAACAATTTGTTCGTAATACACATACACGCACTCACGACTTATTTATCCAAATGTCCATAAAGTTACTTTAAAAATGAAGCCAGTCTATGCGAGCTTAGTCAGTGTTTTCCTTAGCCGACGATGTTATGACTAAATATCGTTATTTGGCGGCTTGACCGCCGAAATGTTTAGATTTCTGGCGCAACACTGTTAATAGTTAATTTTTACTAACACCTACCCTGTCGTGGATTAACCGCAGTGGAATAGATACCCTGTCGTGGATTACCCCGCAGTGGATCAGAACTATTACTCGAATTATTGTTAAAATGATGTTCAGCTTTTAAGATACCAATATTAGTTATATATCTGAATTATTCATATTGTTTACTAACATGTTTTCCTGACCGGCTTGTATGCTCAGACTCTTTGTTTTTCTTTACAGGGTGTAGGAGAGTATGTACTTCCGTTCCTTAGGTGGAACGGAATCACTTTGTTTGTATTTTATAAATGTTGATTATATCAAACTACCTAGTACACATTTTGTATTTTAATTAAATTTGTTTTCTTCTCATCGGAGTTTACTTTTATAAATTATCTTTCACTATGCTAAGATTTATACGATTAGGGGAGGACGGGGAATTCCGCGCACGGGGTAATTCCGCGCGTAGTGGTTTGCATCGCCAGTTTATTATTTCAAGTTTAGAGCATAGCGCGCCATCTCGTAATAGCTTTGCGAACATCCGCTCATAGTTTAACGTCATTCGTACAGGTAGTTTAGTTGAGGTCGTCAGTTGTTTATTTTTCGCTAGGCTGATGTAATTTTCAGTAAATTTGGAAAAGTGGTAAGTGCCTTTCGTTATTAGTTTTCAGTAAAACTATTTCAGGAGTATTGTGCTTTATATATATATACGTAATTTTCGGCACACGATCTTTTACTCATGTTTTGTCATTAGCTACCAGTGATAGGTTAGGTTAGGTGATACATGTCGGGGAATATCGCGCATCTGCGGAGGGGTAATTTCGCGCTGCGCGGTGTTACCCAAGTTTGGCTGATAATTTATTATTCTGTTCCTTTTCAGAATTTAATCGAAAAAATCCAAAATGCCCCAAACTACGTTCGGAAAACCGAAAAAAGGCACAGTGGACTGAAAATGAGCTGAAAGCTGCAATCACTGCCATACAATCAGGGCGAAAGATAGAGAAGTAGGTCGGTCGTTCAATATTCCAGAATCCACTCTACGTGACAAACTAAAGATAAATATCAATACAAAGGAAAATTAGGAAGGAAACCAGTTTTTAACGATGAACAGGAAACCGCCATAGCCAGTCATGTTATAAAATTGGCGAATATATTTTTCGGGATCACACCAGCTGAACTGCGGGTTTAGCATACCAGTTTCAGTTCAATAAAATTAAACACCGTTTTTCAGGAAAAGAAAATGGCAGGTCAAATTGGCTAGAATTGTTTTAAAGCGACATCCCGAAATTAGTCTTCGTAAACCGGAAGGTACTAGTCAAAATCGTATTTCTGCATTCAATAAGCCTGAAGTTGAGAGATTTTTAACAATCTGCTCGCTGTTATGGAAAAATATAAATTTTCTAAGAGTAAAATTTACAATGTGAATCAAACGGGTATATCCCGGTCAAAAGCCTGCAAAAATTTTGGCACCAAAGGGCAAAAGCAAGTGGGGTCCGTAATCTCCGTAAGTGGGAAAGGGCAAAAAATGTAACTGTAGTATCGCTGTAAGTGCTTCAGGACAGGTCGTCTCCCCTATGTTTATTTTTCCGAGGAGGCACGTATGAATCCACAATTAATGAGAGATGGACCAATTGGAGCGGTATATAGGTGTTCAAAGAATGGTTGGATAAATGAGGAGTTGTTTTTCGACTGGATCAAACATTTTCATCAGCATGTAAAGTCTTCGGAAAAAGATCCAGTACTTCTCATATTAGATAATCATGGGAGCCACATCTCTTTGGAAATTTATGCATACTGCAGATCAAACGGAGATTGTTATGGTGTCACTTCCCCCGCACACCTCCCATAGACTCCAACCGCTTGACTTGACTTATTTTGGCCCACTAAAAAATGCTTTAAATCGTGAGTGCGATTTATATCCAGAAGAAATCACCCTCATGAAAAGATCACACATTATGAACTTGCTTCTATTTTTAACAAAGCTTACCTAAGAGTTGCCACAATGGACAAAGGAATATCCGGATTCCGCGCTGCTGGAATATGATCTACAGACCCTGATAAATTCTCTAAAGATGATTTTAGCCTGACAGGACAACCAGAAGTTCCAGATATACAAATCGATATTAATTTAAATGAAACCCATGTCAGTAATAGAGATAATATTATGGAGCAGTCGACTGCAACTGTTGAAGTCGAGCAGAAGAATAAGCCCCAACTGGAAACGTCGAGATGTAGTGAAGCCTTGCACAGGACTCCACCCAAGAAAACCAAGTGGGAGTCACATCGGGAAGCTGAACCGCAACCTGGAACGTCAGGAGTAACAAACGACAATTTACATCATCCTGTTCCAATTTCCTGCCTTCATTACAAATCCTATTGAAAAGCTAGCACCATTACCTGGACCAATTGGAAACAAAGGTTCAAAATCGTGCAAAACAACATTCAGAAATTTTCATCCACACCACTAAAAACTCAGTTAGAAATAAAACAAAGAAAGAGGAATTTAAAGAAAAAAAATGAAGAGTCAGCAAAATCCGGAACTAGGAAAAAGGCGGAAAAAGTGGGAAAACCGGTTACTAAAGCAAGAAAAAGACCTTTGAGCAAGAAACCTGGCTTGAGAAATTTACATTTGATGATTCTGACTCTGAAAGCTATGATGAAAGTCGGTTATGCGACGATGATGAATTAGATGATGTAGATCCAAGTGGAGATAATGAGAGTGTTTGGTCTGCGGTGAATTCGGACGGGATAATGAAATTAGGTACCGTTGTGTAGTGTGTTCAAACTGGGCACATTCAGAATGTGCGTGTTGGGAATCAGCAGTTAATTATACATGCGATATGTGTGCCAATGCTGAAAAAGAAAGACAGGAAATAAAACCCGTTTTATTGTTAGTTTTTTAGTATTGTTTTAGTTATTGTTAGTTTGTTAGTAAGCGCGCACTCGTTTTATTGTTAGTTTTTTAGTATTGTTTTAGTTATTGTTTGTTAGTAAGCGCACATGTAAGAATTTGTTTCATTTGTTTTTACGCGTTAATAATTTTTTTTAATTGTAATTTCAAGTTTTTCAGCTCATTTACCTTGCGCAGAATTACCCCATCGCATGCGCGAAATTACCCAGTCCGCGGGGAAATACCGCGCAACGACAGTATTCTAGTTTATATTTTTTTCTGTCACATCGGTACTTTGAAGGATCTTTTTTTGTAATAATAAGATGCCCTACAGGTGCAAAATTCCATTATTAAATTATAGAGTTTATTATGTACACAGGAAGGCTTTTGAGCATTTTCCTTAGGTGCGTGGAATTCCCCGTCTTCCCCTACTGCTTTCAAAAATTGGCTTTGATAGACTTATTAAAATTATCTTTTTCAAATGAAGACAAGAGAATAAATTTAATAATGGGGGCGATTAATGACAGACAAATACGGTTTCTGTGGAAACTGCAGGCATTACCGATCCATCAGTATTGGCGAATCATTTAAAATCTTATTCTATACCACCCCCTACGTCATGACACAAATCTACCTATGAATCATCTGAAGTGTTGCAACAGACGACAAGTACGAATAATAAGTAATAATAGCCAGAGACGTCGTTGTTATGGGTGTAAATGAATGCTAGACGACCAAATAGTAATAAACAGCGCGCTATTGAATACCATGTAAATCTTATTGATGATAAAAAACCAAATCATAATTTAAAACAAGTTAAAATAAATAAATAATTACACACAGCTTATGTAGACCTTAAATCAGTTTAGGGACTTTAAATCCATCAGAATTAGGAGAAGTAGATGTTCTTCAGATGAAATTAACCCTCACAACGAATAAACCTATTCATAGTCGACCGCACCATTTCTCTCAATCTGAACGCATAGAAGTATAGAAAATGATTCAGGAGATGTTGGACAATAAAATTATTCGTCCTTCACACTCACCTTATGCTAGCTCGATAGTTTTGGTTGGTAATAAAACTGGTGATAAGAGGTTGTGTGTTGATTATAGGGCTATTAACAACATTACAGTCAAGTATAAATATCCTCTTCCTGTAATAGAAGATGAAATAGATTGATTACATGGATACAAGTACTTTATCAGTTTAGGCTTATTCTCAGGTTCTGCAAATTATCATGTCTCCTGAATTAATTCCATATACTGCATTTGTCACACCTGACGGTATGTATGAATTTTTACGAATGCCGTTCAGATTGACAAATGCACCTTCGGTATTCCAAAGGGTGATAAATATAGCCTTTCTGAACTTAGATTTTCAAAAATACTAGTTTACATTGACGATATTCTGCCTGCCAAAAAAAAACTCGAAGCCCTAGAAATCGTACGCCAAGTCTTGCAATTGATGAAGCAACATGGACTAACTTTGAAACTGTCTAAATGCTTTCTACGATCCCAGATTGACTATTTGGGCCACGGTATATCAGAGTCAGAGATAAAACCTGGCAAATTAAAAACAGAAGCTGTGTCAAAATTTCCACCACCAAAAGATATCCATCAGGTGCGACAATTTCTTGGCCTAACAGGATATTTTAGAAAATGTATTCCCCATTATGCTTGTAAGTCAAAACCACTAAGTACCCTTCTACAGAAAGACTCTGTATGGCGCTGGAGCGAACAAGAACAACGCTTTTGTGGCGTTGAAAAATTGTTTAATATCACAACCCGTTTTGAGAATCTTTAATCCAAGCCTAACTTGCAATCTCTATACAGATGCTAGTAGGCTTGGCCTTGCGAATTTTAACACAGTTCAATGATGAGAATAAAAATAAAAAATGGGTCGTTGCATTTTTCAGTAGTCAAATTCGGGTTACTGAGCAACATAATCATTCATTTGTATTAGAAACATTGGCTATCGTCGAATCAGTACTACATTTTCGATATTATTTATTGGGTAAACATTTCAATATTATAACTGACTGTTCTGCTGTATGACACACATTCTTAAAGAAGAATGTCAACATGAGTATTGCGCGTTGGGTAATGGCTTTAACCGAGTTGTCTTTCGATATTAAACAAAGATCGGCTGCACAAATACATGTCGATTATCTTAGCCGTAACCCTCAATTTGAGAAAAAAATATTTCCGTTACTGTCGTAAAAAAGAAGATTGGTTATTGATAGTTCAAAGTCAGGATAAAGGAAATTAAAAAATTGCAAATAATTTTGAAATCAGGCAAGATCGGTAAGCACAAAGCTGTATTTAATGATCATGTATGCAAAGACGAGATAGTTTACCGAAATACTCCACGCGGTATACGCAGGGTACGTACAAAACGTAATCGGTTTAAAATATTCCACATGGACCATGATGAATTAGGTCATTTTGCTTTTAATAAAACATATGAAATAACTTCCAAATATTGGTTTCCCAAAATGAGAAATTTCATCAAGAAATATGTCAACAATTGTCTGAACTGCCTGTATTTCAAGACTACTGGTGGACGTAAGACTATGTTCTAATCCCATTTGAAATTACCCGTTCCGTTTCATACAATTCATGTGGACTATCTGGGTCCTTTTGTCAAAACGAAAACAGGAAACACTAATTTGTTTATCATTATTGATGCATTTACAAAATTTATATTATTATATGCAGTTGAGGCCTTAGCAATTAAACGCCTCGAAGATTGCTTTAAGAATTTTGGAGTACCGCGACGTTTAATTAGTGATCCGGGTTCATTTTTTAACATCTCACATATTTAAATAATTTACACAGAAAGTAGGTATGACTGATCACCTCACTGCCGTCTGGCTACCCATGAAACGGGCAAGTCGAAAGATATAATCGAACCGTCCTTGAGTCCTTAGCGGCGATGGGCATGAATATAAGTACAAAACTTTGGGATCACAACTTAATGAAATTACAGATTGGACTAAATAGTACAATAAATGAAGCATTGGGTGTGTTACCGAGCGAAGCGCTAAAGGGATTCCGTCTCAGTCTCCATGGTGCTAAAGAGCCTAACTTACAGGGTCTCGTGGATGTCAGTAAGTTACGACAAACTATCGTTGAACGAATCCATAAATAGCAAAGAAGCAAAGAACGCTTTGACAAAACCAGATGCCAACTGATTCGAGTCACTAGTCTTCCAGCAAGTGGTACTACTCGAAAATTGACCTAAGTGGCGAGGTCCTTTTCGGGTGTCAAAATTAATGGAGAATGATATATACAAAGTAGTAAAGTAAAGAGCAGTAAACGGTCCCAAATACCATACATAGGTGTGGCTGGTGTGGAAAACATAAATCAGTGGATTCGGACGAATTTGGACTTCAATGGATGGTCAATTTGGTGAGTTGCCTATCCTTCCCTTTGACTGGTGTCCGAAGGACTGTGTCAAATCTAAGTACCGTGTGTCTTGGTGGCTATACTTAGCCTAGCGGCATATGTCTGTTCTGTGACCCTGCGGGGACTGGTGACGGTGACTTTGCCTGCAAAGGGTGTTTCATTGCGAGTAGACTTTGTGACAAGCTGGGATTGAAATCACGTAGGGTTAACTTAATGGTCTCAGTTATTGGCAGCGTGACGTCAAACGTAACGCACATATATGTAACACGACAGTTAAATCTCGTGACGGTACATTTCGCAAAAAATGTCGCGTTGTTTGTTTTACCTTTGATTTCGGGAACATTGCCAAATGTGAAAATTGACGTTTCTCGTTTAAACATCTCACCAAACTTGCGAATTCAAGCTTTCATGAACCCTCTGAAATCGATATTTCGTTGGGTGCTGATGTATTTTGGGAGCTCATATTACCCGGGCAAATAGTATTTTTGGCGTAGATTACGCGGGGCCACTGCGAATTAAAGACCGCAATGGTCGAGGAAGCAATGTGGCGAAATGTTGGGTATGTCTCTTCAAATGTTTTACGGACAAGGCTGTACACATAGAGCTAGTAGTTAATTTATCCACTGAATTCTTTATCGTTGCTTTACGTACACTACCGGTCAAAAGTTTGGGTTCACTTGATACATTTTTTGATTTTACGCAATTTCGTCGGCTACTCATTATATTCTATTGAGTACGCGTGACATACGAAATCAACGCGGAAAATTGCTTCAAAAAACAATGTTTCTCAAAATGCAGTCATGCGAGCGTTGCAAAGAAAGTGCGAAACAGGATGTAATCAGAGTCGTCATCGTTCTGGCAGGCCTAAAGCAACTTCAAAACAAGAAGACAAGTTCATCTGTGTTGAAAGCAAAAGAAATCGTACTCGTACAGCTCCCGAAATTCGTGAGCAACTCAATTCTACACGGGAAACACAAGTATCTGTTTCAACGGTACAGCGACGTCTGCGGGATTATGGTTTGAAAGGATGCATCGCCGCCAAAAAACCAATACTACGCAAACAAAACAAAGTTAAAAGATTGAATTGGGCAAAAAAACATAAAGATTGGACGATTGAACAATGGTCAAAAGTGTTGTTTACAGATGAATCGAAGTTTGAAATTTTTAATGGACGACGTCGACAATATGTGCGCCGTTTGGTTGGTGAACGCATGATTAATCAATGCGTCATTCCAACAGTCAAGCATGGTGGAGGGTCAGTCATGGTCTGGGGATGTTTTGCTGGTGACAAAGTTGGAGATCTTGTGCAAATCAAGGGCATTATGGACAAAAAACTGTACCATAACATTCTCCAGCGACACGCTTTTCCGTGTGGGAAAAGAATTGTATGTCGTGGATTCGTTTTTCAACAGGATAACGTCTAAGCACACTTCCAAATTCTGCCGAAATCACATAGCAGCCAAACAGAAGCAGAAAGAACTAAAATATATGGAATGGCCTCCTCAGTCACCCGATTGTAACCCTATCGAATTGCTGTGGGATGAGTTGGACAGAGAGGTGAGGAAAATGCAACCAACCAATCCAAAAATCTTTGGGAGTTCCTGCAAACTTGTTGGGATCGACTTTCAACGGAATCATTGCATAAACTCATCGAAAGGATGCCCAGAGTATGCGCTGCTGTATTACGAGCGAGAGGCGGGTATTTTGAGGAATCAAAAATATGAAGAAATAATGCTGAGTATTTGTAAAAGTCGACATATTATGTTCACGTAATATGTAAATTTGTCATATGTGATGCTAATAAATCACAATAATTGAGTGAAACCTTGTTTTTATCAATATTTTTCGAAAATTATGAGGTGAACCCAAGCTTTTGACCGGTAGTGTAGATTTATTTCCCGAGGTAAACCCATATTTCCTGTGATAACGGCACAAATTTTGTCGGCGTTAATACTGAATTATCCGAGTTGGGTAATTTTTTAATTGCGAACAATGACGAGCTTTGCAGTTCGACTAGCGACGGTATAACTTGGCACTTCATGCCTCCCTATTCACCGCACTTCGGCGGCATTTGGGAAAGTGGGATTAGATCAATGAAACATTATTTAAAACGCGTTGCCGGGGACACATGTATCCGGATTCCGACCTTAAGGCGTTTCCAGAAAACCGCCTATCCCGACTTCAAAAGATGCAACGATTCCTGCAACACATCTGGTAGCGTTGGAGCAAGGAGTACGTCACCGAGCTTCAACAGCGTTAACGATGGAAGAGTTCTTCAGATCATCTCCGAGTAGACGACTTGGTGCTCATCAAAGACAACAATGTGCCTCCGTTCAAGTGGCGACTTGGTCGTGTGACAGTGGTGTATCCGGGAAGTAACGGTGTGAACCGTGTTGCTGCGATCCGTACCGCAGATGGCGTGGTTAAACGGGCATTCTCGAAAATATGTCCTTTACCAATTATTGATATTTAAAGAGCCTCAACCGAGCTCTCTCAAGGCCAGCGGCATGTTTGAGACCAGGATGCTTTAAACAATATTCCAGTGGCGCCTCCCTGTTGAAACGGCAACGTCTTTGCTTCCGTGCGTTAGCGACGTCAAATTTTGGCAACCCCGCGGAGAGACACTCGAGTTTGCGTTGCGTAAGAGCACACATGTTACGCTCTTCGTTGTTCAGGTTTTAAGTCAGTTTTAAGAGTAATTAGGAAAATAAAGTAGTGTACCAATATCACGTGTTTTCACGAGAAACAGGCAGTGTCGTGCCTCATACACGGCATAGACGATTCGGTGGTCCAAAATGGGACAAGGGCAGGACGTTATCGGACACCGGAGGACCTATACGAAGAATGCTTGTCCGTTTTACATGTAGTGACTCCTTCCACAATGGAAAATAAAAAACGACCATAGGCGACACTGACTTAAGAAACAATTTAAGCAAGCAACAACGGTTTCTTGGCTAAATGTTTAAACTGCGGTCAACGTGGCCATATCGCATAAAAATGTAATTAACCTAAGATGGAGTGCAAAATGTGCAAAATATTAGGACACAACGAAACTTTTGACTTTAACTGAATAAGGAGTACATACTAGAATAGCTGACCTAAGCGTGGTCACACCAAATATTCATTCAGTTGTCACTAAGCAATGGTGTTGATGGCTGTTAATAATTGTTTCGTTGATTTGTTGTAAATTTTCTACATGTAAAGTAAACAAGTGTATTACGAACTATCGAACGAGAAAGAGACCTGTGAACCTGTAAGAAGAGTCGAAAATGTACGGCTTCTTCATAAATCTGGTCCTTCAGTCTAACCAGGATTACTTCCTTATGGGTAATGCAGTACTTGGCTGGTAATTATAAAAAAAATAATTTAATTACCACATTACCAAATCAACGACGAATACATTTATTTCACCACCAACGAGGGATGAATCATGCAAAACTAGGTACCGCGATGGCCGCGGCAACAAGCGTCCGAGCGATCCACCTACTGTTGTTACCGTGTAAATGTCCATTTTGTAAATAAGTTGAGTTGTGTGAATGGGCCTCTGACGTAGCTTCTTGAGTGTCTATTTTACAGAGTCAGTCGACACACATGTGTAGTTAGGCGCTAGATGCCGGACGGTGTATGAGAAACAAGAAAGTTACTAGCTGGTCGTCTTTGTAAGTATGTATGTATCAAGCTTATATTGAAAAGTGTGTTTTCCAATAGTGATTATTGTTATTGGTTCGTTAATTTTAACAAAACTCTAATTTTAACCTTAACAAAACTCTGGCTTACGAAAAAAGTAAGTCCCAGAAATATTGGCCCTTCGAGCCGGATGTTAGCGGTTTTAAGGAATTATTAAAGTGAAGAATACAGTCCACAAAAGTTACCGTTTGAAGTTTAATTTTGGAGCTGCAAAATTGCTAAACTCGCGAAGGAATACGGCGAGATTTCGGACGAATTCAGAGAGATTTGGCCTATCCTGGTGAGACGTGGGTAGCGGTACCTGAGGCGACGAATAGAAGCATTACGAGAGTGGGGGAAGCCGCGGTGAGCGGACTCCAGCATGTTGCCGGGCGAGGTGGCCTTCGCCAAGGGACGTAAATCGCAGGTTGCAGTAAGGTACAATTCACATTCCCTGGGATGTGAAGACGTTGATGTCTACGCGCTGAGTGCAGTGTCATTTGTGTAATCTCAATGTCGGCGCGCGGCGGATTTAGAAGCGCAAATTAAGATTTGTCTAGATTTATTTATGCAAATAAATTTCTACGACTTGTTTACTTTGATTAAGATTTCACATGTTAATGTTCATTTTTTAGATTATTGTATGTGCATGAAAATTACAGTCAAGTGTTACTTGGGATAGCATCCTAATTTGGGACAAAAATAACTCTTCTTATGCGCGCTTATATTTGGCAATTATGTCGTCGGAATAAAAACTATTGCAGAGTGAACCTAAGCTAGTATGTATCTGGCTGCAGACGAAGTGTGATCGTGCTCGCGTGTCTAGGTAAGTTTTTATAGGGTTAAGATTTGGCTTTGAAATTGCTTACGAATTATTGGTGCCTAAAGTGACTCATAGATCTCAAAAGAAATATTGTGGGGCTTTTTCTCTTTTTAAACTATCTTAAGCATTTATCACCAATACTTAAATTGTAAAACATTTGGTCGAACAACAAGGCAGTTTTTAATTGATATAAACAAAAAAGGTGCAGATAGTCCTAACTCGGGACAGACGTCCCAAGTTAGGACTACTAAGCTGTCCCAAGTTAGGGTGCTACTAAATTTGTATATATTTAGTGTTCCTTTTGTTTTTATTGAGATAAAAATGGATGTAAGAAAAAGAAAATGAAAGTATCATGATTTCTCCGAAGAACTTTTAGAGAGGGCTATTAAGGAAATCAAAAGAAAACCATAAGTCGTTAAGACAGGCAGAGGATGTGTATGGTATTCCTAAAAGTACTTTAAATAGAAGGGTAAATTCAAAGCAAGCCAACAAATATGGCCGCCCATCTGTTTTTTCTGTTGCGGAAGAAACTCACATATCAGAATGTTTATCTTTGGCTGCAAAATGGGGATTTCCCTTAAGTAACATCGATCTTAAGGAAATTGTAAAAAAAAAATATAGATTCCAAAGGGGTAACTGAAGCTCGGTTTGTTGATAACAGACCAGACAATAAGTGGATGAAGAACTTTTTGCGACGACAAAGCGAAACCCTGAAAACTCGCGTGTCTCATAACATAAAGCGTGCTAGAGCTGCAGTGAGCCCTGAAGATATCCAAAAATATTTCGAAGAATTAAAAGACTCGCTGAAAGGCATTCTTCCAGAGGCCATTATAAACTACGATGAGACGACTATGCAAGATAATCCCGGGAAAATCAAAATAATAGTTCGAAGAACTTGCAAGCATCCTGAAAAATAAACTATTCGTCTAAATCAGCATTATCTGTCATGTTTGCAGGGACAGCTAGCGGAGTAACCCTTCCAGTCTATATTGTTTATAAGTCACCAACTAATTTGTATCACACTTGGATGGAAGGAGGGCCAAAAGGGGCCAGATATAACAGGTCGAAGTCTGGTTGGTTTTCGAGGACTGGTTTATATCAATAGCCCTTCCATATTTAAAAGCATTAGGTGATGGTCCTAAAGCCACTATTGGCGATAATCTGGCAAGCCACGTTTCTATCAGAGTTTAGAGTTGTGTATGGAAAATAATATACAATTCCTATTGCTACCCCCAAATAGCACGCCACCTATGCCAACCCTTGGACTTGGCATATTTTAGTCCTTTAAAAATAGCACGGAGAATGGTATTACAAGACTTTAAAAATAAAAACCGTGTCACAATTACTAAAGACATATTTCCTCGGAAATTAAAGCAAACTTTAGATTCAATACATGCAAATTCCGAAAATAACCTAAAGGCTCGGTTTAGGGCTAGTGGAATATATCCATTAGGATATCGGAGACAGTCACAAGAAAACGGAAGAAAAAGATCAATGTAGTTTCTGGGACAAGTTTGTCAGAAGCAAAGGCCTTAAAGAGCTTTAAACAGAAAGAAAATGGAAAGAAAATCTCAAATAATAATGAAGATAGTCCAAGTACAAGTAGAGGAAAATCAAAAGGAGTTACACAGAACAGCAGTAATAAACAAAAACAGAAAACAAAGTAAAAATCCATATGTGATTTGTCTGACTCTAGTGAAGATGACGATTTGGCTCTTCATGACTCAAGCAGTGACTGTGATCCTGAAGACTTTGAGGATCTTACCGAATGTGAAACTATTGAAACTGACAACTTAGAGACTGATATGGCAGAAGAGACTGAAATAAATGCAGATAGAATGACAGAAGAAACCAAAAAACCGACCAAAGAGGCCCTAGTACCAAACAATTCACATACATGTCAACCTCAAACAGCGTCCAAAAGACACAATATGTTACGAAAAGGGATATTTTCTATTAAGTTGATTTCTATGAACCGTAATGTTTTACAATTTAATATGTAATCTTTAATGTTTTCTGTAAAATTTTTTGTTCATTATAATTGATGTTAGTGTGTAGGTGTATAGGTAGTGTAGGTGTTAGGTGTATAGCAGATGGCGTAGGCTGGTGGTTAGTGTGATCGCAGGTGTGGAACAGTGAGCTGCGCCCGCAGGGCAAAGAAAAGGATAGCAGGAAGAAGCGAGTGTGACAGCAAGAAGCAATAAAAAAAGGAAACAGGGAAAAAGAGGCCTTGAAGTAAACATGCAGCAATTAGTCATGCAATTATATGCGGTGTATTTAAGTGAATATATTTTTTAAATAAGCTGTCCCATATAAAGGTTAAGCTGCTTAAGAAAGGACAAACCGTATAATTAATACGTGTCCTATGTTAGGCAACATTAACCTAACTTGGGACAGCAAGGTTTTCTCTTTTTTTTTGTAACTCGATGTATCTGTTTTCAAATGAGGTTAAATATATGGCCACTAGAAAGTGCCACTCAACTTTTAGCATAAATAAACATGTTGCAATAACATTTACAAAAAAAATTGAGACTACTAAAAAGTTGAAAATTGTCCCAAGTATGGTCACTTGACTGTACATTTTATTTGTAAGGTATTTTGTTAAAGCAGAGAGCTTTAAAAATACTTGTACTTTATTTAGTGGTGGGTTACACTGCGGTTTAATTGTTAAACATTGAAAATTGAATTTTGTATGAACTGAAATGCTTGTTGATAAGACACCAGGGCTGAAATATCTGCTTTAATTGCTAAACGTGGTTCAGTTAAAGTGAGTATTACGCGAACAGAAATTTATTGATGACATTTCCGATGAGGTCACAGTAAATAATTTAAAGAGTAGGTTTAAACATTTAGAGGAGATCTATGCTAAATATGATGATATTCAGTTAAATTTTGAGGTCATACATAAGACTGATTTTGGTGGTGATCGCGAACAAATCGACGACAAGTATTTAAATTTAACGGGTCGGTTTTAAATTTGATTGGGCAGAAACTTGCAATTTCGGTGATCAACTCTGGTGTTGGAAGTGTGAACCAGACATCCGAGGCTGATATTGATAGTATTTCTGGCCATTTAAATGAAAATGATTCGGGGTTACCTAAAGTAGTTTACCACAATTTGACGGTGACTATGACAAGTGGCAAAACGTCAAGGATTTTTTTACCAATTTAGTTCATGATTTGAGGGCGCATTTCATTCACCGTGAAAGCGCTAACCTGAATTATCGTTATTCAAGCGCTAATGGGTTCTGTTTTGAACGGATAGCTGAGAGCTGTGAAGAATTTAAAATTCACTTTTTTAATGTTTTGTTTGAGTACTACGGTATTTGCTTTGTGTACGTAGTATTTGTAGTTGCTGTTTTTATTTTGAACCAAAAATAAATGGAGAATTTTGCTATTAGTTTGTTGATATCGGAAATTAGAGAAACGGGTACTGTCCGTTAGATGTTTTCGATGTAATTTCAGAATGTGTTAAAAATAAAGAAGCGTGATTGAAATCATTAAGTGTTCTCAAATGTGATTTTCCAGATCAAATCAAGAATAAGGATTATTCAGAGGTTGTTAAAAAATATTTAGAACAAACTTTCCTGGTATTATTGGAGCAATTGATGATTGTCACATTCCTATCAAAGCCCCTGCACAGAATCAATAGATTACTATAACAGAAAATCAGAAAATCATTTCACTCTATGGTATTGCAAGGTGTGTGTTATAATAAAATGAGGGTTTATTAATATTTTTATTGAGATGCCTGATCAAATGCATGATGCACGTGTATTTAGATCAAGTTCATTACAGGGTTTGTCCGGAAAGTAATGTCAGTGAGCTTTGAAAAATGGTTTTTATTAGTTCTATGTGTACAAATCTTTAGAAACTTTCAAAATACATTCCTTCTGCGTCCACACATCGGTTCCAGCGGGTCCTCCACGCATCAAAAGCCGCACGGTAGACGTTTTCCGGAATCGCCTTTAAAGCGTCGGTGCAAGCCTTCTGAATGTTTTTCACCGACCCAAAATGCTGTCCTTTCATTGGGGTTTTGAGGCGCGGAAACAGAAAAAGGTCTGGGGGGGGGGCACATCGGGGCAGTAGGGAGGCTGGGGAACAACGGTGATGCCTGTCTTGACGAGGTAATCGGCCACGAGAAAGCAGGTGTGCGAAAGCACATTGTCGTGGTGAGGCTTCCAGGATTTTGAGATGTTTGGGCGGACGCGATTCACCCTGCGTTTCCGCCGCTTCAGCACCTCGACGTAAAACTTTGCGACCCCTGCGGAACGAACTCATGATGGACCAATCCCCGGCAATCAAAAAAGACAATCAGCATTGTCTTGATCTTTAACCTGGACATCCTGGCCTTCTTGGGACGAGAGGAGTTCGACGTGTGCCATTCCGCACTTTGTCTCTTCGTCTCCGGATCGTATTCAAAGACCCAACTTTCGTCCCCGGTAATGACGTCATCAAATGACGTTTCGACGCGCCTCTCTTTTTGATCGTCCGTTAGCACTTTTGGCACGAGCTTCGCGCACACCTTCCTCATTCCTAAAGACTCCGACACAATTTCGTGAACAATGGTTTTCGTAATGTCTAATGTTTCGGAAATTAAACGGACACTTAGACGACAGTCAGTGTTCAACAAGTCACTCACACGTTTCACATTGTCGTCGGAACTGGAGGTTGATGGCCGTCCAGCGCGGTTCTCGTCGTTGACATCTTCCCGACCTTCTGCGAAGGCCTTGTGCCACCGGAAAATTTGCCTGTCCGAAAGACAATCGACGCCGAAAGCCTTCTTCAACATTGGAATGGTTTCCGCAGCACTCTTCTCCAGTTTCACACAAAACTTGATCGCCATCCGTTGCTCAAGCGAACGTTGCATTTTTCTTGCACCGGGTCACTGTAACGACTCTCAAAGAACGAGTGATGCGACCGCTACAACGACCGGTAGCCAACTGACGCTTGTTGGATCTTGTTGCCAGATCCCCCACCACAATCCCAGCACGTAAAGCGCGGGCTGGCGCGTACAGTCTCGGGAAAAAATTCACTGACATTACTTTCCGGACAAACCCTGTATATTTGAATATAATTAGAGAGCGTCTGTTAATTAATGCAGAACATCATATTTCAGGTGATAGTGCATACCCTCTCATGAACAACCTTTTAGTACCATTTCGTAATAATGGGCATTTGGTACCAATGCAGACTCATTTTAATGAAATATTAAGTTCACACGAACTAAGATAGAACAAACATTTGGTATTCTAAAGAATAAGTTGATGTTACGTTGCATATTGAAGACGACGATAGGGTAGAAAATGCACCTCAAGATCAGTACCGAAATGAAGATCCACTGGGCGTCTTGAAACGAACTATGATTATGGAACAGCTGTTTCAAAAATAGTTTGTATAGTTTTTGTGAGAATTATAAATAAAAATGATATCAAAACGTACTTCTAAGGTCGTGCTGTTTACTTTAACAGCAGTTGAATAAGTTAATTTCCTTGTGATAAACGCCAAAAAAGTCTGTGAATGTGTTATAACTTTATTTATCTAAATGAACAACAAACAAAGAAAAAAACCTTGTTTAATTCTTCATTAAGGTGGAGAAATATAAGCAACTTAAACAAGTTACAAAAGTGACTTAAAGAAAAAAAAAAAATTTAAGTTGTTAAGTCTAAAATAAAAAATATATGTAAGTCGTTCTTAAAAGGCTCTAAAAATGCCATAATGATTTTTTAAGGATTTTTCTTATTCGAATCATTTTTCAAATGTTCCAGAATATGTTTCAATGATCAGAAAGTTGTACGATCTGAAAAGTGCTTTACGTGGCGAAGCCTCGAGATTAATCGAATGCCTATACGCGTCGGAACAGAATTATGATAAGGCTTGGGAGACCTTAACCAAGAGGTTTGACAACAAAGAGATTTTGGTAAAAACACATTTGAAAGGTATTTTGATTTACCGGTTGTGAATAAGAAATCACACGCAAGTGTTCGATTGCTTTTAAGTAAATTTGGGCAACACTACAACTCATTTGAACATTATACTCGTCCACATTCTTTGTTAAAAATTAGATAGTTTGGTAGTGCAGGCGTATGAAGGCCTGGAAAATCGAAATTTCCGAATTTAGAAAAATTTCTGGATTATCTGGAACGTAAATGCTTCACGTTAGAATTAACTTCGTGTGAAAATATTGTGATCAAATGCACAGCTGCGAATACCAGTCATATTAACGACGTGAAATGTTTATTTTGCAATGAGTCGCACGTATTAGTAAAATGCAAAGGGTTTTTAGAATTGTCTGTTTCTCAGAGGAGGAATTTCGTGAAAGACAAATGCTTGTGATTCAGATATTTAAAGGCAAATCTTTTTTCGGGAAAATGTTTTTCAAAAGAAATGTGTCGCGTTTGCAAGAAAGATTATAATCCGGTTTTGTTACGGAATGTGACAAATCATCCGCAGCAGCGGCGGCGCACAGTGGGCAAAATGACCGATCTAAGTGGACAAAATTCATAGTACAAATAGTGTTGTTTCTTCATATAGACACATTGCTTGATGTTTACATAGCCCGAAATGAACCTTATTATTATAGCAAGTTTGTTTTGTAAACAGTGATTCATGTTTGAACACCTGTCGCTTACCTATTGCAATGCATTTTCGAATCGTAAGTGAATTATTAGTTGCCAATGTGCCTTCTACGTGTAACGAGCTTTCGCTACTCATAATGGATATTATTAATACAGGTAAGTACTATCCTATCCACTTCAAAAACATATTGAAAAATAAAGATGTTGGAGTGCAAATAATTTTCTCTTTTATCTTGGGTTCTTACTTTTCACATACTTCATCAGAGAAAAAAAGGTGTGCCCCAAAGCGCCCCATCATGATTTTAGCGTAATTATGTTCAAAATTTAATGTACTTTCTGATGGTTACAAATATTTTTTTTCTATTTTCTAATATTTATAGTTTCGATTGATATGAGTTTTTTATTTTTTCTTAGTACCGAAAATTCCCAGGCGTACGTTTTTGAAAAATGGACAAAACGCAATAAAAAGAACCGTCACGCGGAACTTCTCAGCTATGTTCTGTTGCAAATTGACGCAACATTATTAGACGACATTGGGAAAAAATCGGTTGATGCCCACCTAAGAAGATTATCGGATAAAGTGAATAGCCGAATGGTGAGATGTTGCGGAAAAAAGAATATTTTTTACAGCGATATTCACAATGGTTGGATAAGCAGGATTTTGAAATCCCATTTTGTTTGCAAGAACTACCAACATCTACAGTTCAAGTCCTAGGCCGAGGTCCAGGCCGTCCAGTAAAATGTTTCGCAGATGCGAGCACAAAAACAAAAAGACGGAAGATCGAAGGTTTGTTGAGAGTGGATTGTGAGCAACTGACCTTTGCTGCAGAAACTTCTTTGCGCAATTCAGGTAACCGAATCGGTGTTGTAAAAGAAGCAACATCTTCAAAATAAGCAGCTATTAATATGCGTAAATCTTTAAATCAAATCGACCCTAGTTGTAATGCACTGGCCTTCACTCCGGAAGAAGCTTTGGCTTTGTTTGTGGACTGCAGTTTGACCAAAAATTCTTACATTTCAGAAAACGTGTTTTAGAAAAAGGGTCATAATCTTTTCCCATCATATAACAAGTTACAACAATGTCGTAAATTATGTTCTGTTTCTAAAGAACTGACAGTTGTTACTGAAAAACGGGTTGAGGTTTCATTACAGGATGTTGTAGATCTTACAGTTCAAAAGATGTGCATAGTCCAAAAGCCCGTGCTCAGGGAACTTGTTGATACTGGCTACTATAATTATCAGCTGTTATATAAATGGGGAGGCGATGGTAGTTCCGGCCATAGTAATTATAAACAAAAATTCACTAATGTTCCCGGGAACGATGAGTGTTTGTTAATGTTTTATTTCGTACTTATATCTCTTCGTGTGGACAATAATCAAAACATTACTGTTTGGCAAAATAGCTCACCAGGTTCCACCAGGTTTTGTCGGCCAATCAAATTCATTTTTGAAAAAGAAAGTTCGGATACAATAATCTCCGAAACGGAAGCAATTAAAAATCAAATTTTTAGGTTGCTGCCTACCAAAGTGACTATTGGTGAAACAGAAATTTCAGTAGTGCACAACTTTGTTTTGACTATGGTAGACGGTAAGTTTTGCAAGCACTGACTGGTACAAAGTCCGCTCAGACATGTTTTATGTGTGGGGCGACGCCAAAAAGATAATTAATGACCCTGAGCAAAAATTCCTCGTCAGCACTCCTGCAGGTTACAGTTTTGGTATGTCAACATTACATGCCTGGATCAGGACTTTCGAATGTCTACTTCATATTGCGTACAAACTAGAAGTCCAAAAATGGCAAGTTAAAGATGATGCAGAGAAACGACAGATCGCGAACAGGAAAAAAATTATACAAGAACAATTCAAAAAAGAATTAGGGCTCAATGTTGATAAGCCAAAACCAGGTTTCGAATCCAGCAATGATGGGAATACTGCCAGACGTTTCTTTATTAACAGTTCATCTATTACTGGTCTAAATGAAACTCTTATAAGAAGATTCAAGGTTATGTTGCAAGCTCTATCATCTGGCAATGATATTAATACACAACTATACGAAAAGTATGCATCTGAAACAAAAAGATTGAATTTATCCCTCTATTCGTGGTACCCCTTGCCAGTAACAGTCCACAAATTATTGGAGCACAGCACTAACATAGTCAAACATCATATCGTCGTTGATACTGCAATGGGTCGTATGTCAAAAACAGTAAGTGGATGACATACGACTAACTGAAAGTATCCAATTGACTAATGTTGTGACATTGACTGTATTTGATAGACACGCCTTCCCAAATTTCTATTGGTTGTTCACACATGATCTTTTGCAGATACGTGGAACCGCTTTTCGTGATTACTTTGGCACTATAACCCCAATGTGGCATTTTTGGCATTTTGTTGACATACGACCTATTGCAGTATCAACGACGATATGGGTATAGTGTCCATTGGCCAGTTGTCTGAAGAAGCACAGGAGGCATGCAATAAAGATTTCAGAAAATTCAGAAGATACAACATTCGAAAAAAACCTCGGGAAAGCACAAATATGGATTTGCTTACTATGCTTTATGTTACCTCAGACCCGGTTATTGCAAGTTACCGGAAACCCTGTATGAAACGAGCAGATAAATTTGATCCGGAAGTGCTCAGTCTGTTACAGTCAAGCAGTCCTCCTCTAGGAGGTTCTCATACCGATTCCTTCCCCGACATGTCTCGCATGCTCTTGTCGCCGATCACTGACAATGAAAATGAAGAGGATACTTCAGAAACCGAAGAAGAATCAAGTGGCAGTGATGGGAGTGACTATTATATATTATCTGATTTCGACAATTGTGATACTTGATGATTTCATAGTTTAAAACTTACAATAGGTACTTATTTTATGTCATAATAAATTTGTTTAACTATTTTGCTTCAGTTCCATTCACTTTTATTCTGCAGTATGAAACTGTGCTGTGGTATCATATTTTTGTGTATAATAAGTAAACTTCTTTAGACACCATTAGCGAAGAAAAATTCCGAATTCATTCTTAGTTACCAGTAGCAGTATATACATCAGTACTTGATATATGGGTATATGTAGGTGCCTAGCAGTATATATGTACATCAGTACATGATATATACACCTCAATATATAGGATCAGTGACTTTCAGAATTTTGTCCACCTAAAACAGTCATTTTGTCCACTGTGCGGCGGTGGACGAGGCTAATTCAGTAAAAGGAGAAATAAAACCAAAAAATTCGAAAAAAACAAAAAACTGCGATAAGTGAGATTTGTAGAACGTCGGCAAACACACGTGCTGTCTCATTAAAAGCTAATGATGATAAGAGCATAGTTTTGTGGCCTATAGCGATTGTAATAATTGATGATTTAGACAATAAGTATCGGTGCAGGGCATTACTTGATTGGGCCAGCGAAAGGATTATGTGACTGAAGAGTTTGCGTCTAATCTAAACTTTGACAGATTAGCTTGCGATTGGCGAATAAACTGCACTTCGGGTATTCCACGATTGTTTTGGCCTGGTTAGATTCCGAGTCTTCACGATGGAATGTTTTTGTTGCGAACCGAGTATCTGAGATACAAGGACTGATCAGGTGGTGTGTGGGGTTATATACCCTTATATACCTTCGGGAGATAACCCAGCTGATTTAGTTTCGCGATGGCTCGAACCGCGATTTTTAAAGGATTATTCACTTTGGTGGCAAAGTCCGCCTTGCCTAAAGTTGTAAAAACAATCCAAATGCGCCACTTTTGTAAGGAAATTGAGCTGTTACAGAATAGGCCCCTTTACACTTACACTCTTTCCGTCGGGTTTAATACGTAACGTTCCAATCGCACGCGAAGAACGTCAATCTAAATGCAAATTTAGTCTATGGAAGATAAAATCTAATGAATATAAAAATAAAAATTTAAAAACCATAGCTTATGATAAGTTGATTGATATCTGCAAAACGGTAAATCCGGAGGCAAATAAATATTATGTAGTGAAAAAAATAAGGAAATAAAGAAAGTTTTAGAATCTAAAAGAAGTGGTGCAGGAGAAGACGATGTTTATGTACCAGATTTATGGTATTATGATTTACTGCTATTCACCATTGATCAGGAAGTACCAACTGCTAGTAAAAGTAATATGGATAGAGAAATAGAGCTGGTGGAAGACAATGAGGATGAAGCAGAGTAGTAATGAGTAGTAATGAGAGCGAATTGTTAGAAAAGAATGATATGAACATAACTACCCAGTGAACACATGACCTCCATATGACGTCATAGATAAGTCACATAGAGGTCATAGAATTTTTTTACATATCTATGCCATAAAAATGACTTTATTAATGACTTTGATGTGATGTCATATAGTATGACATCATTATGACATAGTACTGACCTAAAATTTGACTTTTATATGACGTCATAATTGTGACTCAAATATTACGTAAATATTATATCCTATCTCTATCATACTGTGACGTCACATCAAAGTCATAAATTTATATACTATTTACGTAAGAAATAAATCATAAATTTACATAAATTACAAGTCATATTCTGACGTCAAAGTGATATCATGATACCGTCATATGCTTACGTAAGAAACAAGCTCATATTTTTACGTAAAATTGATGTACGATGAACGTCATATAAAAAGTCAAATATCCTGAAATATCCTTCTCGATTTTTATATAAATGGCTACACTTTTATTCACAAGCAATATTAATTAGATATTTATAATAGTCAGATAAGAAAACTATTGTATATTTATATACAATAGTTAAAAGCTTAAGTGTATGTATAAATATAAACATAAATTTATGTCGTTATGAAGGCTTGTTTTGTGTGCTTAAGTTGTTGAGCAGTCATTTTGTGCAATTTACCGCGTAATTCAACTGTGAAAAAACTTGTTTTAGTCTTTTATAAATATGGACCAATAATTACAATAAAATTAATTACTATCGAAATTCTTTGTAGGAAATTAATTTTTGGGAGATATCAAAAGCGCGGGCCGCGCATTGCGCAGTAGTTTCTACCTCCCTTCTACTTACTGTTACCCCACGGCGTGGCCGGCGTGGGCCTCACGCTGATAAATGTAGTGCCGGTGTATTTACTCGTACTTTCTGGTTTACATCGATTCATCAAATAGTGATAGTTATTATTTTTTAATTAAAAAGTTAATTACATTCGAAAAAACATTTACGAAAGATCAGCAAGATGTAAGTATACATTACTACATTACATTAATCAACAACAGTTACAATAATACCCTTAGCTAACCTAAAATTATAATAATATTTTTTCAAAGCTATTAATTCATTATTTTTAATTTATAGTACAAAAATACTGACAGACAGAGATTACGCCGTTGTACTTTTTACGGAGTTCAATACGTATTCGGAAATCCCAACAAATTGGCTTTTGTACGAAAAAGACGTTCAAAGATAAAATTGCATGTCTATGGCCAGGGTCAAGGGTGAAAAATACTGCCCAAAAGATAAAAAACAGAGAACCACCAGCAAAGGACTGGACAGTTCACAAAGATACAAATTTTAAAATATTGCAGTAAGTATTAGTTATTATAATTATACAGAAAGCAACAGATATCTGCATCTGTATTTTTTTAATAGTTTACTGATGAAAAAAAATGTCAGATCTCTGCTAACCTCCGTGTCAATTATTGAACTGAGACATTTATTTATTCATGTTATAAATTCTGTATAGAAATTAAATATAATTCATTTTAAAATTATTTAATTGATAATAAATAATAATATTTAAAAATATCTTGAAGATATCTGTGAATTACTAATTAATTAATAAACTTTTAAATTATTTTGAAACTCAAATAACTATTAAACATTTTTTGTGATGATCGTATATTCTTTGGAAAGCGCAAGAAAAGCAGCTGAAGATTCACAGTACTCATCAGCGCCGGAGACTTTGGACGGGGGCAAAGAACAAGAACAATCACTTCGCAAGTGCAAAAAGGTTTAAAAAAAAACGGGCAAGGACAAGGGCAAGAAAAATCCTCTTCGAGTTTCTTCCTCGAGTTCTGATGATGACAATGATGGAATTGATCCAGGTTGAAATTTTTAATACATTAAATAATTGGTTTTTCTTTATTTAAAAACTATTTTGCTTTTAATTCCAAAAATTTATAAAATCATTTATTATTCGTAAAGTTTAAATAATTAATATTATTATAGCAGTATATCGTTTCTTAAGTAAATGCATTGTATTTTGTATTGATTTTCATGAATATAAATGTTATAATTCTATTTGTTAGCTCCTGGATTGCCTCAGTTTCCCAAAAGCTCTACTTTAGATACTGCCCGACTAATAAATAACCGAGAAGAATTAAGAGAAGAAGTCATAGTGATAGTGAAGATTCAGAGGATTCTATTACTAGGACTCTGAGTCGTGCAATTGGTTTAGGCTCGGTAACCAGAGAACAGGAGAACAACCCAAACAGGTCTGCAAAAAAACTACACTGGCTAATAAAAATAACCAGAGGAAAAGCGAAGATGATGCGTAAATCTCAAAATTTACGCAAATTTTAATAATATATTAGATTTGTGTTGTTTTATAATCTAAAAAATGAAAATAGATAATTACAGACTTTGATGACAAAAATACTGAAGTACATTGACTGTATTAGAACCTGTAATTATCATTTTCACTTTGGATTTTTTTCATAAATATTTAAAAAAGATATTAAAAATTATTAAATTTTATTATGATAAGCTGTAAGTTGCGCAATTCTATTTAATAATTTAAAATTTATTTGCTAGTCTTTGACTCTAATAAGTGAAAATGAATAATTAATTGTAGACTTAAATGATAAAAAATACTGAAGTGCATTGACTGCACGAGAACCTGTAATTATCATTTTCACTTTTTGATTTTTTTCATAAATATTTAAAAAAGAGATAAATAATTATTAAATTTTATTATGATAAGCTGTAAGTTGCGCAATACTATTTAATAATTTAAAATGTATTTACTAGTCTTTGACTAATAAGTGAAAATGAATAATTAATTATAGACTTAAATGATAAACAATACTGAAGTGCATTGACTGCACGAGAACCTGTAATTTTCATTTTCACTTTTTGGATTTTTTTCATTATTATTGAACGAAAAAAATAGAGACTAATTATAATTATTGAACTTTAAAAAAGCGCATATACTACCAAACATAAAGATAATAAATCACTTGTTTATTTTGGATTAAACAGATGTTTTAATTTTTTAATTCATAATTTTCCAACTGCGAATTGTAAGTAATTTTTCTAATAATGTGAATTATTTATGTCAGTTTAATTTCACATTATTGTAAGCATTTAATAATTCTTCTTATCACCATGACATCAGAGTTATGTCATCAAAACTTGAGGTATTTTATAATCATGTTGTAAGCGTTTGGACCCAACTTTACATCAATATATTACCTCAAATTTATGTCATATTGACGTCAGCTACATGACAAGTAAGTCAGCTGGACGTCATATTTTTTGTAAGCATCCGGTAGCATCTTTACTTTCCTATGACATCAGAGTTATGTCATTCTGACGCCAGGTAAGTCATAATGATGTCAATCAGAGGTCATATTTACGTCATCTATCTTACGTAAAAATCTTACGTCAGGAAGTGGGAAATTATGAGTCATATATGACTCATATATGACTCACATCTTACGTAAATCATGACGTAGCATGACGTCATTCTGACATCAGTTTGACATAATTGTGTTCACTGGGTAGGGAGTCTGTAGAGGAAGAAAACGAAACAGTTACAAAAAATCGTTTATTAACCAAAGTAAGTTATAATAAATTACGATTTTTTTAACATATCATCCTGCCATTGAACTTTTCCTTCCAAAGTATTGGGTGTAGTTTTCGCGATTAGTTTTTGCGGCTACTGACACATTCTTTTTGTCCAGTGGTGCGTAAACTGGTGAGATCGGTGCTGGTATTTCGCTAGTCGCCCATTAGTAAATCATGAGTCACCGAATCCTCTTGATCAAATGATGCGGCTGTTGCGTATGAAGTGTTTCGTTTTATAAGAAAATTGTGAAGGGCCGAAATAGCCAGCACTACATAGATAATATCTTGTGGATCGTTCGTGTGTATGGCTGTATGTAAAATTCTGAAACGTGCAGTTATCAAACCGAAAGCATTTTTCAGAAACATTTCGAGTCCGGGATAATCTGTAGTTAAAAATGCTCTTTTCATAAGAAAGATCTATTTGTGGATAGGGTTTAAAAAATTAAGGTTTCTCTCAGTTTCATCATTGTTCGGCAAATGTAACTGGCCTTGAAAATATTGGTTTTTAATTAAATTTTTGTTTTAACATAAAAAATATAACTAACCATTCATCAGTTTGTGATAAAATTCTGTATATTCCAAAACACCACCATCAGAATATCGCCCAGTTTTACCAACATTAATAAAAATAAATTCATAATTTGCGTTTACAAGCGCCATTAAAACGATACTGTAAAAGTTCTTGTAGTGATATTGAGCTCCAGAGTGAGGAGAAGGAACAATGCGTATATGCTTTCCATCGAGGGCTCCTCCACAATTTATGAACTGCCACTTATTCTTAAGCTCGGAGGCTATTTTACAGCAATCTTCTTTTGTTAATGGAAACTGCATTAAAATAATATTTCTCTTTGTTTAACAGATACCAGATACACAGCTTCAACCTCAATATCAACAGCAATGAAATGTAAAAACTTAACTGAAAGACAAAAAGGCAAGAGACAAAGAATTCAGGTTTTATGGAATTTTGCAAAAACCAACTGGAAAAGAATAATGATATTGGTGAATGTGATGATGTTGCAATATCATGGTCAAAAACCGAAGAGAATGGACACCACGCAAGCCATTTATGCAGAATCTTTGATTAATAAAGTCATAACTGAAGGATTTATTAAAAAGGTTAATAGATTCAGCAACTGTGTCCGATGAAGAACAGCAAAGATCTACACCGTTTTCTTCTTATACTATACTGTCAGATTGTTCTGATCAGCGATGGCAATTGACGTCACCGACAGTGCCACAACAGCTAGTTGATACACCATCAACAGAGTCTACTTTGGTGGATTTTTATACAACTTCTGCCAATCTGATTGATTCTGATACACAGAACTCAAATACGTAATGATTAATTATTTATTATTATTAATTAATAAGTTTTTAGAATAACAAGTATTTTTAAGAAGCAATTTTTATTTTTATGCAGAATTTGTCTTTTTTTCCTACCTCTAAAATAAATAAATAAATAAATAACTTACCTTGAGGTATTTTTCCTTAAGAACCTGATAAATGGTCGCAGTCACTGCTAGTCTCTCTTCGGCTCGTATACTTTCTCTCATTTTTGTATTTTGTTTAGAAATAACAGGTGAAACCCAGTCCAATCAAGTTTTAAATTTATCAGAATCCATACGTAAATAATTCTTAAAATCGCTTGGAAAATTTTGTCGTAATTCATTTAGGTAATAGTGGCATGTGACCGAATTTATTACGATTCTCCATCCATTTCTTCACCCACATCCTTTTTTCTTTTTATTCTTCAAATTTATATATACAGACATGCAAAAGGCAATTTTCAATTTTATGCGTCTAATTATTTTGTACATTTTGCATAAAAATTGTCTCCATCTCAATTTCTGATTGGTGGTGTATTGACGTCATGCCGCGAAGTAGATGTAACTGATATTCCAAACAATCGGTTGAAAGTTTGGCAACAAATTCAACACGTAAAACAAGTATTTTGGACTCGTTGGAGCTCTGAATATTTATCAGAACTTCAAAAGAGAAAAAGTGGTTCCACCACAACACGAACGTTGGTCAAAATACATTGGTGTTAGTGAAAGAAGACAACGTTTCACCTTTATGTTGGTGTTTAGCGCGAATCGTATCCATTCACAAGGAAAAGATGGACTTGTGTGAAATATAACCTCAAAAAGTCGACACTTAGAAGGCAAAAAGTTGGACTTACATTCGTCCAATAACTAAAATGTGTCTCTTACCAAACATTGACAATTGAAAAAGTTCAGTTGTTATCGTGTAAATGTCCATTTTGTAAATGAGTTGAGTTGTGTGAATCGGCCTCTGACGTAAGCTTCTTAAGTGCCTATTTTGCAGTCAGTCGACACACATGTGCAGTTAAGCGCAAGATGCTAAATGGTGTATGAGAAACAAGAATGTTAATCAGGTGGTCATCTTTGTAAATATGTATGTATCAAGTTTATATTGAAAAGTGTGTGTACAATAAAGTGTTTCATTGTTATTGGTTCGTTAATAATTCCTTAACAAAATCTGACTTACGATAGTCCCAGCAACACCTGTATCACAATGTCAGTCTATTCCTTACTTTGTTTCAATATTTCGCAAACCTATTTCGAAACATCGTCCAAATATAGATGCTACTCATAAAGTTAAATAAACAAATACTAATAAAAACCAAAATGTAATTTTTTTCAGAGGGAAATTATTTACGTCGGGTTTGAAATTTCTAGGGATGAAGTGCGACCAGGCGAAGATGAAATAAGAGCCGGTAATAAAACGTCTAATCTTCAAAATATAAAGCAAATTCGGCAGTTCTTAGGGCTTGCGTTTTTTTTTTTTTTTTTAGAAAATATGTACAGAGGTTTGCAATAACTATAAAACCATTCACCACTTTACTCAAAAAGAATGTAAACTGGGAGTGGATTGAAAAGCAAGAAAATGCGATCCAAAATATTAAACAGCAATTGACCACTCTACCTGTTTTTAAAATGTTTGACCCAAATTTAGAGTTGGAAGTTCATACGGACGCATATACGTCGTCCGACGACATTGAGGGAATGTTGTTACAGTTTGTTAGCAAACCAAAACATGAGTTTTAACCTATTTTAACCCGTAGACCACATCTTTAGAAAGTAGGTATCATTCCTATGGATTAGAGACTCTCGCGGTTGTCGAGCCCTTTAAATATTTTCGCGTATATTTACTATAATAAAAGATATATAATTCCTGGTGTTGCTAGATGGTGGCTTCAGCCGCAGGATTACGAATTTGAAATTGAATATAGAACTGGGAGCAAAATGACTCACAATGACGCTTGAGTCGAATTCCATAACTAGTTTCAACCATTAACATTACAGAAGGGGAGAGGCTAAAATGTAGGTCTAATTAAAGATATTCTGTTGACTACGATACTGATCCGAGTAATAAAGGTTATTTTGATAATTACGAAGTAAGAGAGAACCTCGTTTATAGAAAAATTGGCAAAACAATCAATTGGTTAGTGCCCAAGTCAAACAGATGGCAAATCTGTAAGTTGTACCAAGGTCATTTTGGTTTGGAAATTGGAGTAAAATTCAGGAAAACTAATGGTTTCCGAAAATGCACCAGTTTGTTACCAAGTACATTGCCTCTTGTTTAAATCGCCTTTACTATAAAGCACATTTAGGTAAAGGGCTGGTCAATTACATCTAATTGAGCAAAAAATAGCAAATCCATATCATACGTTGCACATTGATTATTTCGGGCCTTTCTTTAAGTCGAAAACAAGAAATACGCAGTAGTTGGTATACATTTACTATATTTACAATACTTGAGCCTGTATGAAACACCAAAACAAAGCATGTGTTGAAGTGTTTCAAAGTGTGTCAAAGACAGCTCGTCTTTGACATTTTTGGGGTTCCTACACGTATAATCTCTGACCGAGGTACAGCTTTTACGTCCCGTATGTTCCAACAATTTTGCCAAAACATGGGGTTCAAGCATGTTCAAAATGCTGTTGTTAAGCCTGAGGCAAACAGACAATGCGAACGTGTGAACCGGACGATACTAGGTGCGTTGGCCACTTGGGTAATGTTGAAGATGAGATGTGGGACGCGCAGGTCAAAATATTTTAAAGAAGTCTAAATACCATTATCCACAAGGTGTTGGGAACGTCGATTTCAGAAATATTATTTGATTACAAGCTGCGTGGTGTCACATACGCTTTCTTGTTGTCTGAACTTAAGTCACACGTAGATGGCACAGACATTTTATTCAGTTCGGGAGCAAGCTATTAGCCAAGCTCAAGAGGATCAAAAGAGAAGGTGATAAGAAGTGGGCAAAAGCAACTCAATTTGGCATTGGCTATCTGGTAATGTACAAAAAACAGATACCCCAGCCACTGGACAAAGTCGAAAGTTAATTACAAACTACGAGGGTTCTTTTAAAGTGATGGATGTGTTACCTGATGACCGATATGCCGTTACCAAAGTTACTACTGAGAAAGCTGCGTCCTATGTGACGATAACGTCAGTGGATATTTTGAAACCCTAAATTATGCCAGCTGAACAGGCAAACTTTTTATAACTACTTACGTTTTGCTATGACATAAGATAGATAATTCCCCGTATGGTGACAGTAATCCTGATCAGTATCTCCCTATAAGATAAACGAATTTTCAGAAATTCTCCATTGGTGTTTTCATATGATAAAAGGCTAACATGTGGATGTTTGTATCCCAAATGATGAAGAGTTGCCACGTGGATATTTGTATGATATTCCACATGATGAAGGGTTGCCATGTGGATGTTTGTATAATAAACTTTTTATGCTTGAGTTGCGCAACTGCAACTAGGCTTTTTCACAAATGTCAACGTGGTAATAGTAATATAGTCACTTAGGAGTTGGCATCTAGTAGTGAGCTGATTAAGGACAATCAGAAGGGCATGGTGGCTGACTGTTAGCGGACCAAAGACGTCCGAGTCCGTATGTGACCATGACGCCGTGGCCTAGACGCGGTTTGTTTAGGTTATGGAATCTCATGATTAGCACATCGACACTTTGCTAAAATGACATATATCACGAACTAGATACGCTTGATTCATAATATTAGAAATTTCGTATAGTCAAGTACTATTCCATTGTATCATAATTTAGATATTTGAGTATAGTTGTGTGTTCAACTCAAGAGTATTGGTGCCCCAAATTCACCCTCTGTTTATATGAAATAGAAACTGGCTATTGTAGACTCCGTTAAGAGGTTTAGATCTCATTTCTATGGAAAATTCTTTACTGTGAATTGAGTTTGCGAGTTGGGCGATGGATTATGTACTTGAGTGAATATAATTATGAAATAAAAGATCTAAACGGTTCTTGTATGCATCACGTAGACGCGCTTAGCCGCAATTCACCAGTTCAAAATGTAAAGCTGTTATCGATAACAATTGTTGAGAGTGATTGGTTGTTGGCGGCACAGCATTAAATTAATGTGAAACATTGAATAAAGTATTGATTCAAACAATGTGATTCAAACTTTAAGATACGACAGGGTTTTAATAAGTCTGTTTCTAAAAAGCTGTAACACAAGATCAACAAGGTTTGAGAAGCCAAATAACATCAAACGTTTCAACAGTCTTAGTTCAACAGGGCTACGAAAATCAATAACATGTTACAAATGTAACAAAGCTGATCATAAAGCCCGGGAATGTAGAACGCCCTCATGTGCCAAACGCAAGCGTATGGGACATAAGGTCGAAAACTGTTAAGCAGACGAAAACAACCACTGAGTCTGACAAATCCGAAAAGGTGTTATGACTAGTAGCGGAAGAAAATAAAAAATATTTTAAGAAAGTTGCGGCAGGTCATCGACTACAAGCATTTATCGATTGCGAGTCTATTTGTAATTTATTACGCAATTTCGATGCATTAAAATTGAAACAGCCAATGGACATAGGTGGTATAACCTGCATTAAGGGCGCTATGGAAATAAAGTAGATAAAATAAAAAAATAAAATAAAGACTGGATTTAGAAATCGATAATGTGTGCCAGAACATAGAAGTTTTAGTCGTGCCGGACTATGTACAAGACGTTCTTTTACTGACTGGTCAGCATTTCACTGAGCAATCTGCTCTACTTGTAATAACAAGACAAAAGACAAGTTGGAGTTTAAGAATTTAGAAACATCGACAACAGAAACAAAAAAAGTGTCTACAAAAATACCACTTTATCTGACAAAGGCAACTGTAATTCCACCAGAATATGTCGCAAATGTGACGGTTGTAAGTAAAATAGAATTTGATGGGTATCTCTTTGTCGACGCTGTCTAAGTGTCTCAAAATCAACAGAGATAAAAATTAAATTTACTGACGATACTTCTTTTCGATATCGTCCTTATCGGCTATCGGACTCCGAAAAGGATAGGTAAGAGTGATTATTGAAGAACTGTTAGGTGCAGGAATAATTCGAGAGTCGGATTCACCGTATGCATAACCAATCCTTCTGGTCAAAAAGAGAATAGACGACCAAATAGATCGACTGAAAAACTGCTGTATATTTACCACATTCATTAACGGTTCCATCAAATCCAAGTTTCTGAGAATAGCAAGAATCTAACGGCGTTCAAAACACCGGATGATCACTTTGAATATAATGAGATGCCATTTGGGCTCTGCAATACGCCAGCAGTTTTCCAACGACTAATGAATTATATTTTAGGTGCTTATTGAGAAATTGCTGTCGTTTACTTAGATGACATTGTGATCCCCAGTAAACTGTCGAAGAATATCTTCAATATCTGACCACTATTCTGCAAGTCTTCCGAAATAAAGGACTAACACGCACTATGAGAAAATGTTACTTCTGTTAATATGTCTGTTAACTGTCTGTTAAGTCTGTTAAATCTGTCAACTGGCTTTGAAATCGATGAGCAAGGTATACGACCAGGTGCGACTAAACGGAAGCTATTAAATAGTTTACTACTAGAACTGTAACACATAGATGACAATTCGTAGGGTTAACGGGATATTTCCAAAAATGTGTTCATAATTACGCATCAATAATTAAACCACTAATCACACTGACTCGAAAGAATACTAAATGTCAGTGGGGAGAAAAAGAGAATGCTGCTTTTGACTAACTCAAACGAAAATTAACAGAAAAACCCATCCTAACAATCTGTGACTCGGAGGCTTCAATAGAAGTTCAAACTGATGATGAAAACCTGGAAGGTATAGCGAGAATACTGTTACAAAAACATGATGAACAGCTTTTGCCAGTAGCATATTACAGTAGACACATTAACAAAGCAGAAATTAGGTACCACAGGTATGAATTAGAAATACTGGGTGTCGTAGAAACATTTCGGAAATTCAGTAGTAACAGACTATAATGCGCTCAGAACAGCACAAACGAAACAAGACCTAATACCAGGATAGCGCGGTGGTGGCTACAACTCTTGGAATATACATTCACAGTAGAGTACAGACAAGGAACGAAAATGCGACATGTGGACGCCCTTAGCCGGAATCCGTCTGTAATGTCTCCACCTCAACAGTCGGTATTTAGTATATCAATGAAGCAGATTGGATTTTGTCGGCACAACTGTTAGACGAAAAACTAAGTTTAATTCACGAGATATTGGCGAGACTACCGATGAATGACTATGAAAGATGTATCTACAAAAACTATGCTTTACGAAATAATCGAATATACCGAATTCCAGTAGAGGTATCCAGTAGGTGGTACCACGAGGATTTAGAAATCAGGTAGTGCGATGGGCACATGCTCAGTCAGGACAGTTTTCTTGTGAGAAAACTCTGGACACTCAATGCAATAAATACTGGTTTCTCCGTATGCGACAGTAGGTACGTACAAAAATACATTAGTAGTTGTATTCCATGTTTATACCACAAAATACCTTCGGGACGCCGTGAAAGATATTTACATACATCATATTACTGAAATGCCGATCCCCTTCCATACTACCCACCTAGATCATTTACGCGGCGTCCTACGTGGGAGGCAAGAAGCGGCCGGTGCGGCCGGCGCGGCCGACGCGGCTAACGCGGTGAATATCAACGTATTGAGATCATATGTTGTGCCCTACGTGCGCGATACCGCGTGGTGCGCGCGGCTGCGGCGGTTTTGAGGCGGACGAAGCGCTCAAATTATTTGATATTTCCACGTCTGCCGCGTCTGCCGCGTCAGTCTATATTTGTCGAACACACACATTGTACGCGTTTTTCAATATGTCTGAAACATTTATTGAACTACACTAAATTTGAACTACTAAAATTATCACAACCGACTGGTAGTAGATAAGGAATGGACTCGCATTGCAGCAGACCTTCAGGAGACAAACATGAGGAAGATGACAACGATATTAATTTTTTTAAATATCTTCTTCCATATGTGAAGCAGCTCCCGTCAATAAAAAAATTACATTTTAGAAGTCGAGTTCAAAATCTTTTGATTCATGAACTCTTTAAAGTACAGAATACTCAACCGCTCTCTACTCCAGAGACTAGGGGACACCGGGGCGGAACGATGTACCGGGGTAGAACGGGGTGGGTTTTATATTTCCCGCTGCAGACGCCAGATACTACTAGCGCCCTCTGTCATTATTTACTAGAACCCCAGGGATCAGCTGGTAACAATAAACGGGTTGCTGCAAACAGTTTAGAGTGCATTTGACCAAACGTCCTACAATTGTGTGTGTCGGTACAACTTTTCGGCATTTTAAACACAAGGTAAGTTAATTATCTATTTGTTTTTGGAGATTATTGTTTATTTTACTGTATACGGCATGTTTTTAAGTATCTTTAGACATTGATACGCCAAGATATTGATAAAGCCTGTTTAGCCAAAGATTATGTTTGGTTTTTAAGTACATGTGGGGCAGAACGGGGTGGGGCACAACAGGACAACACCCATTCCGCCCCGGCTTTAAATAACTATATACATATGCATTTTGTGTTATTTTAGATCGTTCGCAAATATGTTAGAAATACTGTTAGACAACAGTGGAGTACTAAAACTATGGAACAAGCAGTATATGCTGTTATTAGTGGCATAGTGAGCTGCAGGAAAGCATCAACTCAGTTCCAACTTCCACAAACTACATTAGAAAGATATGTAAAAAAACGTAAGGATGATCAAAATTCTGTAGTTTACAAAACAGCTGGTAAATATCACTGTGTTTTTACTAAAGATCAAGAGCTAGAACTGGCGACATATTTAAAGGATATGCAAAAGAGATTATTTGACTGACTGAAGCAATAGAAAGGACAAACAAAGTTAAGGAGGCACAAAAAAATAAAGTAACAAGAAATCTGTCAGGTCAGAAACAAAAGAGAGCAAAAAAGCAAAAGATAATAGAAGAAGTGGAAGAAAGCCCTGATTCGTCTGAGGAGAAAGACGACGCGTTATGTTTATATTGTAATGATCAATATTCAGCTTCAATTGAAGGTTGGGTTTCATGAATTCAGTGCAAAAAGTGGGCTCATAATTCTTGTGCGGGGATAGACAGTGACGATGATGAATCGGTACTTGTTTGTGAAATGTGTAAGCCTGATAATCGCCAGTACCCCATCCTGCCCCGTAGGCGGGGCAGAATGGAGTGAAGGAGACGTTTGTTTTTAAGTCAAGAATGAAACAAAAAAATATTAGTCTTAGTTTTATGCATTTTTGTTTCTTGTTTACAATACCTAAATAAAGCGTACTAATTTTTTTAAATTTATTTAACGTCATTTACCCTATCAAAAAATAAATCTAAACGTTATTATCCCCATTCTGCCCCGGCTTCCCCTACGTCTCAGCAGCAACTTTCAAATTTTTGGAACTACGAGTATTACATCTCCTGTCACAGCAATCTCACCCTCAACTTGCTTCTCTGCACCCGTATCACCAGCTGCTAATCAACAGACATCACATTCATACCAGGAATATCATAATAACACTCCCTCTTATGAAACACAACATGATATAACATTTCTATAGTTTAGTTTCTTATACTAGATTAGCGTTAATTTAAAATACACATTTTGCCTTTGTATTTAAAACCTAAAATAGATATATTCTAATTACCTTAATGTTAGCATTAGTCTCTCTTATTGTAATGGGCCGTTGGAAATTAGTTGCTGAATATTTAATTTCTGGACTGATTGCTTCCACAATGTAGTGGAAGGTTTCAGGTAACATTCTGACGTATCCACGAAATAAATCTAGTCCTTCTGGACAATTCCTTAGCTTTTCATACAAATGGTGAAATTCTCCGTATTTCTTTCTTTGCAAAAACATTGCATTGGTTGAACATCTTCTGCCCTTCCTGTTTTTACGAATTTGTATAAGGTTCCGATAAATACTATCAGATAACAACACAGTTTGTTTCTTCGTCCACGACATTCTGAACACTGAATCTCTGGCTCTCTGGGCGTCGCGCTTTATAAATTGCACGTAGGACACTCTGGTCGCTTTTGCCGCCAGCACAGCGTCGGCCGCCTCGGACGCGCCGGCCGCACCGGCCGCTTCTTGCCGCCCACGTAGGACGCCGCGTTAGGGCCTTTCCAGAAAACACCAGCAGGAAATCAACATCAAATTGTTTTGGTGGATGCTTTTACAAAATATATTATGATGCAATCAACCAAAAAAACAAAAACTCGTTCAGTAGTTAAGTATTTGGAAGTTACATTTAATACCTTTGGGGTAGCAACCCCCCATCATTTCTGATCGAGGAACAGCTTTTACCTCGCGCATGTTTAAAACCTTCTAATATAGGGGAGAGGGTGGTACATTTGAACATGGGGCACCCTTGAACACCTTTAAAATTTTGCGCCAAAACATTTCCTTTGAAGTTTAAACTTCTGTATCATAGATGGAACTAGTAGGCTAAACTCTCATAGAAAAATATAAGTTGTCATACCATTTTGGTACTGTACAAGTGCTTAATTGAGGCTGTTAAAAGTGTTTTTTTCCAGCAAAATTGTGTAAGTAAACTTTCTAACTTATTGTTAAGCAAGTGTTGTAGAAGTAGTGTTTTTCTGTAGTATTTATAATTATTTTTATGCTGTACAGAATTGATATAATTTCATTCTGAACAACGTAAACAAATGATGACAATGGGTGCGTTCCAAGAGCCACAACGGTTGAGACTGCTTAGTGAGCGTAACGTTCCAAATGCCAAAACCCATAACGCTCAGTCTCAGCGGCTGGCTATTTTGCTGAGCCAAGAAATTTTACGCTCACCGCCGTCGAAACGGTTGAGACATGCGCACAGATATGGTTTTTCTGGACATAACCTCGGCAGTGGCAATAGTAATACCAGTAGTACGTTCATTCTTCATTAATATAAAAATAATAAAACACCTGGGATGGATCCACGTAAATTTGAAGTAGTAGTGGATTGTGAAAATTGTCCTGTTACGGAAAATAACAATGTTTTAGTGTATAATAAGACAGGTAAGTAAGTAGTAGGAATATAGAAGGCAAGGTCCTCGTCATACAGTTCAAAGCTTTAAAACTTTGTATTTTTAAAGAAGGCATTTTTTTCCAGCAGGCACCTTTCAGTACATAGAACCTAACAAAGAACTGGAAGATTTATTATCAGTTAGTGGATTTATGTATTCACATCAAGATCAAGCAGCACATGATGTAGTTATGGACGCAATAGATGTTCCAACAATACATACTACAACTAATGAGGGTCAGTTATCATACCAAAATTCTCCTCAAAAACAAGCTGCAGATGACTCGGGCACAGATACAGGTGAGGTTATTTAACTGAATTACAAACAACAGATCTATAGTTAAAAGTATGTATCGAGATAACATAATTTACCATTTCATGTTGTTTTAGAAAAATTTAAGTGGAGTCACTCCACTACTCTTCTATTAATTGACCAATATAAGGAAGTCTATAACAAATTCCGTGATCCTAAAATAAAAAAAGAAACATTTGTGGGAGAAAATTTCCAAGTCAATGCAGCATCAAGGATATAAAGTGGTTCCAGACATGATTGACAAAAAAATGCGAAATTTGAAAAAACCTACAGAACCATTCTTGATAATAATAATAAGAAAAGAGAACAGGAACGGGAAGAATTTCCCTGGCCTTACTTTGAAGTGTTCCAAGAAATTTTTCATGATGACACTGCTGTGAACTTACCATCCAGTATAATTTGCAGCACTAAAGCAGTGGAAACTTTTCAAGATGACAACAGTTGTATATCTGATGCACAAGAAGCCCCAGTTCCATTGCTAAGCCCACAAAGTTCAATGTTCATGGAAGCTAGGAGCTTGTCAGCATGCTCTACATCTGATGGAACCCCTGGCAAGCCATCCAAAATGGAAAAGTTTAGAAAAAGGCAGTTAGAGATTGTATATTGTATATTAAGTTACATGGACTATGGCAGTGTTGTATATTATAACTTCCTCACATGTGAACTAAAAAATAAAATACAAGTGTTCGCGTTTGTATTCCCCTGTTCGTTCGTTTATTTCTTTCTAACTAAATTAAACCTACTCTTAGTAGACGACGCGCTCATTGTACTTTTAAATCAAATATTCGCGCTTAAAATTGACATACGGAAATAAAGGGCCCACCATTCCCCCCTTCCTTCCGACCCAATATGTCCTTTCCTTTTGTTTCCGTTTGTAGCGAACAGTTACAAAGTCGCATCTCATCTCGGCACAACGCATAATTCGAGTAACTATTTCGCGTCTCGTTGCGGCGTATCACGCTAGTAAAACCTTTCAATAATCCACGGTGGTGTTCCCCCATCTCCTGGAGACAATTCGTCTTTTCGCCGCGACGCGACAAATTAACATTTTCGAGAATCAACAAGCGGTGTTTCCATATCTGCTGAAGACACCTAGAGACAGAAAATACGGCACCCAGGGTCATCCAGGACATCGCAAATCATACAGTCCGTAAGTAGATGCGTTAAATGTTTCGCCAACAAACATTCCTTGGTCCTTCATCGTCGGATTAATCCTGTTAAAACCACATTTCCTGTGGCCCGACCGTCGCATATTTTAATATACGTACGTAATTCGTTAATTTTTTGAGGTTAGCGTGCTGTTTTCCCGCGGTCACATTTTTTTTACGGCGTCGTTTTCTAACCGGTTGTTTTGGTCACATCGACCGATTTAATACCGCGTTAAGATACACATATTGTCGTTTTCTTTCGTATTTTATTTGCTTATTGTCGTTTTGTATTTTGCCAATTTTCTCTGTTAAATCCGAATTTAGGAGAAAACATGGCTCAAAATAAACACATTCGGGAACAACGTGCTCTCCGTGAGAGTTTGTATTTACGATTAGAAGATATAGCTACCGTTGCGGCTTCCTTTCAAACAGAACCCGAAAATCATACCGTGCGTCGTATGCTTGAAGTAAGAAGCGAGTCTGTAAAAAACATTTATGATGATATTTTAAAAATTCACGGGGACATAGTCATGAAGGTTGCGACTTTACCGGATTCTAACCTGGATGAGGAACATGCTTTTTTGAAAAGAGTAGACGAGACTTATTTTACTATTCAATCCATAGTTCGCGAGTTGCCGGTTCAGTTTCGGTCCTCGGCCCAGTCGCCAGTTGCCGATAAAACTTCAATTGTCCAAACGTCGAAAACGCGTTTGCCAAAACTGAACTTACAAACATTTGATGGAAAATTAGAAAATTGGAGCGCATTCATTCAAGTCTTTAATAGAAGTATTCATGATAATAACACGTTAGCAAATGTCGAAAGGTTTGAGTATTTGTTGGGTTGTCTATCGGGTGAGCCTCTCAACCTAATTAAAACTATTGTGCTATCAGACGATAATTACCCCATTGCATACAAAACATTATTAGATAGATATGACAATAAAAGAGAGCTAGCAACTCATTATTGGGATCGTTTACGATCATTGCAGAAATTAAAAGATGAAACCCCTAGTGGTTTACGAAGTCTTATTTATAATTTTAATGAAAACTTATCAGCTTTGCGGGCATTAAAAATTGCAGATTCATTAGAGGATTTTATGTTGCTTAACATTCTTTTAGAAAAACTTGATTCTAAAACTCGTCGATACTTTGAAGCAGAAATTAGGAATTTGAAAGGTGAAATACCTGCATTCGATACATTAAATACCTTTGTAGAGAGTCAGTGTCATGTTCTTGCTGCAGAGCATTCGACCCCCCTTAAAAGCAATACTTATACTTCAAAAAACAATAATACATTTACATCGCGTCCAAAATGGGTATCGTCTCTGGTAGCTAATACTTCGGAACAAAAGTGTTTAGTTTGTGAAAAAGATCATATAATTTACCGGTGTCCCGTGTTGAAAGCCAAGTCTCCTGCAGATCGCTTCAAGGTAGTTAAAGAAAAGAGGCTCTGTATCAATTGTTTGAGGCCGCACCAAGTCAAGAATTGCTCTTCTACATCCACTTGTCGTACCTGTCATAAGAATCATCATACTTTGCTACACTTCGATAGGTTTTCGGGCAGCTCAGGAGCTATAAATGAAACCAGTGATAGTGGTAATACAGCACCAGCTGAAATAGTTGTGCCCACTGTCAATGCATTGGCTAGTTCACTTTCTCGTCAGGTAGCTCTGTTATCCACAGCCCTTGTTGACGTTCATGACTCGCAAGGACACCCGCACACCTTACGGGTTTTAATAGATAATGGTAGTGAGGCTAGTTTCATTACAGTAAAGGCTGCTCGTAATCTTAACTTGAAAAGACAGCATGACAAAATTCAAATACAAGGTATTGGTGCAAATTCTAGTATATTTTCATCGGGTTCAATCCATTGCAAGATAAGTCCTCATGGATCATGTCAACCCGCGATACATCTAGAAGCTCACATCATACCTCATGTTGCTTCGGTAATACCTTCTCAATCATTACAGTTTTATTCGTGGGATCATATTAATAATCTGAAATTAGCTGATCCAAATTTCTACATTTCTCACCACGTTGATCTCTTGCTGGGTGCTGACGTTTATGCTCAACTTATTCGCCCGGGCCTTGTCCTTGCCCCTAGTCCTCGTTGCCCCTCAGCGTTCAATACCATTTTCGGATGGGTATTATCTGGCTCAGTTCAACCTGAACAAACTAATAAACGCGTCATCAATTCCTTTCATGTCAAAATCATGGAAGATTGCCCAGAGAATGACCTTGAGTCCACTATGAGACAATTTTGGCAGGTTGAAGAGGTCCCCATGATCTCGACTAGCCCAGACGATGAGCTATGTGAGAAATTGTACGTTGAAGGGTATAGCAAACTCCCATCTGGTCGATTCGTCGTTCCCTTGCCTTTTCGAGATTCTAAACCTGTTTTTCCTGAATCTAAAGATATTGCTATTCGACGTTTTTTCGCTTTGGAGCATCGTTTGAAAAAGGATCCTGTTCTTAAACAATCATATGTTGATTTCATGCGTGATTATCTGAATTCTGATCACATGGAATTAGCTGCCCCCATCGATGAACTCGATTCCTACTACATTCCTCATCATCCGGTACTGAGATCTGATTCTTCATCAACTAAATTGAGGGTAGTCTTTGACGCATCGGCCAAAGCCGCCAACAACCAATCATTGAATGATAATCTGCTCGTGGGATCAAAATTACAACAAGACATTGTCGAGATTTTGCTTAGATTTCGTTCGCACTCGGTCGTTTTTATAACTGACATCAAACAGATGTATCGACAAATCCAAGTTGCACCTCAATACTGGGATTATCAGCGTATCATTTGGCGATTCAATTCCGATGAACTCCTGACTGAATATAAGCTTAAAACTGTTACTTACGGTGTGTCTTCTGCACCTTTCTTAGCTTTGCGAACAATGCAACAACTGGCTCTTGATGGACAGACTAAATATCCCGCAGCCTCAAAGGTCCTGCAAACTGATATCTACGTGGATGACATCATCACAGGTTGTGACTCATTAGCTGCAGCACAGAATCTACAATCTGAGCTTATTCAACTGTGTGAATCTGGAGGGTTTCCTTTACGAAAGTGGTCGAGTAACCATTCAGATCTATTAGAAACACTTCCGGCCGAACATTGTCAAGCCCCATTTTCTTTCGACTCAGTACCCACACTCACTCTTAAAGTTTTAGGCCTCCAGTGGTCCCCAATGACAGACACGTTCACGTTTAGACTAATGTCCTTCGACCGTCCATGTACAAAACGCGGAATTCTGTCAGAATTAGCACGTGTATATGATCCATTGGGATATCTCACTCCTGTCACCTTCTACATAAAGCACTTACTCCAACAGATATGGCATTCCAGCTGTGACTGGGACGATTCTCTGCCTGAACCTCTTACTCGTCAATGGTTAAAGTACAAATCAGAAATTTCTTTTCTCTCAGACATCAGTGTGGATCGTCAATTAATTTTCGACCGGAACAGTCCATGTCAAATCCATGGATTTTGCGATGCATCACTGGCTGGATACGCAGCAACGGTTTTTGGTCGGTTTAAGCATGGGGAGTCTTACATAACCCGTTTAATTATATCCAAATCAAAGGTAGCACCTACAAGGTCAAATAAATTAACTATTCCTCGGTTAGAGTTGTGCGGAGCAGTGCTCTTGTCTAAATTACTACACATGGTTGTGCAAACATACTCTGGTGTTTTGAGTATATCAGATGTCGTTGCTTGGACTGATTCGTCTATCGTCTTGTCGTGGATCCATTCATCTCCTCATCGTTGGAAAACATTCGTTATGAACCGAGTAGCCTATATACAAAAACGTGTGCCTTCTATTAACTGGCATCATGTCTCATCTATCGACAATCCAGCAGATTGTGCATCAAGAGGTATCCTTCCATCTCAACTCGTTAATCATCAGCTTTGGTGGTCCGGACCACCATGGTTATCGCTACCATCCGAACAGTGGCCTCAATCTGATAAATTAGCTTCCTCCTCCAGTCAAATACGGAATCACTTTGCGAAGAGGAAAAAACTGTTAAAGTGTTTGTCGTTCAGATTGAACCATCTGTTCTCATGCAGTTATTACATAGGTTTTCTTCACTTCAAACGATATGTCATGTGCTGGCATATGTTGTTCGCTTCCATCATAATAGCAAAAACCCCCTTGACCATAAGGTGGGACCCATAAATAACGTTGAATACCATGACACTCTTCTGAGGTTGGTGAAACTGGTTCAAGGTCAAGTATTTCAATCTGAAATTCACAAGTTAAAAACCAATCCACTCTGTTCAAGGCCTTTACGTAAGCTGAATCTGTTTCTTGATGACCAGGGCATCCTCCGAGTAGGTGGTCGTCTTCGACATTCCAAATTGTCATTTGAACATAAATTTCCCGCGTTGCTACCACAAAAACATCGTTTGACCAACCTCATCATTGAGGATGTGCATAAAAGGAATCTCCATCCTGGAGCAAAAACCCTTCATTATTTAATACTGCAGAATTTTTGGATTCTATCCGCTCATAGAGCTATAAGAAAATGTCTATCCAATTGCTATAGATGTTTTCGAGCTAAACCTCAAGCGTTACAGCCACCAATGGGTGATCTACCCCCATGTCGTTTACAAGCACTAAGAGCTTTTCAAATAGTTGGTGTTGACTTCGCAGGCCCTTTCACTATAACAATGAATCGTGTTTGAGGTGCTAAAACTCTCAAGGCATATCTCTGCCTATTCGTCTGTTTATCCACTCGTGCTGTTCACTTAGAAATAGTCTCCGACTTATCAACTGACGCATTCCTAGCAGCATTTCGCCGCTTCATTGCTCGACGTGGTTGCTGCTCTGAAATTCATTCTGACTGTGGCACTAATTTCGTAGGCGCTTCTCGACAATTACTGAACTTTGCTCAAAGTGCGGCCTCTATTGAACATATTCAATGGAAATTTAATCCTCCTTCTGCCGCTCATTTTGGAGGGATCTGGGAAGCAGGGGTTAAATCCGTAAAGACCCATTTGACTCGCGTTATTGGAGATCAGATCTTGACTTTTGAAGAATTGTATACGGTTTTCGTGCAGATCGAAGCATTGCTAAATTCGCGTCCGTTGACTCCCACAAGTTCTGATCCGAACGATTTGAATGTTTTGACGCCGGGACACTTTCTGACTCTAACTCCACTAACTTCATTCCACGAACCTGATTTAACTAACATCAAATTAAACCGGCTCACACGATGGCAATTGATCCAGCAAATGCACCAACATTTCTGGAAACGTTGGAATCTCGAATTCCTACATACGTTACAACAAAGATCTAAATGGACCGACCCTTCGACTCCTATTAAAGTAGGTTCTGTTGTCTTGATTAAAGACGATTCATCTCCTCCGTTACACTGGCGCGTGGGTCGGGTCCTCGAAACTCACCCAGGCTCAGATAATGTAGTACGAGTCGTTACTTTGAAAACCGCGTTAGGAACTCTTAAGAGACCCGTGGTTAAACTATGTCCTCTCCCCTATTCTCTTTAAACTTAAAATACTTCGTATTTTAGGCAGGGGGGTATGTTCGCGTTTGTATTCCCCTGTTCGTTCGTTTATTTCTTTCTAACTAAATTAAACCTACTCTTAGTAGACGACGCGCTCATTGTACTTTTAAATCAAATATTCGCGCTTAAAATTGACATACGGAAATAAAGGGCCCACCATTCCCCCCTTCCTTCCGACCCAATATGTCCTTTCCTTTTGTTTCCGTTTGTAGCGAACAGTTACAAAGTCGCATCTCATCTCGACACAACGCATAATTCGAGTAACTATTTCGCGTCTCGTTGCGGCGTATCACGCTAGTAAAACCTTTCAATAATCCACGGTGGTGTTCCCCATCTCCTGGAGACAATTCGTCTTTTCGCCGCGACGCGACAAATTAACATTTTCGAGAATCAACAAGCGGTGTTTCCATATCTGCTGAAGACACCTAGAGACAGAAAATACGGCACCCAGGGTCATCCAGGACATCGCAAATCATACAGTCCGTAAGTAGATGCGTTAAATGTTTCGCCAACAAACAACAAGTACTTCAAAATACTTGCCTGAGATACTCAAACACAAATATTAGCAGAAGTGAGCACATTACTCCACACTACGTACAAATGGGCATTCTTAAAATAGAATATAGGTTTTCTGTATTGTATGGATCACTTATATATAATATCTTAAAAAACTCTAATCCATTTTATTTATTTGTATATTTAATCAGCAGATCAAATATTCATAATGTAAATGTGAGAAATGCACATCTTTACAGCATTGCGAAACATAACACCTCAAAATTTCACAGTTGTTTTCAGTACACTGCTCCTACAATTATAAATAAAAATTATGAAATATTTCAGAAACCTAATCTAAGACAATTTAAGTTTTATTACAAAAAACTATTTACTATTAGTCCAAAGTGTTAATTAATACGAATTTGTTTTTTTTTTTGCTTATTGTTATTATGCTTTTGCTTATTGTAATTATATCTTGATTATTGTTGTTATTGTTATTATTACTGTTATTTGATGTTAATTAATTTTTATTAATTTTTTATTAATTGATTTTTAATAATTTTCTGTATGCCTGTTCTTCTATTATATATGTACATTTTTCAAATAGGTTATATCAGGCTTTATCTGTTTGTATCCGTGTTAATCTCATTTTAATTGTGTATTATTTTTTGTTTTTATATATCGTTTACTTGTATATATGTTTTAATTGTAACTAATTTGTGAAGGCAAGAATGAAAAACGGTTTTACCGAATTTCTTTGCCTTTTGGAATGCACTCATAATTTTTAACTTTTTTTTTTTTTTTACAAAAAATGTAGTGTTTAAATTCCAATAAACATTATTTTATTATTGAAGAAGAGAAATTGCAACAATTAAAAAAAATATGTAGTGCTATTGAAGTAAGCAATGGAATCCAAGTGGAAAAGCTTGTTGTGCTAAAACAGTTACTTGCATCCAAGCAATCAAAATTGGAATAAAATAACTATGTATCAAAAAGGAATATATTAAAAATTTACAAAAAAACAGTATTCTGCATATTATTTCTGAGAATATATATTTTTTATTATAAGAAATATTTCCAACCTATTTTATTAATAATTAATAACGGATCTACAATATGGGAGACATGAAGAGTGAGATACACCTTGTAACATCATTATAAATTGAAAAATTACAACAAAGATGCTAAAAACTGCCTTTTTATTTCTGCCCGTCCAATATTTAAATTGGGGTCATCAATTCCATCCTGTCCCATTCCATTTTGTTCTAGATTTTCTTCTAATTAATCATCATCTTCATCTAAATTACCCTCCAAGTCTGAAGATATGATAAAATTATGAAGAACACAGGCCGCAGTTATAACCATTGGAACAGCTTCAATTAGACTCATGTCAATATATTTCAGTCGTCTGAATTTATCCTTGAGTAGTCCAAAAGTCCGTTCAATTAGAGATCGAACTCCAGACATTCTTATATTGAATGTGACTTGTTGATCCCCAAGATGACCATTGTCCTGATAAGGCTTCATAAGAAAAGGAAGTAAAGGATAGGCTGCATCTCCCAGTAAATGCTCGGTGGCTTCAATGGGAGGATTATTTCCAGAGAGTAGTGCAAATATTCCACTGTTTCTGAAAACACGTGCATCATGCACCCGTCCTGGTGCACCCACATATATATCTGTAAATTGTTTTTTATCATTGCACACTCCCTGAAGTATTATAGAATGAATATTATTTCGGTTATAGTAATCAATGGCATTATGTGGGGGTGCCTTGATAGGAATATGGCAACCATCAATGGCCCCTATTATTCCGGGAATACCTGTAATAGAATAAAATAATTACCTATATTGACAGAGTACATAATATCCATCAACTTTTCTATTATGAAAACATTATATTGAGCAATTTTTCAAGTAAAGTATATAAGAAAAATATATTCAAGTTAATTACCTGAAGTCTCTTACACACTCTACTTATTCTCTGCCTTTCCTGCTGATTGGGCCATACTATAATATTGTTTACTTGACCAGCTGTCAGTCTTGTAAAAAACATAAATGCTCGATGACCTGTACTTTTTGAAAAATTAAATCTATCCCCTACAGATAAAAAGCTTTCTTGCTTTGCCAGAACCCACACTGTGAATAGCAGCTTCTTTTTTAAAATCTTCATAGTCAATATCTTGGTTATTTTCAACAATTATTGTTGAGGTTTGAATGACTGGTCCACTGTACTCAGTTGACTTGGACCACTGTACTGTGAGAAGCGACCTCCGTGGCAGAATGTTTAGTTAGTAGATAGAAGAGAATGTAACGTTTGATGTACGTACGCAGGACATACCGTCCTCAATAAACAAATTGGCAAAAATTCAGTTTTTATTTAGTGTTGAACAAGTGGGCGACGGTCCACGCAAGGTAATTACGCTAGGGCAAAAAACCCAACACAAACCATTGGTCCTTCGTCAAGCCGGATTAGGAAGAAAACAACCAGTTGCAGAGACACGGCCATCGGCGGAAGCGTGAAGCGGCACGGCAGCGTTGTTGCTAGGCGAACGCAGGCGGGAAAAGGCAGCCATCCAGTCGACCCTGCAAATACTCAAGTAGGTCTCCTTCCTTTCTAGCATTCCTAACCTCTATCATTTGTTTGACTCGTTGCAAAAACATGCAGGACAGCGATACGCAGATTAAAGATTTGATCTCAAAACGCGGCCGAATTAAGGCTCAACTAACAAGATTTAATTCATATTTAGACAACCTCGCAGACCACATTGATCAGATTCAAATAAAAACGCGACTTGAAAAAAATCGAACTCACATGGCAAGAATTTGAAAACGTACAATCCAAAATTGAATTTATATCTGATGACGACGCACAGCTAAATGAACGGGACGAATTCGAAGAAAGTTTTTTCGATATTGTTTCTCGCGCAAAGCGGTACATAAACAGTAATCAAAACACCACCCTACCTGAAACAAAAAAATCCCGTTAAGAGTGAGGTAAAATTGCCGTCGTTAAGTCTGCCCGAATTTCATGGCGCTTACGATAAATGGATGAATTTCTATGACACTTTCAATGGTCTCATTCACACAAATAGTTCTTTGTCTAACGTACAAAAACTATATTATCTTCAATCGTGCCTCAAGGGGGAAGCCTCGCAGGTTATAAAAAACTTAGAAATATCGGATTCGAACTACACAATAGCATGGGAACTCTTAAAAGATCGCTTTGAAAACAAACGCTTAATCGTGAATAAACACATACAAGAAATATTAGAAGTAGCCGTTTTAAAACAGGAATCACACGTTGGGGTTAAGAAGATTTTTAGATACGATTCTAAAAAATACGCGCTCCTTGAAAACGTTAGGTCAACCGGTGGATACTTGGGGTACCTTATTAATATACATTCTAACGCAGAAACTTGATTTAGACACAAAAAAGGAATGGGAACAGGAATCATGCGGAAAAGAATTTCCCTACACTTGAGAACTTCACACATTTCTTAACAAAACGATGCCAATTGCTAGAAAAAATCGAATCAAACACTAAACCACAAAGGGTAGTAATCAAACGCGAGAACGAGAGGGGTAGCAATGTTTTAGCACACGTAACTACGCAAAATGTAACTTGTACCTTTTGTAACGCAAACCATTTTAATCACCAATGCAACGAAATGAAAAAATTGTCGGTACGCGAACGCTATATTGAAACAAAAAAACTTAAACTATGCACAAATTGTCTCCGCCCCGGACATATTAACAGAGATTGTAAATCAGGGACATGCAGAATATGTCAAAAACGACACAATACATTACTCCACTTTGAAAACGATACGCGAGAAAATGTAAGCAAATCCGAAACAAAAACAAATAATAATTCAGACACACAAAAAACGCAGTCAACTGAAGTTACTCCCACGCAGGTCACGACGCATTCTATGCAACAAAAACAATCACAAATCATTCTTTCTACTGCTGTGATATACATTTTAGATCACAGAAAACACCCGGTAAAATGTCGCGCTCTTCTAGACAGCGGTTCACAATCAAATTTCATGACTACCGATTTATTCAAACGCTTAAATTTGACTAGTACACGGATAGATATACCTATAAGTGGTATAAGTAGTTCATTGACACACATTAACGAAAAAACACAGGCAACCATAAAATCGAGACAAAATAATTACACAGCAACCAGAAACTTTTTGATAATTGAAAAAATAACGGAAAATCTTCCTCAAAGCTCATTTGACATTTCAGGCGCTATGCAAAACGTAACCTTAGCCGATCCTCATTTAAATGAACCGGGACCCATTGACGTGCTTCTAGGGGTTGACATATTTTGGGAACTCATTTGTATTGGCCAGATTAACAACGGAAAGGGAAACCCGATCTTACAAAAAACGTGGTTAGGTTGGATAGTAGCGGGAAGCTTCACAGCATCTAATAGCGCAAAAACTCAATTTGTAATTTATCAATAGACGCTTGTCCGAATGACAACCAAATCTTACGCGAACAATTAGAAAATTTTTGGAAGGTAGAGGAATTCGAAGTAAACAAAATTTACTCAAAAGAAGAAAACGAATGCGAGCAAGATTTCTTACGGAATTTTAAACGTGAACAGAGCGGACGTTTTGAAGTCTCACTACCACTACGCGACAATTTTAAAATGCTTGGAAATTCATACGAAATGGCGTTAAATCGATTTTCATATTTAGAAAACAAACTTACTCGTAATCCAAAACTCAAAACGCTATATTCCGAATTTATGTCTGAATACGAAGCGCTCGGACATATGACACAAATTGAACACCCGGAAAACATGAGTGAAAACTTAATTTGTTACTTACCGCATCACGGAGTCATGAAGGAATCAAGCTCAACTACGAAACTACGAGTTGTATTCGACGCATCCGCAAAAACAGACACAAATCTTTCGTTAAATAACATCCTAAAAACAGGTCCTATAATTCAGGACGACTTACTTGCAATCATACTTCGATTCAGACAACATAATTATGTGATAACGGCGGATATAAGTAAAATGTATCGACAGGTAAACATATGCGAAACGCAGCGTGATTTGCAGCGCATCATATGGCGCGAAGATCCCTCGGACGAAATAAAACATTACAGACTCAACACGGTTACGTACGGAACCTCTCCAGCATCTTTTTTAGCCATTCGTTCTTTACATCAGGTAGCCATAGAAAACAAAGAGGTGTATCCGTTAGCCAGTCAAACGATTTTAAAGGATTTTTACGTAGACGATTTAATGTCAGGCTCTAATACAGAAGAAGGCGCAAAACAGTTAAAATGTGAAATCAATCAAATATTAAACAGCGCAGGTTTCGGAGTTACGAAAATGGAATTCAAACAACAAAGCACTTTTAAGCGAATCGGACGAACCAAATACCACAGTTGATCATTACATAAGCTACAACGCAGACTCGAAAATATTAGGCCTTCAGTGGAATTCGCAGACAGATATTTTACATTACACTGTAAACGACGATCAAATTCACCGACAGGTGACAAAACGCTCGATATTATCCACAATAGCGAAAATTTTCGATCCGCTAGGTTTAATCTCTCCAATTTCCGTAATAGCTAAAATTTTATTACAAAAATTATGGCAAGTCAAAAGCGAATGGGATGAATCTGTTCCTAATGACATACACACAACATGGATTCAGTTTCGCGAAAATTTGTTATTAATCAATAACATAAAAATTCCAAGGCAAACCACGATTTGCGATTACGTAGATATCCAATTGCATGGATTTTGTGACGCGTCAGAGATTGCATTCGGTGCTTGCATATACATCAGAACGACCGACAGACACGGAAAACATTTTGTAAGCTTATTATGCGCGAAATCCAGAATCGCTCCTCTAAAAACAATATCCCTACCACGTTTGGAATTATGCGGAGCTCTTTTTGCTTGCTCGGTTAACAAAAAAGGTAATCGATTCAATGAACGTTAAGTTTTCGAAAATATGTCTATGGTCCGACTCCACAATTACATTGTCATGGATACGCGCGGAACCTAACGCATGGAAAACTTTTGTAGCAAACCGCGTAACTCAAATTCAGGAATACACGCATATCGCGCAATGGAACCACGTAAGTACGCAGAATAACCCGGCAGACGTAATAAGTAGAGGTACGAATCCCGCGACGTTAGAGCACTGTCAAATGTGGTGGACAGGACCGTCTTTTCTCGCGGACGACGAACAATTTTGGCCAATGCCTCGTGACGAAACACAAATAGCAGAAATTCCTGAAAGGCGACAAATCAAGCAGCTTTCCTTTTTAGCAATTCCCGAAATAAACATATTTAATCATTATTCGTCTCTCAATAAATTACAACGCGTATTCACTTATTGTTTGAGATTCATTAAAAACATTAAAGCCGCGAAAAATGACAGAAAAATAGGTGCTCTCGAAAAGGAGGAAATAAATGAAGCTACACTTAAATTAATACGACTTGTTCAAGAACACGAATTTTCTGATGAATTATCTCGTTTAAAACAGTCTCAACCTATATCGAAGAAGAGTAAATTAATTTCGTTAAATCCGTTCTTAGATGACAAAAACATCATGAGAGTTGGAGGAAGAATTCGTAATTCTTCATTCGAATTTGACAAAAAACATCCGATTTTGTTACCCGCTAAACACAATTTTACAGATTTAATAATTCGAAATGAACACGAAAAATCATTGCATGCTGGTACTCAAGCTGTTTTGGCAAATGTACGCTACAAATACTGGATCATTAACGGAAAAAATGCAGTTAAGAAAATTTTACGCAGGTGTGTTATTTGCTTCAGAGTAAAACCCTCGGATAATTTACAACCTATGGGTAATCTTCCGGAAGCACGATTGAAACCTACCCGTCCATTTACTATCAGTGGTGTGGACTTTGCGGGCCTTTTTTTAATAAAGGATGGCCGGTTGAGAAATCGTAAGTTAGTCAAGGTTTATTTGTGTTTGTTTGTATGTTTCATAACTAAAGCAGTTCATTTAGAGCTCACAGGTGATTTAACAACGGAATCCTTTCTTAACGCGTTGAAGAGATTTGTTTCACGTAGAGGTATGTGTCGACATATGTATTCAGATAACGGACTTTCATTTGTCGGAGCAGACAATGAATTAAAACGAACATTCAAGTCCATATTTAATTTAGAACAAAGTAATAACCCGATTGCGACGTACTTAACAAAAAAATTCGATTACTTGGCATTTCATCCTCCTCGCGCACCCCATTTCGGCGGGCTGTGGGAAGCCGGAATTAAATCGGCTAAATATCACATGAAAAGAATTTTAGGCAACGCGACTCTCACCTTTGAAGAATTTTACACGGTCGTAGTTCAAATTGAAGCAGTTCTTAATTCCCGACCCTTAACACCTCTGTCCTCAGACCCTAATGACCTATTAGCCCTTACTCCAAGCCATTTCCTAATAGGAGACGTTCTAACCGCCATTCCTGAGGAAAATGTAGAAAATGTTCCGATTAATCGATTGACACTGTATAAGAGGTTACAGCAGCTATTCCAGCATTTTTGGTCACGATGGTCAGCAGAATATATATCTACTCTACAAGGTAGATCCAAGTGGATGTTCCAGCACCCCCAACAGATCGGCGTTAACACGTTGGTTCTACTCAAAGACAGCAACGCACCCCCACTCCAATGGAAACTAGGCAGAATAGTGGCAGTGCACCCAGGCAGTGATGGTGTAGTGCGTGTTGTGAGTGTAAAAACCCCGAATGATAGTGTTCTAAAAAGAGCTGTGCACACAGTTTGCATTTTACCTATAGAAACTGATTCAATTTCAGACTGATTTGTTTTACCATGTTTATCTATTTTACCTACCATGGTCACATGTTTATGACATTGGTATATTTGTATGTTTAGTTATGCATTTGTTTAATGGTTAAGTTACCATATTTGTTAATTTCCATTTTAATTATTGAAAGCTAGTTAAGCTTGTCAAGGCCGGCGGGATGTTGAGGTTTGAATGACTGGTCCACTGTACTCAGTTGACTTGGACCACTGTACTGTGAGAAGCGCCCTCCGTGGCAGAATGTTTAGTTAGTAGATAGAAGAGAATGTAACGTTTGATGTACGTACGCAGGACATACCGTCCTCAATAAACAAATTGGCAAAAATTCAGTTTTTATTTAGTGTTGAACAAGTGGGCGACGGTCCACGCAAGGTAATTACGCTAGGGCAAAAAACCCAACACAAACCAATTATTAACATGTTTAGATGTGCCTGAAACATTTGCTTTATAACAATAAGTTCACATTATAGTTTATTTATACCTTTACATCATAACTGTAGATGTAATTATACATTTTATTTGTATATATATATGATTAGTGCCTACCTGAAATGTTTCCCTAGACATTCTAAAATGGGCTTTAAAGTCGTCAGGTGTATAGTGTGGAATCACATATTCATAATAATCATGATTTCTTATGGCTGGAACTCTAGGGGGACCCACGAAATTAGCAGGCTGAATTAAGTTGTTCACGATTTGCCCCACAATATTAAGATCGATATGTTCATCCAATAATTCATTTAAAACTAATTCCTCCATTTAACAGATCTTCACTATGCCTTCTTTTCCTTTATAAACCAACTGGGCATAACTTCCTACTGTTTTTTGATGATTTTTATAAATTCACCAAATAAATACTAAAATAAATTTTCTCGGCGACAATACATAAACATAAACAGCTGTAGTACCAACTGACACCTGACAACTAAAACCTGAAATAAGCGTTCCCAGTGCTCGCAACTGTTGGGAGTGAGCTTTTTTCTGCTCAGCCACTTGGAACGCGCCCAATGTGTTAATAAGAAGAGCAGCTGCTTTGTATGGATTAACTCATACGGCTTTATTTTATAGACTGATCTCATACGGTGGAAAAAAAAACAAAGAATTTCAATCTAAAAACACCACGAGACAGATGTTCACAACTCAACAAGAGACGCTTGTGGAGGAATACATCCTTAAATGCTCAACAATAAACTATGGGCTAACTTTTACGCAACTTAGAAAATTAGCATATGATTACGCCAAACGATTGCATTGTACTTATCCACAAAATTGGGATCTAATTCAGATGGCGGGTATTGATTGGTTCAAAGGTTTTCTGCATCGTCATAGTCAACTCTCGCTCAGAAAACCTGAGAACACCAGCCTATCTAGAGCTACTAGTTTTAATAAAACGAATGTGGAAGAACTTTTTAGTAATTACGAGAGTGCATTGCGAATACATACAATTCGCGACAAAACGATTTGGGTGTTCTAACAAAATTGCTGTTTTAGAGAATCAGCTTGACGAATCGAAGTAGGTAATAGGGATGCAAATCATGATGTTGCTAAACCAGATCCTTTTCGTGAAAATGAACCAGAAAATGAACTAATCCAGATACCTGGTCAGCCATCTTCACACGCAAGAAAACTGCCAAGTGAAGATCAAGCTGGGTGCTCCAAAAATATTAATTTATCCCCAGAAGCTGTAAGACCATTCTCGAAGGCTGCACCAAGAAAAGAAAGCAAAAAGTGCAGAAAAGAAAATCAAGGATATTGACAGAAACGTCTGAAAAATTCGACATTGAAGCCAAAATCCTTGCTCGTCTGGTAAAAAAAGAAACCAATTCATGATTGGAGAGACAAATAAATCTCCCAAAAGAATTTCTCAAAAAAAAAAGATAAAAAACAACAATATGAAGACTCGCGAAGAAAGCGACTCATACTCGCTTCATGATGATTCTGACACACTGGAATTTAAAAACGAAAACGCTTATGAAGGAGAAAGGTGTCCAAAAAACCTAGTCGAGGGAGACTGTGTTTTAGTGCAGTTTGTAAGAAAGAGCATAAAACATTTTGTTGGTCAAAAGAGAAAATACTCGAAGACAATGAATACAAAGTAATTTATTTAACAAGAAGGATACTAAAAAACGAGGACTCTTTTAGATTTGCTTTTTCGGACAAATCAGAATCTAGCGACGTAAACATCGATGACATTGTTCTCAAACTTTCAAAACCGATTGGCGATTGATGGTGGCACATCAAGAACAATGTCTGTGATGTCATTCAATGTAGATCTGAATGGTTTCAATATCCCTAGATAATTTAGTTCAAAAGTGCCCCTTACCTGTCCAAACCTTCCCCCTTATAGGGGCATATTTGAACATTTCGTGGTTTCCGAAATTTTCCGACTTATTTTTGTGAGTTTTGAAAATAAAGTCTTTTTTCTCCTCCGAGTAATTTATCTAACCCCGTAATAATATCCTATACGAAAAAAAATATTTTTTTCCTCCCCCTTCCCTACTTACTGCTGCGAAAGCTTAAAAAAAAACGAATCAAGAAGCCGAAAACACCCAGGTGCAGACCGCCACGTATTATCCGCCATTGGAGCAAGCATTCGACGATCCGGCGTTCTTGCTAGAAATTCAGGAAGAAGCACATAGGTACTTACGCAGTCAAATCAAAAGTGAGTCTCCTTTTTTCCTAAATTATTTTCCCTCATAAGAATTTGCCTTTTTCTTGTCGCTTTGTCTGAACGAGTAGCGTAACACGTTTTTTTTTTTCACAATTGTGATTAATATCGTATTTGTTAATTATACTTCCTATAATCCTAAAGCAAAATGGAAAAACTTATTAGAAATCTAGACTCACAAATTTTAGTAAAGTAATGCAATTTTCCCGACAGAAATATCACTGATCAAAACATGACACTCGACTAGGCCGTATAGAGAAAGTAATTCATGATTTCGATGAAATTCAGTCTCATTCTTCATTTGAACGTGAACACTTCACCAGCATCGCGAAGGTTAAAGGTTTCACTCAGGTTGCCCAGACGGAGACACATTCATCTGTCGGTAGTAGCGGTTTGTCCAATGACAACAAGCGACGTACAAAATATTAAATTTCCCGTTATACAACTGCCCAATTCGACGATAATTATGACAGTTGGTTCTAGTAGAAAACATACTTGATTCTCTTATTCACAAAAACACGACAGTAACCGATATACAAAAGTTCACTGCCTTCGCGTGTCCCTCTTCGATAATGCCTTACAAATCATATTTAGTTTGGAATTTTCTAGCGAACTATGTTATAGCTTGGTTTATTTTTTTGATCATTTTAATGAAGTTAGAATTTTGAAACAAAAATCATGTTAAAGCTCTGTTTAATCTCGAAAAGTTTACCGAGGAATCATCACTGTTACTCTAGTTGAGATACGCTCATCATATTCTTGGTGACGACAAAATTGGATGCTACCAACGCGCGCAAATGGGAGCAGAAAAAATCAGTCTATGAAAATCCATCCTTACAAAACCTACATGACTTTCTACGGGATCACGCTGATCTCTTAGAGGTCCTGGAGCAAGGGAAAATGAGTAAGAGAAACCTCAAAACAAAATACGAGAGCAAAGAGACACCTTTTTTTGACCATTATGTTCAGGATTCAGGATTCAGGATTGCCATGCGAAATACTGCAATTAAAACGCATTAGTTGTACTGCACATTAGTAGCGATTTGCTGAATTTCAAATTCAATTACACATTTCTAGCGTTTCGTCTACCGATTTTCGTCTACCTTAGCGTTTCTACTAAGGTAGAAATTTGGGTGGATAGTGGCAGGTAGCATACCTTTTTCTACAGCTCAGATTTGTCATTGTAACTTTTCACAAAATATTGAGTTACTCGTTTTTGAGATGTAGAAGAAATTCCGCTAACTAAACCTTTGTTTAGTTAGTGGAATTTCTTGGTAGACAAAGGTCAGCCGAAAAAAAGGCTTGCGGAACAGATTTTTGGGAAACATTTAGGCGCGATGAAACGGGTCGCTTTCTGGTAACGATATCTTTAAAAGAAAGCGCGAACAAAATGGGCGATTCTTACGAAATCGCTAAAAGTCGATTTTTGTCGTGAGAACGCAAATTTGCAAAAAATCCCGAGCTCAAAAAACTCTACGCGGAATTCATTGACGAATACAAAAAACTGGGCCACAGATTTGATATAGTGAATAGAAATGACCCACAATTTTCGTATTACATGCCACACCACGGAGTTTTAAAGAAGGCAGGCAGTTCAACAACGAAACTACGGGTAATTTTTAATGCGTCGTGTTGTGCAAGTACCGGTTACTCATTCAATGATTTACAGATGGTAGGTTCGGTAATTCAAATCTCCTAACACTTCTCATTCATCACAGAAAAAAATTGTTTTAGCTGGCGACATCGAGATGTATCGCATGTGTTTAGTGGATCAAATTATACGATTATTCGTTTAGACAGACCTTTATTGTGACTTATTACAATGTTTAGACTCGGTCGTCTTCATCGAACACACATCGGTACTATCGTCGTCGCGGGGAGCGGGGAAAAGGCAAGAGGTACCCGGCTATGGGTGTCCGCGCCGCCGCTTAGTTGTTGATAATGCCGCTGAAGACGATGTTCATGTGCGTCCCTTGCCACGTGGGGACACACGAGGAGACGCTACACGCTATGGAAATAGTCGTGCAGCGTCGTTGTGTCTCCTGAGTGGTGAATTTGGGAAGTTCTCCCACGTCGAGGGTTCCGGTGCGGAACTCTACGACGTGGGAAAGAAATTAAACCACTTACGTTGTTGATGCGGGCTCCCAAACGTACCACAGAAGTGTTAGGCAGGTCCCATTAGGGAGACCAGCGGAGACGACTTGACTCGGAGCGGCGGAGGATAAGAGAACGAATTGAGCGACGCGCGGAGCTTTTGTTCATTAAGCTCCGCCCATTTGCCGTTTTTCAACGAGAGCTTACGAGTCGAGTCGTGCTCGCGTGAGAAGCGATGACACTCTCCGGTGACAGTACCGAACAAACATTCAAGCACCGATGTGCTTGACAAAGACTGGCTTAACTATATATTGGATTTCCTTTTATAGGAAATCCTTATCTAACCTTGTCATTTAGGGTTATGCCTAATGGAAAATATGTAACAATAATATTATTATGTGGTTATTCTTAAGATATGCTAAAATATATAAATGTTACATCATCCCGAGAATCCCCCGAAGCGGCCGCAACCTCAGCAGCAATAAAATACAAATAATGTTTTGACTACCGATTCGATAGCGGTGCCTTTAGGGTGACGCAATTTCTCTTTGGTCACGTCGTTTCATATTTTTAAACGGATTGTTAAAAGTAGTGATGTCAAATATCGGTACATTTGAGTATTACCGATACCCGTTACTTTTGCAATGGATACCCGTTACTTTGTACCCGGTACTTTTTACCCGGTACTCCGGTATTCGCCGCTTCTGCTGAATACCCGATATATGATCGGTTGTATACCGCATCTTTGGATAAATAACTGGATAAAGGACTGGTCTCCCCGGGAATGTAATCGCTAATAAGGCACGATATTGCTTGCTCTCCGTGTATTTTCAATGGTGGTATACGAAATTCGACCTTATAGTAGTCTCGGTAAAAACTCGGTACTTCTGTACATCGGTACATCGGTAGTTCAGTAGCACAGTTACGTGCTCGACGCACTGCACCGCGACTGTCACGATACTGCTAACGACTGTAAAAGATCTTGCATTGCAGGTACCGAAGTAACGGATACTTTCCATGGCCATTACCAGGTACCGGGTATTTTTCTAAATAACGGGTATTTAGTACCGGGTAGTTACAATATTGACATCAATAGTTAAAAGCAGAACCACTTGTACTCCTGAATTGTACAGACAGAAAATAAATTCTTTATTTTCTTCGAGCATTTTACTGTACTAATTTTCCCACGAACATCTAAAAAAGTAGTCAATCATTATTTAAATAGGTCAGTATACAGGGCGTTGTATAACTATTCAAAGTAAACGCCAATACAGTGGATACTTTGGCGTATGCACTGTAAACTATAAAGATGTACAAATCAGCTATCATGACGCATGGCACAGCATCGGCTTCATTTTTCGTTGTTAGATGTCTTTATCACTTTGGAGGATAAAGTGATAAAGGAGGTTGTTGAGGCAGGAGTTGAATGTAGTTCAGAACGTTCGGACATAATCAGAAATCAATTTTGTATCAATGTGGCATCGCGCATACTCAAGAGCAGAGCATGCGCTCAAAATGGCAGCATTTTAGCGAATAATTAAGTTTATTTAATAAGATCACCATGAATGATCATGTCATGTGTCGTCGAAACGACACATTACTTCCGGTCCAATAAAGATGGAGCTACACGGATTTTCGGACGCCCCTACTCGCGCTTTCGGGGCATGCATATACGACAAATCGCAGAACAAAAACGGTGATCACTTTGAAAACACAAACCGTCCCTTGCTTGGAACTAATGGGCGCGTTGTTGTTACCACGCTTAGAGGATAAGGTAAGAACATTCTTAAACATGCCTATTCATAACATCACGTACTGGAGTTCAACGACTCAACGATAGTACTCGGATGGCTAAAAATGCCACTGAATCTCTTGCAAATTTTCGTTCCGAATCGCGTAGTCAATATTCAAGAGTTAACGCAGGACGATGAGTCTAGATACGTGTCTCTCATAATCCTGCTGATCACTTGTCAGGCAGTGTTAGGCCTAGCTTGTTGCAAACCTTAGATACATTTTGGCATGGTCCGAACTGGCTACAGAAAAACTATTCTGACCTGGCGTACAAGGTCATCAAGGAGAGTTATCCGAAGTGAAAATGACGGTCCAATTGTATAAGAGTAAAAATTTGTGAAACGTGTCACGGACGTTCCAACTATTTAGAAATTTGGAATGAGTTGGCGCATTTCAAAGTATCTGATGGTACTAAACTCTGCCTGAAATTTTTTCGAAAAAAAATAATTGTTATAAAAAGTTATGAACAAAAAGAAATTTTATGCAGCGATTAAAAAGAAATTTTTTATCTCGAAATGGAAGGCTCTAATCGAACAATTTTATATTCCAGATATTTAGAAAAAGAAAATTTTTGGGATCGCTGTTTGCAAATAAACTACACGCTGTTTTGTTGGACGTTACGCCTGCGCGCGGTGCCAGTGCTCGCGCCGTATACGCGTCTAAACTTGAAAATCATGTGATTTGTCGTTTCTCAAATGTTTTATTGAATGAGCTTTTTAGCTTATTGCAACCATGCCTCGAGGTAATCGTTGTTGCAATCCTTTAAATAAATCGTTTGTGACTACGTAAGTTTTTTGTAAATTCAGTTTAATCAAATTTTAACAATGATTAATATTTAACATTAAATACTATCATTTAATGTTAAATAATAATTTAATGTTAAATAATAATTTAATGTTAAATAATATTAAATAAAAAGTATTATTTAATGTTAAATAATACTCATCGATAAAATATGATTAAACCTAATTTACAAAAAACTTTCGTAGTCGAATCCAGTTTATTGTTGTTAATTGAACGTTTACAGGAATCACACACACATAGTTTCCAATCAAATGAGCAAACTTTGCATTCCAATTATTCGTCACTTGCATCACATTTTTATACACACATTTATGTTTCGATTTATTTCAAGGATTGCAACAACGATTACCTCGAGGCATGGTTGCAATAAGCTTAGAAAAGCTAACTCATTCAATAAAACAGTTGAGAAACGACAAATCACATGTTGTTTTTTCACACGCGTACACGGCGCGAGCAGTGGCACCGCGCGCGGGCGGAACGTCCAACAAAACAGCGTGCAGTTTATTTGCAAACCGCGACCCCAAAAATGTTGTTTTTTCTAAATATCTGGAAATGTATAACGAGTATTTAGAAAAAGAGAAAATTTTAATAAGTGATGGAGAACATTGAATTCTCAGCATTTTTTTATTATAAACAATACTTTTTTATCTGTTTAACCATTTTTAAGGTTCTAACAATTTTTTCCAAAAAGTTCAATGTCTTTCGAAGTTGTTCTATAAAATATTTCGATTAGAGCCTTCCATTTCGAGATAAAAATGTTCTTTTTAATCGCTGCATAAAATTTGATTTGTTCATAACTTTTATAATTGTTTTTTTTTTCGAAAAAAAATTAGGCAGAGTTTAGTACCATCAGGTACTAAACTTCTTCTTCTCACCGAATTTCTAAATAGTTAGAAAATCCGTGACACGTTTCACAAATTTTTACTCATAAGGTAACAACCGACCAACCGGTCATCGATTTTAACTTTTATTCAAATTTGAGCAAATTAGAGTTCATTGTTGCCTAGTGTTGTCGATTTTCGTCGTCGTTTCCACACCAGAGAGAACATGTGGCCTGTTAACCTCTAAAGAACTTAAACTTGTATATTTTTACTTCATAAAGTTTTATCAGCACGAATCATTTTCTGCTGAAATTGCATCGCTTAGTAAATACGGGCAAGTGAGGCATGAAAATAAAATCACGAAATTAAGTCAATTTTTAGACGAATTAGGCTTCATCAGGTTTAGTGGCAGATTAGCCAATTCGAAATTCTCGTTCAACAAAAAACATCCAATTTTGTTGTCGGCAAAATCGCATTTTACCAAACTAATTTGTACTCAGGAACATAGAAACTTGCTACTTGAGTCTATTAAAGACAATTTTTGGCATTTAAGTGGATGAAACTTACTAGCAAGGAAAATTGTGCACGTGTTTCAAACGTGTTTCAAACCCAAGCGCACTATCACGTCCATCGTGGGTTTACCGAGACGTTTAAGAAACGTTAAAGCCCGACTCCTCCATTTTATATCACAGGGGTTGACTATTGCGGACCATGCCTCCTCATAAAGGATAGAGTCTGTCGCAGAGCAAAAAACCAAAAAAATGTCACATGGCCCTATTTATGTGTTTCTTAACTCAAGCCATGTGGAGTTAGTCTCAGATTTAATAGGAAAGGGCTCCTTAACCGCACTTATGCGATTCATTCCACGGCGAGGTAAATCGACCAAAATGGTGTCAGACAATGGAACAAATGTTGTCGGTGCTAATTTAGAATTACAGACTCTTGGCTATTTTTTAAAATAATATGTTGAAGATTTGACTGGCGCCATTGAACATATTGATTGATCCTTCATACCTTCATACTTCCACTCTCCCCATTTCGGTGGTTTGTGGGAGTCAGGTATAAAGTCACTAAAGCATCACTTGGAACGGGTAGCAGCCAACGCACGTTTCACAGTCGGACAACTAAACGCGTTACTCGTTCAGATCAAAGCCGTCATCAATTCCCGTCCCTTATCACCTATTTCCTTAGACCCGTCAGATTTCACACCATTGACGCCCGCTCACTTCATCAGTCGACCAATGACATCAGCAGCTGATCCTGATTGCTGCAACATTTTTTGAACATGTGGTGTCTTGAGTACATTTCAGAGACGTAGCAACGCTGTAAGTGGGCCTCGCCGCATGGACCGTTAAAGGTCAACGACCTCGCATCGCAAAGGAGGACAACCAACCACCTTTAAAGTGGGTCTTAAGATGCATCGAGGTTTTATATTCTGGAGGAGATGGCATCGCTAAGGTGGATGGCGCTAGAACACTATCAGGCAGCGTCAGACGTTTTGTATTGTTTTAACGGTCGGCTGTATTTTATTTGAATCACGATATGCAGAAAGGTCTTTCTGACAGATGCAGATGCAGAAAAAGTCAGGAAAATCTACTTTTAAGATAAATAAAAAAAAACATATTCATAGTTGCAGTTTTATAATTGATAACAATTTAAATACAATTATTTGACCGCGACGTCGTCCTAAACAGATTACAAAGGAATTCAAATCGAAAATATTTTTTGTTTGTACTCAAAAACCATTTTGAAAAAACTGACTTTAGCCCTTTTTCCCTACAATATATTAAATAAACAGTTAAGTCCATCAACAAAAACTTGTTGATGTACTTGGAAATGAGGAAATATGATTGTAAACACACATTCGGGTTTGTTCTGAAAACGCGTTTATGCTTGGATTCCTACCTCTCATATCTTGTGGAGACTGTCCTAAAACACTAAGATTTCTGATACGCTTCACTCTTTTGTCAGTGATACCAAAAAGAGACAGAAACGCACTGTAGCAAACCTCCCTTCTTCCTCCCTCCTAGCCTAGCCTAGCCAAGTAGGAGCGATCAGCCATAAGAACGGCCACGCTTTTATCAAAGCGTCGCCGGCTGCCAGCTAAATAAAATATATTTCTACGTCGCATTATTCCACCTCTTACCCCCGTAATAAACACTGCACCACGCCTTGTGCCCCGTACATGAACATTTTAATTTTTGTATGAACATTACGCCCTAACACTCTTGAGGGCCCTGTATACTGTCGAATTTATAATTAATCCCTTTCGGCGAGGAACCGTTCCCAACGCCGACGAGAAGCCCGCAAAAAATATTCGAATTTGCTATTTTTCCATGTCGCCAAGAGATACTTTCCTACCGCCCGGTAGACGTAATTCAACCCCGAGCAACATGTCTAACCCCTTGGCACCCGTATACACTGTGGAGGACAACTCCACCGTGGACACATCCAGGACAACGATAGGAGAAAGCACCGCAATATTGGCGGAATTTCTACGGCAGGCCGCCGGCGAACGACCGACTGTCCGGGACCTGCCTTAAACAGAGCCGTCGACCGCGTGTGTAGGCGCTAACGCGATGAGCCAGCCGGCGAGAGCGCCGGCGAGAGGCCAGGGCCGCACTCGCCCAGAAGGCACGCTGCCCGCCGAGCGCAACGACGTCAAAACCGAAAACGCCTACGTACTCGCCCCGCCTCAGGGGCGTTACGCGCGTCGCGGCGATAAAGTCACTTGAGATTAGTACTTTCAGTATGAAATGATAAAGATATCCATTAGTTTACGGAATATGCACTAAAGTAAAACCCGCTAGTAAAGCGACTTAAGACCTTTCTGCATATCGTGATTCATTTGTATTTATAGGAATAGGTATATAGGTACTTTTATTAGCAGTCGTCAATGTAAATTTACTCAAATTGGAAAGTCATCCGGTTGGATACAACAAAATATATTTATTAAGTGGTTTAAGCATTTTACTACACACGTTAAACCAACAGAAGACGGCTCGGTTTTATTTATTCTAGATGGGTACTATAGCCAAACTAGGAATCTGGAACTGATTGAAATAGCTCGTACGCAATACGATCCTGGTTCAAAAATAATCCATGTCGCAACGTTACTACTTTTCAGATCTGCAAATTAATGTACAAGCATACTTAGTGTGCAAAAACAGAAATTTCTGTAAATAGATTTCGAAAAGCGGGAATATGTCCCTATAATCGGAACATTTTTCCGAATACAGATTTTATATATAAAGGTAAATAGAAAAAACTCCACCACAAGAAGAAGAAGAACACGCAAAGACAAAAATGCCGGAAAATATAGAGCCAGTAGACAGCTGAAAGGGAGGGACAAAGAAATAATAGAGGAAAGACATCTGAAACAAAAAAGGTAAAAAATCACTTTTTTTACATCATTCATTCAGTGTATTCTGTAGTTGGCACAACAGTGTGGAAAAAAATGGTTTACCATCCTTAAAGAAAACAGATGATTTGATCGCATACGGCATGTAAAAGGTCAACATAATCCATCAAAAGAAAAAAGAGGAATAATTACGAAAAATATTGGAGACGGTTCAAAAGTCCTCGGTCATCAATTGGAGAAATTTGTGGTAAATCGGAAGCTCTTAAAGAATAAGGAACGGCTGATAATATCCGTGGATGATGTAGAATCTGTGACCGTAAAAAAAATCGTCCAACACGTTATTCCTGCGTTACATGTCGAGTTTTTGTGCCTTTCGAGCATGCCAAATATCTATGTGCAAACTGCCTGGAAAAACACATGACCAATGATTGTTCATTTTTAACTTTTAGGTATATTATTTTACAAAAAGTAACTTGTTTTTTTGTTGCAGTTACATAAACTCATTATTTTACACCAAATTAGGACACATTTTTAAATTTTAAATTTCTTAATATATCTGTAAAATTTGTAAATTTAGCGCAAATGAAATGTTCAGCTGTCTGTTACTTTTCTTATGAATCCTTTTAATAGAAATATCTGTGTTTTCAGAATAATTTTCGGCAAAAACATCAATTTCGACCTGCGGACTTCGCGACCTCCGGTGCAAAATATAAGGTGACCTCTATAAGGTTAAATATAACAGTAATCCATACTACACCTATAAATAATATTTGGTTCCAAGAATTCAAGTTGTTTTTGTTTATTATTTACCAAACTTTCATGAATACAATATATGTATGTGTGAATGTACTTATTGCTAAATACTGTGATTTTAACATATAATTAGATAAACATAAAATCAACATACAGTGTAGCGGGTGTATCAACATTACTGTTGAAAAAGAGAGAAAATTGGTATGTTTATAATATTTAATCAGTAATCAGTATTCAAATAACATGCTGTATAATGTACATTTACAATCTGAGATTAGCCAATTGATTTGTCAACGAAGATCTAGACAGTTCGATTTGTAGCTGTTTCCGTTCAGAATCACTTACTGCAACATAAAACAATTTGTGACAATTACTTTATATGCCTATACTCTTATATTTGATTACTTACACAAATACTTAGTAAATACCAAAGGATCGTCGGGTTTCCTATCAATTTCATCAATTATGGCTTTTATTCTGTTGGTCATATTAGCTTTGGTTTCTGATCTTACGCCCTTAATCAAATTATTATTTTTGTTCCAGAAATAAGTTATACGTCCATCGGATAGACATTGTTGATATTCCTTTAAAATCTGAAAATAGATTTGTATATCATGACATTAATAATACATACACACTGGAAACACTAAATATAAAATACATCCACAGGATGTTTAGTTTTTTTTGTAGCAGGACTAACACGTAATAGAACTTTTAAAATTAACACAAAAAGTTTATTTTCATAGGTCCTAGTTTTGTTCATTTCACCCTAAAACAATCGAAAAATATTTCTCACATTATTTGGAGCACTGTAACCCGTGCCGATTTGCGTGGAAACATGTTCATGCAAGTTGTGTCGCAGGTGCCGCCCGTGCTCGCTCTAGTTGTCAATTACTCTTGTCTAGTCGAGTAATTAACGCGCATTGTTTTATATTTCGAAGATATCAGTGGAACTGAGAAGCACTAAAAAAAGCATTTTCTTGGTTCGTGAGGTATGTAAATCGCCAAAAAAGGTGCAACATTGCCACCTTGTTCTGTTTTTTAACATTTGCGAAGTTAAATTGACTCAGTGAAAGCGTAAATATAGTCATTCGGGAGTGTATTATATTCTAGGAAAAGAATACCTACCAAATACCTAGAGGAAGGACGCCATAACCGGACCCTATCCCTAGAGAGGACCCCTCTCAAAAGGGGCATTGTATGGTAGAGAAATCTAGCGGTGATTATGCCAACCAGTGTGTAGTGGTGGGGAGTTGCCGTGGCGGAAGCGTCGCCAGTCTTCCGTACGGTCTGGTGTTGTTATTGCCGATCGTAAGTTTTACGAGTTTTATAAATTACTGACTAGTGTTTTTCAAGGGTTACCAACGTTTTCCTGTGAAGGTAAGTAACCGTTTTCTGTTATTGAGCCATTGAAACAAAGTTCAAATAATGATTTGTGGGTTTAGTTAGACATTTTGACTTAGGTGGATGAAGATTTTGATGGTAAAAAGAAAACATGGCGAGCGCCTAGAGTGGACCCTTTCACTTTCTTAGAGTGGACCCCCGTGAGCTCCCTAAAGTGGACCCCCATTCACAATCCTTGAATAGACCTCTTACTTATTTAAATGATACTATCAACATTTTTCCTGTGTAAGAGATTGCCAATAGCAACTTTACAGTTCAATTTAATAGTTTGTCTATTGTACAACATTATTTTACATCAATATTTCTAAGTTAACAGTTCCATCCACCTAAATAAAATGTTAGGCATATAAATAACTCTTTCTTTTTATTTTAATTTTTCTATTTTCCAATTTCAGAAGGTGGACTATGGCTAAGGAAAAGAAGAAAAGGGCAAAGAAGGAGGACAAAGGACGCTTGTGGGATACAACCAACATGGTCAAAAGTCATTACAGCTATTAGAGAGAAGAAGATGGGATGAAGAAAGCGGCGAAAACGTTCTCAGTTGCTAAAACAACATTAATGAGATTGAGTAAAGAACAATATGGGGATCCAGAAAAAGCTGCCAACACGATATGGGGCCGGCAAACTATTCTGACTCCCGAGCTGGAAGATCAGCTTGTACAGTACTGCCTGGCTATGGAAGCTATTTATTTTGGATTAACTAGAGGGATTTGAGGAGGATGGCCTTTCAGATTCCTGAAAGGAATAACCTACAGCACAATTTTAGTAGAGCTGATGACATGGCTGGAAAGAAATGGCTCAAACTCTTTATGACAAGGCATAAAACACGTTTGTCTTTTCGCAGTCCGACTGGGACATCGTACGCAAGAGCTCTCGATTTCACCAAAAAGAATGTCACATCATTTTTCGATCTCTTAGAGACAGTTTTCGAAAAACACAACTATCCACCCGATAAAATTTTCAACGTAGACGAAAGTGGGCTCACTGTAGTGCAGTCAAAGGTATTAAAAGTGGTGGGAATGCGTGGTAAACGCCAAATTGGGAACCTTGCATCTGCAGAGAGATGCTCATTAATCACAATAGTTGTTTGTATGAGCGCGGCTGGCAATTTTGTCCCTCCAATGGTGGTTTTCCCTAGAAAGAACAGAAGTACGCAATTGGAAAAAGGTGCTCCTCCAGGAACAATATTCCGCTGTCATCCGTCAGGATGGATCCAAATGGAGTTATTCACACATTGGTTTAAGCATTTTGTGGAAACAACGAAGCCACCAAGAAACTCCCCAGTGCTCCTTATTTTGGATGGGCACTACAGCCATGTCCGGAATATTGATGTGATAGATATTGCAAGAGAAAATTATGTAACTATTGTCTCACTGCCACCACATTCAACCCATATAATGCAACCGCTGGACAAAACATTTTTGGGACCACTAAAAAACTACAACAGTGAAGATATCCGCCAGTTCCTTCTACGAAGCAACTGGCCAATGGAAACCACGATGTAATGAAACAGTTGGGAAAAGCCTACATCAAATGCCAGACCGCTGAAATTGCGATCAATGGGTTTAGAGTCACATGGCTTTATCCCCTCAACAGATTCGTATTCGGTGACCATGCATTTATTGCATAAACGACAAGATAAATCGAGTCTGTTTACGATGACGCTTTTGCAGTGCGTAGCTGATCACTCCTCTCACCCCAATGAAGAAAGGGATGAACTTTTCAACCAAGCGACGCCAGACCCATCGAATTCGCAGCCAACTTCTTCATCACTCTCTCTTAATTCACCCAATATCTGTGCAACTTCTTAAAAACCGATCAGTCCATTCGACATTCGGCCAGTCCCAAAAATTCAGAGGAAAACATCCACAAAAGGACGAAAGCCATCGTGTGCACGCATCATAACAACCTCACCTTATAAAAATAGCTTGAAACAGTCACATGAGAACAAAGAAAGAGGTGCAAGCCGTGGAAGAGGGAGGGAGAGGCCAAAAAAATGGTAGCGGTCTAGGTAGAGGACCAAAAGAACACAGCACAAAAAAATGTGTCACAGGGCAAAAAACGTAAAGTTGATGATGACAGTGATGACTCTGAAGACGAATCATTGGAAACTGTCTCAACAGGTTCTTCAAAAGATGCAGATTTTCTTGAACCCGGGAGGGACCCGACAGACAACGACACTGAATGCATGTTTTGCAGTGGGAAGTGGTCAGCTGACGTTAGGGGGAGAACAGTGGGTTATGTGTGTAATGTGTAGTTCTTGGGCCCACGTTGAGTGTTCAGGCATCGAAAAAGATGTTTATGTATGCGGCTTTTGTGACACATAATTAATTTTCTTGCAGAAGATTCATTTTCAAACCTTCTTACAATTTAATTCAGTTTTATATTTCACCTCTTTCCTATGTAAATTCGTAAGTTATATGTTTTTCCCCTTTGACACTACCGGAAGGAAAGAAGGGGTCCACTTTAGGACGATTAATAAGGGTCCACTTATGGAGACCATTTCGTAAAATAGCTGTTTTGACCTGTTTTGGAAAATTGACCACCAAAAATGGTGTATTTTTTTTAATCGCTATACGTGATGGGTTATGATAGAAGGATAGTTTTTTGTTTTTTTTCCACATTCTAGATTGAATATATTGACCATATTAAGTCAGCTGTTCTCCAAAAACAAAATGGGGGTCCACTTTTGGCGTGCTTCCTCTACCAATACCTACCAAAGAATATAATAAGCTTGTGGATCTTTATCAAGTCTGGCGAGAGGTGCAAAAAAACACAGGATGTTTATAAATGCTGCGAGGATTTTCAAAAGGATTTGGATAATTTATTCGATATCACACCCTTTGATGTTCTCGAAAGAATGAAAATAGAAGATACAATTTTCTTAAAAAACAAAGAGAGCCAGAGCGTCCGGGTTCTTTGGCACGTCGTCGGGTGAGTGCTCGTTTGTTCCATATGCCATTTTCGTTTATTTGAAGTTAATATGATAATTTAGGTCTATATAAATTAGTCTATTGTATAATCTGGGTTAGAACTTTTTAATATTAACGAAATTTCGATATATTGCTGTTGTTTAATAGTTCCATACGCAATTTGTAACAATATTTTAGTTCTTAATTTGTTCCATGTGCATTAACCAATCAAAACTCTTAAATACAGGGAGATTTTTAACACGGAATATAATTTAGGCTTTTCTGTTCCCAATTAGAAAATGGGAAATAGAAATGAAAATGATACGGTGCAATTTAATTTGTACATGAAAATAAAAAATGAAAGCAAATTAGAAAGGGATGTTGATAGGGAACGAATAAAGAATGATAAGTTTACTGCTGTATTGTGCTTCGATTTGCAGAATGTGTTTGCTTTACCCAAAGCAGAAGTTTCAATTATTTTTATAAAAAAATTCTGTGAATTCAACTTAACATTTCTACTGACAAAACTACTTATGGCATGAAGCAATTTCCGGCCACAACGGTAATCATATAGCTAATGCCCTCATCACACTTTTGAATAAAATTTCGGAAGAAAATCCTGTTAAGTTAATAAATATATACTCGTATTGTGGTCTGATCCACATTCCACAAAACAAAAATTCGCATATGACGTTAGCAATAAAATATTTTTTACATTTCATTACATGTATTAATGAATAAAATTGTAAGAAGGTTTGAAAATGAATCTTCTGCAAGAAAATTAATTATGTGTCACAAAAGCCGCATACATAATAAAAAATTCTCTGAGCCCGGCCATAGCTTGGTCCAAGAGGTAAGATGCTGTACATAGCAAAGTTGAAAGGAATTTCCAATATAAAGTATATGAGTAAAATATAAAGAAATGTACAGCCCTGTTTCTCTTCTGATGTATTTAGTTAATATTCCTCCTGGTAAAGCTCCTATAAAAGTGTTGAAAAGCTCCTATGAAAAGAGGACAATTTTCTCAATTTTCCAGGCAGTGAGCCAGAATTTAAATTTCAAAGATATACCTTTCACTAAAGTAAAGCATATTATTTTCCAAAAAGTAGATCCTTTTACATTTTAAGTACAGGTGCGGCTTTAATGACGATAATACTTGCATTACCGTTAGATTAAAAAAATATGAGACGCGAGGAGCAACAAACAATGTTCAAAACAATGATGTCAACGTTAATTCTCTAGTGAAATGTATATCTGAGAAACCTAAAGTAGATTCTAATAAAAATAAAACACATTCAAGGAATGTACAGTTTCATGCCCCAAGTAGATACAACGATTTATACAACACTGTTCTTCGGTTAAAATATTTATATTAGGTGCAATTAGTACTAAGTTTTACTGTTTCATCTGTAATACATTTTTTGTTTTAGTAATGTTTTGTAGTTAATCATACCTCGTTATAAACTTTTGTGTTTAAAGTCTTTAGAATAAGGCTATTTTATTCCTTCTGTAACACCAGCTAACGAACAATAAATAAATAAAGTTTTCTTTACATAAAAATACATTGTGCTTTAAAATATCATATAATATTTCACGTAAAACTTATCACCATTGCAGAATTTATTTATAATCATCAGTTCTGTGATTTCACAATTTAAGGTTTTCGGCAGTTCTGTAAAGATGTTACAATATGTTTCTGCATGTGGAACAAACGAGCAAATCACTTTGGTAAATACCAATAAAGTTTTAAAGTAACATATGCTACTTTACTATAATTTTGTATTTTCCATACCAACATAGTGTTGAAAACTATAATATCTTAAAAATTATAAACTACCGAATATTTGGAGCTAATAATTATCTCAAAACGAGAAAATGGTATATGGAACAAACAAGAACTAACCCGACCAGATGTAAACAAGAAGTTAGCTGAAAAGGAAGCAGCAGCCCGGGAATATAGGCGAAGAGTTCCAAATAGAAGGCATCTGCATCCTTCTGTGTTTGTAAGAGTAAATTGCCAAATAACTGATCAGGGGTTAGGTAATGTAATACATGGGGAACGAAATAATAAAAACGTGCGACCACAGGGAAACTTTACATGACGAATTTTACGTGAGTTTGACAGACGCCCGACACAAGTATTAGAAGGGTTTCCTTTACCTCAGGAATGTCCGTTTCCCGTGTTTATATGAAAAACTAGTTCCCATCGAACGATACAAATTCAAATATCTCAAAAACTACCAACTTTAACGGATTTTGACAAGTGCAACTTGTTTATTTAGAAAAGTGCGTAAAATAAGATAATTTAATAAAAAAGCCATAAAGTGCATTAAGAAAAAAATTATGGTCAATTTAATCCGTAAAGAGTACAATACAGAACGCCTTCTAGCGGCTATAGTAAAACGATTACTATTTACGATATCTAAAAAAAATCTGTTTTTAAAATTTAATTTGAATACCTTGTGTCTCGAAATCTAAGCCTTTGTTTACATAAGCATTTTGCGTTAATTTTAAAAGTTCTGTCAGGTGTTAAAGTCCTGCTACAAAAAAACTTAAATACCCTGTATAAGTATGTACAGTAACACACCGGAGTCACATAATGGGTGGAACCGAGAGGCATAACGTGTCGAAAATTACGTAAGTCGGGGTACAAAATACAACTTTTAAAATATTCGTAATAATTGACTCGTCTGCGCCATTTGTGCGTGAAATACGTTTGTATAAGCTCACAGCATACTCGGAACGCTCGCGGCGACTATACAGGCTTGCAGAAAGCTTGGAACAGCACAATGCACCGCGTGCGGCAAGGGCAAAGTAAATTACGTAACTCTTATCTGAATTTTAATTTACGTAAGTCGAAGTTACGTAAGTCGGGATATTACTATAATAAAAATGTGTAATAAAGGCACTAAATTTTTAATATGAGCAAGAATTCAATTTCCAAAATTTTACATATAAGTTCCTTTATAGTGCTTCCCAATATTATGATTTATGTATCTTAAGAAGCAGGTACTGTAAATATTTAACGATGTGTATCACTTATCACCAGTACAGTATAGAGAAAAACTTACCGTCATGAATACACAACTTAAAGAATTGTTCCAGAATTCTTCATCTCTTTTCTCAAAAGCTTCACGTAAAGCTATACACTTAATATAGTAACTAGCGATACATTTATGGTCTAAATTGTCTCTTAGTTTCTAAAAAAGGAAAACACATTTATGTTGGATAGTACATATGTATATGTAGTTAATATACAGTCCGCGCCTAAAGTATGGAATAAATTCAGTAAATGTGAAACAAAAAAATTTTTGGAAAAAATCCTCGAACAGGTCGATTTTGTTTAATAGAAACACACATTTTGAGGGAACGTCTATTTTCAGATGTCATTTGTTTTTGAGTAATGACGTCATCAAATGTTGCCACCTTACATAACAAAATTTTTGAGTAATTGACAATTGAATGTTACAAAATGAAAAATATTTTTTCACAATAAGTAAACGAAGTGTTTCGGAGCTTTATTTCTCCTTCATCAGGGCTCAATCAAGGTTGTTATTGCTGTCACGCAACAACATTGATTGAGCCCTAATGAAGAAGAAATAAAGCTTTGAACCGTTGGCAAAAATCGAATAGTTTGTTATTTATTCCTGGACCTAATCCAACTAACCAAAAAAACTAATAGGGAAGAAGGTCGCCAAATTCCCCACAGATAGTTTAGTGTATCTACGTACATACATAATATATATGTATGTATTCGAGTTTATATTTTCTTTGATGGATAATATAATATATTTCTATATTTGCCAAGTATCCCAGATCTGGACCTCACTGTAACGCCTAAGCGTACAAAAATAAATCATTCCTAAGAATGATTTATTTTTTAATCATAAAACAAAGAACAAAAAACTGGACGTTTTCCACGAAACTACTACACTTTTCTCGACGCGCGTTTCGCCAACCAAGTTGGCATCTTCAGGAGAAGATTAAAACTAAATTCTAGCCTACACACTTGCACTATTTATACCAAATTTGTTGCCACAAACCGTAACTATCTTTGTTTATCAGAGCAAACAGTGGACTGGTGGGTATCGGACCATTGTCCTTATTCATACTATTGTTACACTTAATGATTTCTAAACTTTCAAAAGCATCCAACTGTCTACTGTTTGTTACATTTCTAATTAATTTTAAATTATTTATATCTATCCTATGGTTGTTGTCGAAAGCATGTTGGGCAACACAAGATTTTTCAGTTCTGCCATATTTCAAATGAGCCATGTGTTCTTTAAATCTAGTCAATATAGATCTTTTTGTTTGCCCAATATACTTTTGATCACAATCTTTACAACTTATTTCGTATATTCCTGACTTTTCGTTATTGTTGATTTTGTCTTTGGGGTTACCCAAAAGCGTCTGTAGTTTATTTTTAGAATTATAATAAACCAAATTGATATTAATATTTTTAAAAAAATTTTGGTCTCGTTTGATGTATGCTCATTGTTTCCAAGTGTTCCAATCCCACAAACTTTGGACTACCTCAGGGAATTACTCGAATTAAATGGTTTGGACGATAGAATTATTAAGGAATACATTCGGCTTACCAGTATTTGTATGAATCAAAATTGTTTTCAGTATAATGGTGAATATTTTCAACAACATGAGGGAACGGCAATGGGTAACTCCTTGTCACCTTTCATTGCAAATCTTTTTATGAGTAAATTTGAGACAGAAGTAAAAGATAAATTCGAGTATTTCCCTAGAGTTTGGTTCAGGTATGTGGACGACATCTTCGCGGTATTTGATACAAAAGCAATTAGTTTAGATAATTTTGTTGCCAAATTAAATAACCGTTTCCCTACCATAAAATTTACATATGAAGTGGAACACAATGAACAGCTACCATTTTTAGATGTATTAGTTATTAGAAATAGTGAAAATAAGTTAGAGTTTGATGTATATAGGAAAGAAACCGCGACTCTTAGATATATTCCCAACGATTCACACCACCCTTTTCAACATAAAATGGCAAGTTTTAATTTTCTAATTCATCGTTTGTTAAATTTCTCCCTCAGTAAAGAGAGGTTTGACCATGAGAAACAATTAATTAAGAATATAGCTAAGAGTAACGGTTACTCAGTCCATTTAATAGATAAGTTAATAAGGAAGCATAAATTTAAGAGAACCCTGTACAATTCCACGACTTTTCGTAGAGATACTGACAATTCGAAATTTGCTTCGTTACCATATGAACCTAAATTCACCCGCGGACTAGATAAGATTTTTAAAAATATTAATATCAATTTGGTTTATAATTCTAAAAATAAACTACAGACGCTTTTGGGTAACCCCAAAGACAAAATCAACAATAACGAAAAGTCAGGAATATACGAAATAAGTTGTAAAGATTGTGATCAAAAGTATATTGGGCAAAAAAAAGATTTATATTGACTAGATTTAAAGAACACATGGCTCATTTGAAATATGGCAGAACTGAAAAATCTTGTGTTGCCCAACATGCTTTCGACAACAACCATAGGATAGATATAAATAATTTAAAATTAATTAGAAATGTAACAAACAGTAGATAGTTGGATGCTTTTGAAAGTTTAGAAATCATTAAGTGTAACAATAGTATGAATAAGGACAATGGTCCGATACCCACCAGTCCACTGTTTGCTCTGATAAACAAAGATAGTTACAGTTCAGTGAACCGTGGCAACAAATTTGGTATAAATAGTGCAAGTGTGTAGGCTAGAATTTAGTTTTAATCTTCTCCTGAAGATGCCAACTTGGTTGGCGAAACGCGCGTCGAGAAAAGTGTAGTTCGGTGTTTCGTGGAAAACGTCCAGTTTTTTGTTTCTACGCCGAAGGTTCCAGTACCCACTCCAGTATAAAACAAAGGTTCAATACTCTTAGTCTTATGGACTAATGGTATTATTTGCTGTAACAATTTTTTGTTGTATTGTAACTCACCCAACCCATCTGTTATTGCTCACCTTCATTAGCTTTATCGTTGGTTTCAAAGTTCTCTTTCCGTCCATTATAACTCTTTCCTGCTCTTGAAATGATAAGCGCCAGTAAACAACACTATTATTAACGTCTCTTAATGGTTTCGGAACAATAAAAAAATTCGGGCTGAAACGAAGTCGAAAGACTTATTATTAAAAGTATTAAAAGTGTCAGGAAAGGCAGTTACATAAATGCATATAATACGTATGCCAATACCTTTTTGCTAATAGGATTTGGTTTAAAACCATTAACTGGCCACATTTCTTTCCCAAAAACAAAACAAGGAACTAAATCGATATCCATTTCGATACGCTTTCCACCTTTCGCTCGTACCTTCAATGTAAAAGCCGGTCCTCCCTTGCAAACTTTTGCCTGAAAGTAGTGTATAAATTAACGAGTAAAAGAAATATTGTCTATATGATGCCATTACTTGAAATATACCACATTCCGTGTTTAAAATATAGTAACCATTTTCTTGCTGAAATTCGTTCAGTGCAATAGTTACGACACTTTCCATCCATCTTAGTACTTCGGCCGTACTTAAGTAATTTTTCTTAATGAGAAATTTATTTAAACCCTGTAACAAAATTGCGTAATGATTTACCTATTTATTGAAGGTTCGAAAAACAAAAAACTTCAACGTTAAGAAGGCTGAATTTCCTGTAATTCAAAAAAATATTAATGACAGTGTGCTCATATAGTCAAATTTGATTTCATCGCAAGATCAAATAATTTTATCTAGCTTCGAAGTTAAAAATTGAGAACATTTTTATCATAAAGAGGCAAATAACAAACTTCTGTAAGGGCGTCTACGAAGATAGGGTATACTCAATAGCTTTTGAACGGAAAGAGATACGCTTTTCGGGTTTCCACTGTTGCAAATGGCTCTAAATTTGGAGTATTTTAGCATTATTCACAGTTTTCCATAGTCAACTAGATCTGAGAAATAAATAAGAATTTTGGATTTTTATTTTTTTTTAGGTCGTTTCAAATGGGAATATCCCGTGTAAGTTACAACTATAAATTGGTTGTTACTAATTTGATCAGTAGGTTTACTATATAAATATCTACGATAATAATGGACTGTATGTAAAAGAAAAAAAAAAGAGAGGAATCACTTGCCTAAATTAGGAGAGCAAACTTCGTTGATTTGTTAGTTGATATTCTATAAGCGATTGAGAGTACAAGGAGAAGGGGTCAAAGGGAGAAAAGGAAACTCAACCAACTCACAAAAAAATGACTAATTTTCTATAGCTATCACTATACATCTATATATGTACACCATTTACCTAGGTAAGCGTCTCGATCTAAACTATGTCTTTCTAATGTTTTTTTATTGATTCTACCTCTTTTGTTGATTCCCCGAAAAGCGAAAAAAATAATTCAATTATAGTATGAACTAGTAGCGCCATCTCTAGTGCAATGAATAAATCATGGTGGCGCAAACACCCCAGGTAAGTACAAAATGTTTTAAAATCTTTAAAACTGTACTTTTCAATGTAGGCAAATTTATTAGTCTGCAAAATGTATACAATACTATTTTTTGAAGATGCTGTTCTCTTAGCTCAGGCATATAAAATAAATGAGTAAGTTTGTAGATATGTGTCTCATTTATGGAAAATGTATGAAAAATAGCCTAGCTTTTTCTATATTGTAAAATGGCAAATAGAAATGACTTTACAGTTCAAGGAACACATAAAGTATTTGCACACAATAATGATATAGCAATTTGTAATGTAATGATAGAAGACACACTAAAGAAATATTAAAATAAAATAAAGAAATATTATCCATATCCTCAGCAAGTGAAAATCTGCAAATACAAAACGTTGTTCTAAAGTATCCTGAATATATTTTTGTGTTAATAAATTATCCTATCGGTATCAGCAATAGAACTGTTTATTTTCATCCTCTCAAATTAATGTGTTAATTTGTAAAATTATTATATTACTTATACATATGTACATAGGTTATGAATGGCGACTTATAGTTATTTTATTATAAGTGGCAACATTTGTTTTTGGTTTTGAAATAATTGAACATAATGCGGACGGAGATGATCACCCTGTGTTATAGCACAGCATAAAGAAGATGCTGTGGTTGTAGACTTCGAACCGATAAGACTTTGTTATTGTTATGTAATAATGACACGGGCGTTGAGAGTAATATAAACACATCATTAGGACGACATATTGCTCTGATCTAAGTTTCAGGGCATTACATTCGAACAACAAGAAAGCGTTGTAGGTAGGAAGGTCAAACTAAATAAAAGTAGTGAATATTAATTATTATTGTCATGTTTGTCAGTTATTCCCCTCTCGATTTGCTTATTTGACTACAATAACTACAAACAATAGTAATAACAATTTTTATTTATGTTTCACGTAGTAAACAACTTGTAATATGTCAAGTTTCCAGCACTAAAAATATAAAATATGTAAGTTATTACCGGAATAGTAAATAGATCAAGAAACAAGATTATATGATTATCATTCCAAATCTGATAAAAAAGATTTGTAACTACTCGTTAAAAACTCACGTTTACTAGTAAATTAACTGGTTAATTAACCTCATTATATTTAACCTGTTTATAGCCCACCTAGTTCAAAAGTTGGTGATCTGACTATTATTGCTAATAAAACCTTACATTTTAAAATTTGTATAACAATAAAAAACTACTGTGCAATATCCAGGTCAAATAAAAAATATATCATTCTACTTTAAAAAACTGACAGGGCCTCAATACTTATTTTTGACATATCATAAGATTACGTGACATAATACATATTATGCGTTTAAGTTTTTACACAGCAATTGTTACTTAAACTATTTTAATGTTTGGTTAATCCTGTATGTTTGCTTTTCATATCTGTATCTGTTGTGTTTGCAATGAGGTCAACTAAATAAAAATTACTAATTGAAAAACTGAAATATAAAATCAAACAAACTTACCACCACAAAGCTGTCGCCTACCCGTTGAGAAAACCAGCTAGATAGGAAGGACAGGAAAGGAAGGAATCTAACTGATTATTCCTGCTTCCACTACCAAAATTACTATAAGTATAACTATCCCAAAATGCTTAGACCACCCTTCACTGTCACTATAATATATTGAAAACCTTCTACCAGAAAATTTCTACAAGAATTGAACCTGTCTATTAATTTATTTTCTTATTAATATATATTTTTCCTAACAAAAAATTATAGGTATGTAGAACACTATTAGCGACATCTATCAGGCAGTAGACAAAACAATGAACTTAGTATGAAAGAACAGAGAGGCGTAAACATTCCCCCGCCCTGAAAAAATGTTTCAGAATTCCCTAATGAATATCAAAGAGGCTATACTAATCACATGGAGAAAATGTCTAATTGTAAATAAATTTAAATTTATCTAATTAATTACTAAATAACTTAACTAAACAAATTTATACCTTAAACTATGTATACAAAGAATTACTAACTAGAATTTTAGATTTTTTTGACTATTGCGTTGGCAAAGGACATAGTTTGACAACAGGGCGTTTGTAAATACCGTTTTTTGTTCGAACATCTACAACGCGTACAATATTGTCACGTCCACCATAAGTTTTTTCTATAATTCCTAATGGCCACTGCAAAGGGGGTGCATTTGGTTGTTTCAATAATACTACCATACCTGTTTCTACCAAAGAATTATTAGTATTCCAGCGTTGACGTGTCTGTAGTGAAGTTATGTATTCTAAACGCCACCGCTTCCAAAAATGTTGAACCATTTGATCAATTAACTGATAACGATCCAATCGACTAATGTTAACATCAAGAAGTTCTTGAGCAGGAAGTTTCGATATAGGGGTAAGTGTCAAAAAATGTGCAGGAGTGAGTGCAATTGGATCCGAGGGATCAGAACTTAATACACATAACGGACGCGAGTTTAACAAGGTTAAACCAACTTGTACTAAAAATGTGTTAAATTCCTCATACGTTAACAATTGGTTGCCAACTACTTTATATAGATGAGTTTTAACAGATTTCACATTGGATTCCCACAGTCCTCCAAAATGAGGAGCTGAAGGAGGGTCAATTTCCAAGATATACCACGAGTAGCAAAATTCACCTTCCATAGTTTCATTATATTCTTGCGAACCAATTAAAGTGTAAAGATCATCTAGAGCAGCCTTAGCACCTATAAAATTAGTCCCATTATCGGTATATAGTTCCGAAACAATTCCTCGTCTACTAATGAATCTCTTAAAGGCCTGAAGGAAATTAGACGTAGACAAATCCGTGACTAATTCTAAATGGACAGCTTTAGTTGCTAAACATATAAATAAGCAAATATAGGCCTTTACAGAACGAATTCCCCTTTTACGATATGGAATAATTTGCACCGGACCTGCGTAGTCGCACCCACTACGCAAAAATGGTTTGGCTTCTTGCACCCTACAAGTTGGAAGATTTCCCATTAATGGGGTAGACGACCTTGGACTCAAACGAAAACAAGTATTGCATTTTTGAATTCTATATCTAACTACACTTCGAGCAGACAATATCCAGTACCGTAATCTAAGCAATGCTAAAACTAATGAAGGTCCAGTGTGTAAATTCGAGGAATGATAATAATCGATTAGAAGATCAACGAATCTATCTCGTTTAGGCAATAAAATGGGATGACGATTATCAAAATCAAGGTCAGAATTGGACAGTCGCCCTCCTACTCGAATTATTCCATCTTGAATGAATGGTCGCAAAGTTTTCAACGACGAAGGACAAATATTTTTTTCCAATAGTGTAATTTCTGACTTGAAATGTTTATACTGAACAATTTTCAGTAACACCATTTCAGCCTTTTCCAAATCAATGTTAGAAATAACTGAAGATTTTAGTAATAATTTTAGAAACCTAAGGACATACACAACACTATTTAATAAACGAAGCCATTTCGATTTTCGTTCTATAAGATTAAGAAAAAGAATTGTCCAAGTCATAAGTTTTTGTAACGACTACAGATACAACTTTGTTCTCAGGAACATTTGGGGCCACTCGACAAATTGGCCACAAAGATGGGGATAATTTCAACCAGTCTGGACCAAGTGTCCAAGTAGGATTATTTACAAGTTGCCTAGGAGTTAAACCTCGTGATAAACAATCACTAATATTATTTTGACCATCCACGTGAAACCATGAATTAGGACTGATAAAAGTCTGAATTTGAGCAACACGATTGGCTACGAATGTAGGTAATTTTGATGGATGTGTTGCTATCCAGTTGAGAGTTACCGTGGAATCTGACAAGGCATAAATATCGGTAATTTTTAACTTTGATTGGTAACAGTCTACAACAAAATTAATGAGTTTAGCTAATAAATGTGAAGCACATAGCTCTAAACGAGGTATAGTAACTACTTTCATAGGAGAAACCTTGGCTTTAGCGCAAATAAGACTAATTTTTATTTCACTGTTTACAACACTACGTACATACACTGCACCTCCATAGGATGAAGAACATGCATCGCAAAATCCTATAATAATAACTGGATGATTACTTCCTGTACCTATATGTCGAGGAATTTCAAAAGTAGAGAGCAAAGGTAAATCATTTTTAAATTGATCCCATTTACGAATGATATCAGGAGGAGGAACTTCATCCCAATCTAATTTAAGAATCCATAATTGTTTTATCAACAATTTCGCTAACAAAGTCACAGGTGCCAAAAAACCTAATGGATCATAGCAACGTGCAACTGTGGAGAGAATATGTCTCTTAGAACAAATTTCTTTAGGGACATCAAAAGAAAAGGAAAAAACATCTAAACTAGGTTGCCATTGTAATCCTAAAACTTTAAGTCTATCGGATTCAAAACTAACTATTTTAGATGTATGATTTTCTAAAGGAATATTTGCTAAAAGCTCCTTGGAATTAGTAGCCCATTTCATTATTTGAAAACCACCTGTTTGAAACATTTCGACCAATTGATGATATAACTCAACTGCTTGACTAGTAGAAGGAACGCTAGAAACGAAATCATCTACGTACATATCTTGTGCTACAAATTCGGAAGCTAAAGGAAATGATAATTTCTCATCTTGAGATAACTGACGCACAGTTCGCATAGCAAGAAAAGGAGAAGGTTTAATACCAAAAGACACTGTCGTTAATTCGTAAATATCAATGGGGTCATTGGGGGAGGATCTCCAAAGAATTCGCTGAAATCTACAATGATCATTAATCAAATTGATTTGGCGATACATTTGACGAAGATCAGCTGTAATAGCTACCTCGAATAACCTAAACTTCAAAAACATAGTACAAACATCCGATTGCAGTTTAGGACCAGTAAACAATAAATCATTCAAAGAATAATTACTATCAGTTCTACAACTTGCATCGAAAACAATGCGAATAGGAGTAGAAGTAGAGTCAGCTTTGAATACAGCATGATGTGGAATATAATAAACTTCTTTAGGAGATTGATCCACTAATACCTTGCTCATATGACCCTGACTAATATAATCTCGAATAATGTTCGAATATTGTTTTTTCAGAATGGAATTACTATTTATTTTTTTTCTCTAATGATAAAAACCTTCTAAGAGCAATTTGGTACGAATCTCCAAGAAGAGAAGCATCCAATTTAAAAGGTAGAGCTACTGTATAGCGACCAGTGATATCTCTACTATAAGTAGATTTGAAAATGTTTTCACAATCCTCATCATCAGGGTTAACTATAGAAAAGGAGGGAATATCTTCCACTTCCCAGAATTTTCTAACTAAAGATTCTAGTGGGGGTTCTACTACTACACAAAAATTATGATTGATACTATGCGACGACGATAAAGTAGGTGCTTCGCCCATAACAACAAAGCCTAAAGTGGTTTCAATAGCAACCGGAGTACCTGGGGGGGGCCTACTACACGTTTTTTGACCTAATAAATAGGGAAAAATATCTGCTCCAATAATTCCGTCAATTTTATTCGGCCTACAAAAGTCATTATCAGCTAACGGTAAATTATCTAGATGTGACAAAGCTTTTAAATTAATTTCAACACGTGGCAATTGCTCTGTAATTTTATCTACTACTAAAACTTCTATAGGATAGCGTTTTGAGGAATCATACTGTGAAATAACAACTATATTTGAGATACCACGAACATTACTACAAGAGGAACCAATTCCTCTAACTTCTGAACTATTTTTTTTGCATAGTTAGTTTTAAACGGCGAAAAGCTTCTAAGTTTAAAAATTAGCTTGACTACAACTATCGATTAAAAATCTAAAAGTAAGTAAACAACCATCATTATCAACAATATGCACCTTTACAGTGGACAAAAGTACAGTGTTACAGTGGCGGCGCGACAATCTTGTATTTGTAAGCGAACAAAAGTTTACTAGTGCTTGTTCTGACGGATTAGATGACCCATTATTGTTAACGATTACGTCGGTTGTAGATGTACTAGGCAGCGGATTGAACTGATCATTTTCTATCGCCTTGAATGAGTCAGAAATGTCAACTAATTTGGAATTTGTTTTATCACCACTACTACATGCAGAAAGTCTATTAGATTTAAAATGTAAAAGCGTATGATGCCTTGCATGACAAGTCCTACAAGTATTGTTACTTCTACAATTAATCACTTTATGAGTTGCAAGACAATTCAAACATAAATTATTATTTCTCACTTGTCTATACCGTTCTTCAGGAGACATCTTCAAAAATTTAGAACAGGTATTGAGATAATGAGAATCACTTTTACACAGATGACATTTCAAATTAGAAGTAGAACTTGAGCCATGAACAACAAAAGAGTGAGTAACTTTTGGTTTACCACCCGTACTATTATTTTTTGAATAACTACCCGTACTAATTTTATCGTTATTCTGAGTTCTCGAACATATTTTCGCTTGTTCTTTTACAAAAATTTTAATTTCCTCATAAGATGGCATTTCTGAACTCCTGCGACTATTTTCAAACAACTTTTGTGTTTCAGGATTAAGTTTTGCTAATGCCAAATATGCGATAAAATAATCCGCTAAGTTGTCAATATTTAATTTCAATAACGCCGTAACTGTAGAATCAAATCTTTCCAGAAAAATATTTAAACTAGAATAAGATTCGGTGGAAGCCTGTTTAAAATGAAGTATTTGTTCTATATATGAATTTGCCAAAATTCGCTTGTCTTCAAATTTATCAATAAGGGCCTTTAAAATTATATTATAATTATCCCTAAGTAGGAGGGATACCAGAACACACGTTTAAGGCACTACCACTTAAACATCCTATTAAATAATGTACTTTGTCTACATCATTTAATTCTAAATTATTGTGAATCATACTATTGTAACATTCTATGAATAAAGGCCACTCTTTGATATCCCCCAGAGAATTTAGGAAGTGGTAACTTAGGCAATTTTGGGGAAGGTCTACCCTCCAAAGATGGACGAGTTCGGTGTGAATCACCTGGGTTGGGAGTTTTTAAACTTTTTTTCAACAGATATAATTTGACACATCATTTCGTCTACTACGTCTAGAACAGCATAATTTGGAACAAAATCCTCATTAAGATCACATTCTAGTAAATTAATCTCGTCTAATGCCTCTAACAGTGAATTTTTTTGTTTTCTCAACAGTTTCTAGTTTAAGTTTAAATTTAGCAATTTTTTCTGGAGTTGTTACATCTTTGCTAATATCAAGTAATTGTTGGATACGTGTAAAATATTGCTCTTTTTTAGCTGTCCACACTTTTACCCGTTTTCTTTTTGCATCCATTTTATTTTAGAAAACGTAAAGTGAATTTATTAGTGTTAGCGTTATTTGTTTATTTGTATTAGATTTAAATTGTCCCGCCATTGTATTAGCGTTGCGCTACCACCGCCAGAGGGAGCCGACCTAGCCAGGGAGAGACCGGCGCGAGAAGCACTCGCACGAAATACATCAATGTGTACGCACGTAAAATGTACAATATTGATACTCTCGAAAATACAGTCCACTTTTAGTTCACGTCTCGTTTTTTGTTATTTACACGAACGAAGAGAAAATTTCCCAACATAGTTCTTGGTCCCTCGATCCGCATAGTAGGAATTGTAAAAAAATAACACGAAGAATCGACAAGCAACAGGTGCAGAAAGAGTCATATTGAGTTTCGTTCGATCGGCGGCGAAGAAAAGCAGCGGCCATCACGGGCGGCGGCCGACACGAGAGGGAACCCGTAAGTCCTTCATATTTCCTGCATATTTCCTACCGCATTTGTCTTGTTTGTTTAAATATCGTCTCGCAAAACAATTTTATAATTGCTTTGAATATTATCGTATGTCTGTTTTATAAAACGTATTATTTCTTGGTACAAAATATATGTGCATATTGGTCACGTAAAATAGGTACTCCATTTTTTGTTTGAGATGGAAAACGAACAACTACGCAGCTTAACTGCCCAGAGGGGACAGGTCAAAGCACAAATCACTCGATTTACTCACTTTTTAGATGAATTTGATAAGGATAACGTATTTGAATTAGAATTACGACTCGAAAAAAATAGACCAACTTTGGAAAGATTTCAACTCGATTCAGTCTAAAATAGAATGTTTAGATGACAGTCAAACTCAAAGAGATTACAGAGAACACTTTGAAAATTCATATTTTACCGAAGTCTCGCGCGCACGAAAAATAATAAATGAAAATATGGTTTCTCAAAATCACACAGCGTCAAGTGGCAGCAAATCGAACAACGCAGACGTAAAATTACCTATCATATCGATTCCACATTTTTACGGAGATTATCGCGAATGGCCATCATTTTTTGATACATTTTCAGCTTTAGTAGACAACAACACAAATTTAAGTAGTGTACAGAAATTTCATTATTTAAAAAAACGCTCTGAAAGATAATGCAAAGCAGGTGATCGAATCGCTCGAGGTTTCTCACGAAAATTATAAGATAGCTATCGATCTGTTGAAAACCCGGTTCGACAACAAAAAATTGATAAAAAAGGCTCACATAGCTTCATTATTTAACATCTCGACTTTAACTAAAGAATCTTACACAGAGTTACGCAAATTTCTCGATGAATTTAATAAACACTTACGAGCGCTAAAAAATATGGGCGAGTTGGTAGATACATGGGATTGTCCATTAATACACCTAATCACAACTAAATTAGACTCCACTACGAAACGGGGAGTGGGAGGAATTTTCAGCCAAATTAGATGATCCAAAAATTGAAGATATAAAAAAATTTCTCGCGGACAGGTGTAACGTACTAGAAACTTTAGAAGCGGCAAATATTAAAGGTATACAGAAAACGTACAATAAAAAAGCGTCTGAACAACGCACGGTAGCTTATACATCGAATCAAGTTCCGCAATGTCCATTTTGTAAGGGTTCGCATTTTATTTATGCATGCAAGGCTTTTCTTAGATTACCCGTAAAGTCTAGATACATAGAGGTACGAAGAATGAAGTTATGTACTAATTGTTTACGATCGGGGCACTTTAAGGCAGACTGCAAATCGAGCAGCTGTAAGCGTTGCCAAAAAAGACATAGCACCTTTTTACACTTCGACGAGGAAAACAGCGCGGCGTCGGCGGTGGCTTGGACAGGTGACGATAATACGCACTCGGGCCCAGTAGCGAACAACGGCGAGGAGTCTTCGATAAGCACGCATAGCTCGAATAAAGAAATGCAAGTTCTTTTATCTACCGCGTTGATTTACGTTAGAGACAAAAATAATCGGAGAATACGTTGTAGGGTTTTACTCGACTCTGGCTCGCAGAGTAATTTTATTACACGAGAATTATTTGATAAGCTAGGATTTCACGGTAGTAAAATTAACGTAGCAGTAACCGGTGTTGGTCAAATGGTCACGAAAATATCGAACAGAGTAGAATTGTTGATCGAATCACAGCATAACGCGTATAATAAAAAATTACATTTTTTAGTGTTGGACAAAATCACGGACAATATTCCAGCTTTTTCGATTAACTCTTTGAATTTAAATATACCACAAAACATTACGTTGGCAGACCCGACATTTAACACGACTGGGCGTATAGATATGTTATTGGGCGTTACAGTATTTTACGAATTGCTTTGTGTTGGGCAAATAAAGTGTGGAATAGGCAAACCTATTTTACAAAAATCGAAATTTGGGTGGATAGTTTCCGGGCCACTCAATGTTGCTAAAAAACTCTCGAATTTCTTGTAATTTGTCAATTGATCAAGATTTGCGCGACGGAATCGAAAGGTTTTGGAAGGTGGAAGAAATCGAAACAAAAGGCGAAACATTTTCTACCGAAGAATCATTATGCGAAAAAATATTTTGTGATACGACTACGCGCGACGACTCAGGTCGATTTATAGTTACATTGCCTATACGAGGTTCGGTTAATGACTTAGGCAATTCGGAAGAAAACGCGATTAAACGTTTTTCGGCATTAGAACGCAAATTTAAGCAAAACGACGAATTAAAGCGAAACTACACCAAGTTTATCGAAGAATATGAGACACTCGGTCATATGTCGAAGATACCCGATAGTAACATTAAAACTGATGACGTAGTATTTTATTTACCACATCACTGCGTATTAAAGGACTCGAGCATAACTACAAAGTTAAGAGTAGTGTTTGACGCGTCTTGTAAAACAACCTCGAACGTTTCATTAAACGATATACTAATGATCGGTCCTATTATACAGGAAGATTTATTCTCGATTTTGACCCGATTTAGGATACACAACTTCGTCATAATCTCGGACGTGGCGAAAATGTACAGACAAATATTGATCGCAGATTCACAACGTGATTTACAACGAATAGTTTGGCGGAAAAACCCGAATGACATCGAACTGCAGCATTACCGCCTAAACACGATAACGTACGGTACATCGCCAGCTTCGTTTTTAGCAATACGTTGTCTCCACGAATTAGCGTACCAAAATGAAAAGGATCATCCACGAGCAAGCAAAGCTATTCTACGCGATTTTTATGTTGATGACCTCATTACCGGGGCAGACACGATTGAGGAAGTTCAAATTCTCAAAAATGACATCGAAACGATTTTAATGCAAGGATGCTTTCCACTTCGAAAGTGGTTATCAAACAAACGCGAAATTCTTGATAAGTCTAAAATCGAACACGATATATCACAATATTATTTCATGGACGAACCAAGCGTTAAAACTTTAGGGTTATTATGGAACGCGAATTCAGATAGCATTCAGGTTATTACGCGTAACCAACCATACGAACGAGTAACGAAGCGAACCATATTGTCAAACGTATCTCAAATTTTTGACCCACTTGGGCTAGTTGGACCCACAGTTATCGTAGCTAAAATAATGTTACAACGGTTATGGCGTCTTAAACTCGATTGGGACGAAGCAATACCCGAAGATATATTTACCGATTGGATTAGGTTTCGCGATCAAATCAAATTGTTAGCAAATTTAGAAATACCTAGGCATGTAGTATGCACAAATTCCATAGAGATTCAAATTCACGGTTTCAGTGATGCTTCTGAGGCTGCATATGGAGCATGTTTATTTGTCAGAAGTGTAGATACATCAGGCGAAATATCTTCTTGTCTGTTGTGTGCCAAGTCCAGGGGTCGCTCCGCTCAAAACATTGACTCTACCACGCTTAGAGCTCTGTGGTGCTCTTCTTTTGGCACAACTCACGGAAAAGGTTATGAATGCATTAAACACGAATGTAAACGACATTTTTTATTGGTGTGACTCGAAAATAGTACTTGCTTGGATAGCGGCTCCACCTAATAAATGGAAAACATTTGTTTGTAACAGGGTTGCCGAGATCCAAAGATTAACGAATATTAATCGGTGGAATCACGTTAGATCATACGAAAACCCGGCGGACTTAATTTCTCGTGGTTTACTTCCCGAAAATTTAATTCAAAATAAGTTATGGTGGTCAGGTCCGGCTTGGCTGCTAGAAGACTCGAATTGTTGGCCCATTTCTAGTAATATTGATACAGTTGATATTCCAGAAAGCAAATCAGTTGTTTTAACGTCAATTACAGAATTTGGCAATTCAATCGACGACGACATTTTCACTCGTTTTTCCTCATTGACTAAGACACAACGCGTCATTGCATATTGTTTACGTTTCAAGCACAATCTTATTAATAAAACGGATAAACTAACAGGCACTTTAACAAATGAAGAACTCGATCGTGCAATGATTGTATTAATCAAAATGTCGCAATCTGTAACTTTTGCAGACGAGTTACGAAAATTGGGAAAAGGAAATTCGGTACCCAAAGGTAGTAAACTCAGTTGCTTAAATCCATTCTTAGATAGCTCAGGTATAATTCGCGTAGGCGGGCGATTAACACAGTCGAATCTGTCCACGGATAGAAAACATCCGATAGTTTTGTCAAATAAACATCCAATCACGAATTTGATTATCATTCACGAGCATTTAAAAAAATTTTCACGCTGGTCCACAAGCTACTTTAGCTGCTGTGAGACAGAAATTTTGGCCATTAAAGGCGCGTAGCACAATTAAAAGGATTTTACACAAATGTGTAGTCTGTTTTAAAGCGAATCCTAAAACTATATTTCCTCAAATGGGAAATTTGCCCGAAAAAAGAATCCAACCAGTACGTCCATTTTTTCACGTGTGGAGTTGATTATGCTGGGCCATTCTACATCAAGGATGGAAAATTCCGAAATCGCAAAATCATAAAATGTTATTTGTGTATTTTCGTCTGTTTTGTAACGAAGGCTTGTCACTTGGAGTTGGTTGGAGATCTTAGTACTGAATCATTCTTGAACGCGTTAAAAAGATTTATTTCGCGGAGAGGTTTTTGCAAGGATATTTTTTCTGACAATGGGAAAAACTTTCTGGGTGCTAGTAACGAGTTGAAAGAAATTAGTAAGTTATTACAGCAAGTTAAGGACGACTCTAAATTATCTCGATTTCTTGGTTGTAACGAAATTAAGTGGCATTTTATTCCGGCCAGAGCGCCTCATTTCGGAGGTCTATGGGAAAGCGCGGTAAAGGCAGCCAAATTTCATCTCAAACGAATAATGGGTAACGCACACTTAACTTTCGAAGAGTTAAGCACGATATTTATTCAAATAGAGGCGATTCTTAACTCCAGACCCTTAACTCCCATCTCAGATGATCCTAATGACCTTACCCCCTTGACACCCAGTCATTTTTTAATTGGGGACGTGTTAACCACAATCCCTCAAATTGACGTTACGGATGACACACCAAATCGATTATCACATTTTCATCGGTTGCAACAAATGGTGCAACACTTTTGGCAACGGTGGAGTAACGAGTATCTCTCCTCGTTGCAAGAACGACACAAATGGAAGTTCCAGAAGGATAATTCAATCCAGGCAGGAGCTATGGTTCTCGTAAAATCGGAAAATTCACCACCATTCAGCTGGCCACTAGGTAGAATTTGTGACCTGCATCCAGGGAAGGACGGTGTTGTGCGCGTTGTTAGTGTTAAAACCGGAAGTGGTGTTGTGAAGCGCCCCGTCACAAAAATATGTGTTTTGCCAGTTGATTCCGATAAACAAATGTCCAAAAGTGATTTGCATGAAAGTTGAAACTCATGTCATTTCTGTTAATGTTTAATCATTATTTAGCAGTCTTTGTACATATTTATTTACCATGTTTTACATTATGTATGTCCAAAATGACTTGTTATGTTGCACACGTTATTAATGTTCTATTTCACTAGATATAGCTGTACGATTGTACAACATGTACCATTTTTTATTTGTATGTATTGTATGATGATTTTTATGTTGAAACGCACCGCATTTCAAGGGCGGCGGCTATGTTAGCGTTATTTGTTTATTTGTATTAGATTTAAATTGTCCCGCCATTGTATTAGCGTTGCGCTACCACCGCCAGAGGGAGCCGACCTAGCCAGGGAGAGACCGGCGCGAGAAGCACTCGCACGAAATACATCAATGTGTACGCACGTAAAATGTACAATATTGATACTCTCGAAAATACAGTCCACTTTTAGTTCACGTCTCGTTTTTTGTTATTTACACGAACGAAGAGAAAATTTCCCAACAATTAGAAATCGAATGTCTAAAATTGAAATACAAACCAACTCTAATTGAATTGTAAAACTAAGTACGTAAATCTATCTAATTTAAATCGAAAATTGATAGTAAACTATACAGTAAATCTAAAAAAGCAGTAACTGAATGCGATTTTTATATCGCGAAAAAAACTACTAATATGAGAAAAACTACTAAACAATGATATCCGCGCTCGAATCAGGACCAAAAAAAAGATGTTGTGTTTGCAATGAGGTCAACTAAATAAAAATTACTAATTGAAAAACTGAAATATAAAATCAAACAAACTTACCACCACAAAGCTGTCGCCTACCCGTTGAGAAAACCAGCTAGATAGGGAAGGACAGGAAAGGAAGGAATCTAACTGATTATTCCTGCTTCCACTACCAAAATTACTATAAGTATAACTATCCCAAAATGCTTAGACCACCCTTCACTGTCACTATAATATATTGAAAACCTTCTACCAGAAAATTTCTACAAGAATTGAACCTGTCTATTAATTTATTTTCTTATTAATATATATTTTTCCTAACAAAAAATTATAGGTATGTAGAACACTATTAGCGACATCTATCAGGCAGTAGACAAAACAATGAACTTAGTATGAAAGAACAGAGAGGCGTAAACAGTATCGATTGTAATTAAATAATAAATAAATCATATATGGAAGACACTGTTTTTAATTACAGTTATTGCCTTTGTGTACTGGCGAAAACTGTGGTGAACGTATTTATTACTTTCTTTTAACAAATTGTGATATATCAGATATATACAGGGTGAGTCACTTTTTTGTAGCAGAATTTTAACATTCGATATAATACGATATTTTAAGAAAAAAAGTTCCAATAAACATATGGTCTATCTAGCTTCATAAAGGAGATACAGGGTGTTAGAGTTTCAGTTTTTTTTTTTAATTTTTTTTACAGTATTTTCTGGACGGAATGGTATTTTCGCTTAATATTTTACACACGTTTTAACCTAAATAGGAGCAACAATTTCTATTGATTTAGTCGTCCAGTATAGTTATACCAACGTCCAGTATAGTTACACTATACTGGAAGTTGCTTTTCTCAGGTGCCCAGGTTATTTAGATTAACAGAACAGAATCGTCCGCCACTGATCTTATTTGACTAACATTTATGAAAGGAATGGTGTTTTAGCTGCAATTTTGATCTCTTAAAATTTTGCGCTAACTGTGACGGTTTCGAGATATTGATCATTTTTAGTCTGATAGTGCATATGCTTACATGGCAACGAAAAACTTTTATTTTTGGTTTTCATTTTTATTTTATAACGAAGTGACCTGGGCATCGAAAAAGTTACATCCACGATACTATTTTCGATAAAAACATTAAAAATGTTGATCTCATCCATGTTAAGACATGTGCACCGTAAAAAATGAAACTTTAGCACCCTGTATCTCCCATAGGAAGCTAGATAGACCATATGTTTATAGTAACTTTTTCTCTCAAAATATCATGGTCTATCCATTGTTAAAGTCCTACTACAAAAAAGAGGTTCTCTGAATATTTTTGAGAAAAAAGCTCCTATGGTCTATCTAGCTTGCTAGCTATAGAGGGTGTTAAATTTTCAATTTTTTCGATGCACGACATGTCTTAACATGGATGAGATCAACATTTTAATGTTCTTATCGAATAATATTCTTATCGGATGCCCAGGTCACTCGTTAAAAAAGTAAAATGAAAACTAAAATAAAAATTTTCCGTTGCCATGTAAGGAGATGCACCATCAGACAAAAATGACCAATATCTCAAAAACCACCACAGTTAGCGCAAAATTGCAAGAGGTTAAAATTGTAGCTAAAACATCGTTCTTTTTTAAATGTTAGTCAAATAAGGTCAGTGTCTGTTGGCTTAAACGTAGAAAGTTAGGAAAGCAAAATTGTATTCGCTTATTGTTTAGTCTAGTAAAGAGATTCGGGCTCCAGCCATTGCCATGAGTCGACCGTGATCTTATTATATTTTTGCTGACTATCAGAGTTCTATGAGTAATCAGTATGTATGCTAGATTGATAGTTTGACACACACCGAGTTAGTTGTTTGAATACGCTTGTAAGAAAAGCATCTAAATATATAGGTTGAGCTCCAATCAATAGCTGTTTTAATTAGTCTTCCCATAAACCTGCCTTTAGGTTATGGGCCCAGATCACAATAAGTACTATTGAAGTGCGTGTTTGTAAAAATAACAAAAGTTAAATAACAATGGCCAGTGGTACAACAAGTGTGGTAAAGCGCAATCTAAAACTGTTCAATGGTGAAAACTACTTACTGTGGAAATTCAGACTACAGGAAATTATTGAGCAAGAAGGTGCCAGTCAAGTGTTAACTGAGGATCCCCCAACACCCCTCACCGATGAATGGACCAAATGGGAGCGATTCGCTACAGGGACCTTGATTGAATACCTCGATGACACTATAATCTCGCAAGTGCCGTCGGGTCGTGCGACTGCTCGAGAAATACTTGAACATTTTGATAGTCTGTACGCCTGTAAGAAAGTGTCCGCCCAGTTATGTATTCAAGATCGCTTGTTCAATTGTAAGCTAAAGCCAGGTACATCGCTAAAGAAACACATGTTAGACATTGATGAACTGGTACGCGATATGGCTGCTTGCGGAGGGGAAGTTAGTGAGATAACTAAAGTGTGGTATACGCTTAACTCATTGCCACAGAGTTATGCACCAATAAAAGCTGCAATTAAGACCATGACGGACGAAAGGCTCACGCTAGCTTTTGTGAAAACAATGTTGCTGGAACAAGAAGAATATCTAGCGCGGGGAAAGTGCTGACACAAGTATGAAAGCACTTCAGTTCGATACCACAAGTGGAAATGAAAACAGGAAAAATAAAAGCAAGTTTACTCCCAAATATAAGTTTGCCTTTAAAAATAAGCAAGTGCAAAAATGTTTTCATTGTGGGCGGAAAAACCATATTAAACGTGATTGCTATTTTTATAAGCAAAGTTTAAAGCATCAGAAACCTAACAAGAAAAGGCATACACATGAAACAAGTGCCTCAACAGCAGTCACAAACGAATCGTTTGCATTTATGATGAGCAACGAAAACTCATTAATCAACGATGATGGTACATCGTGGCAGTTTATTTTGGATTCCGGAGCAACGGAACACATTATCAATAACTTAAATATTTATATTACATTTGAACCGCTGAAGGAGCCCATTCGCATAACAGTGGCGAAGAAAGGAACAGTCGTTGAGGCAACACACGTTGGCAGAATAAAGATCAACACTTCTCTTGGCTACCAGGGAGAGTTACAAGATGTCCTCTACAGCAACAGTGTACCAACCAATCTCATTTCCGTGAGACGAATCCAGGAAGCTGGGATGTCGGTGGTATTCACAGAAACTGGCCATGTGGAGGTCAGAAAAGGGGACACAGCAGTAATAAAAGGTAAGCGCATGAATAATTTGTATGTTATAGAATTAATAGTACAAAATGCTCACAAAACAGCACATGTCGCGGACAATGTGGCTGAGACCAATATTGTTAATAAAAGTAAACTGTGGCACGAACGCTTAGGTCATATAAATAAACAAAAATTTACAAAAATTAAAGTAAATAAATTAGCTTGTGATAGTATTTGTTTAAAGGATATAAAACCAATTGAGTCCTTATGTGAAGCTTGTGTAAGCGGAAAACAAGCGTGCCTTCCTTTCGCAAAGATAAAAGATAAGAGCTATATCACAAGACCATTATTTGTTATACATTCAGACGTGTGTGGGCCGATTACACCATCCACGATCGATGAAAAGCATTATTTTGTTACTTTTATCGATGACTTTACTCATTATACTGTAACTTACCTGATGACAAATAAATCAGAGGTGTTTACGTATTTTAAAGATTATGTAGCAAAAAGTGAGGCTTTATTTAATTTAAAAGTGGTGCATGTATATTGTGATAATGGTAGAGAATATTTATCTAGCGAAATGAAGGACTTTTGTAAACAGAACGGAATAACGTATCATCTGACAGTGCCATACACTCCTCAACAAAACGGTTTAGCAGAACGAATGAATCGAACATTAACCGAGAAGGCACGTGCGATGATACATGGTGCAGGTTTAGATAAACGTTTTTGGGGCGAGGCAGTTTTAACTGCAACTTATTTGGTAAATAGGGCACCAACAAAAGCGATAAAATTTGTAAAGACACCATATGAAATGTGGCATAAGAAAAAGCCAACATTAGGTCATTTAAAAATATTCGGTTGCACAGCGTTTGTGCATAATAAAACGAGAAAAGGTAAATTCGAAAGTAAATCGTCTAAAGGGATTCTCGTGGGTTATGTGCCAAACGGATATAAAATTTTTAATCCAAACCTGTGGAAATTTATAGTTGCACGTGATGTAATATTTGACGAAATTACATATACAAAATCAAGACAAGAACTTGATAACATGATCAAAAACGGTACTGAAATAAACATTGACATAAATACAGATAATGTACAATCAAGTGCAGATAAAATTACAGCAGGAGGTAGTGCTGATGATAAATCTGTAGGTATCACACCTAGCCAAACGGACGAAGTAAAGTGCAAACAAACATCTAATAAAAGAAAAGGTGTCCCTGAAAATTGCACTCAAGGTCAAACGTCCTCAAAAAAGGGCGTCCCCTGAACCTGAACAGTCGAGCTCGAACAATGAAAGTGAAAGTCCGTGTACCTCTACTCATAAATTGAGGAAATTAAAAAATGAGCAGGATGTGAGAAGAAGTGACAGGTTAAAAGATAAACCAGTAATATCGTATAAAGATCATGATTTCGACATTAATAATTATATGATAGGTGATCAAATAAATGAGAATAAAATTCCCAAAAGTTATCAAGACGTAGCTAAAAAATGCGTTCAGAACAGAATGGGAAAAAAGCCATAAAAGATGAATTAAATTCATTAGAACGAAATAAAACGTGGATATTAGTACAAAAACCCCGTAACACAAATATCGTTGACTGTAAATGGGTGTTTACAATAAAAGGCGATAAGAACGGTAATTTAGTCAAGTATAAAGCTCGCTTAGTAGCGCGCGGTTTTACTCAGCAAAAATTTTTAGATTACTAGGAAACATTTGCGCCGGTTGCGCGTATTGGTACGTTTCGGTGCGTACTTGCTTTAGCCAATCAGTATGAACTGTTGATACATCAAATGGATGTGAAAACAGCTTTCCTAAATGGGACCTTGAAAGAAACAATTTTTATGAGGGTGCCTGACGGTGTTGCTGTTCAAACAAACAATATGGTCTGTAAATTAAATAAATCATTGTATGGTTTAAAACAGTCAGCTCGATGCTGGTACGAATGTTTTAATAACAAATTGATCGAAAAAGGCTTTGTCAATTCATCAGCTGATAATTGTTTGTATTACTTAGATCGAGGCCATGTATATAAAAACATCTATGTAATTTTATATGTGGACGATTTGGTCATCGCCACTAAAGATGTAAATACAATGATAAATTTTAAAAAATTTTTAATGAAGCAATTTGAGATGGTCGATTTACAGGAGATAAATTATTTTTTTAGGCATTAGAATAAAAAAGGTCAAATTCTGAAATTTCATTTGATCAAAGTACTTACTCAGTCAGTACTCCATTACCTGTAAAACTGAATTATTCAGAATTAAATTCAGAGGAAACTTATGATGCACCTTGTCGAGAATTAATTGGCTGTTTAATGTATGCAATGACCTGTCACGACCAGATTTGTGCACGGCTGTAAATCTACTAAGTAGATATCAAAATAAATGTAATAAAGAATTGTGGTTATGTTTAAAACGGATATTAAGATATGTAAAAGGAACGATAAATATACAATTAGTATATAAACGTAATGAGAATTACGGTGAAATATTAACTGGATATGTCGATGCAGATTACGCAAACAATGAATTAGATCGTCGAAGTACAACGGGATGTTTATTCAAATTATTTAACAATTGTACTGTGACATGGCTCACACGACGACAAAATTCAGTTGCCGCATCATCAACTGAGGCGGAATACATGGCAGTTTTTGAGGCTGTAAAAGAGGCCTTATGGCTCAAATCCTTATTAAAAAGTATTAATGTCAATATGTCAGAACCAATAACATTGTACGAAGACAACCAAAGTTGTATAGCAATGGCAAATAATCCAGTAAATCATAAACGTTCTAAACATATCGACATTAGATACCATTTTACTAGAGAACAAATTGAGAACAACACTGTCTGTTTGAAATATTTGCCTACAGGTTCTCAGGAGGCTGACTTGCTGACCAAACCTCTTCCACCTCATCAGTTCCAGGAACTGAGGACAAAGCTGGGCCTCAGAAAGAAAACAACTAAAAGAAAGCGTTTTATAAAATGTTATATAAGTTGTTCATGATTTGGTTAGGTTTTTGTGGGGTTTTCCCTAACCCTTGCAATAAATGTTGGATCATTAGTTGTTAAACTCCCCGTAAAGTAAAAGTATGAGGTCACAAATTTTTGAGGGGGTGTGTTGGCTTAAACGTAGAAAGTTAGGAAAGCAAAATTGTATTCGCTTATTGTTTAGTCTAGTAAAGAGATTCGGGCTCCAGCCATTGCCATGAGTCGACCGTGATCTTATTATATTTTTGCTGACTATCAGAGTTCTATGAGTAATCAGTATGTATGCTAGATTGATAGTTTGACACACACCGAGTTAGTTGTTTGAATACGCTTGTAAGAAAAGCATCTAAATATATAGGTTGAGCTCCAATCAATAGCTGTTTTAATTAGTCTTCCCATAAACCTGCCTTTAGTGTCGTACAGTAAAAAAGTTCTGTTAATCTAAATAACCTGGGCACCTGAGAAAAGCAACTTCCAGTATAGTGTTTTCGACAAAATCAATAAAAATTGTTGCTCCTATTGAGGCTAAAGAGGATGTAAAATATTATGCGAAAATACCATTCCGTTCAGAAAATATTGTAAAAAACTTAAAAAAAAAACTTTAACACTCTGTATCTCCTTTCAAAAAAAAACGTCATCAAAGTTGGCCGAGAAAAAAAGACATATTTCTATTCTTGTTTATTTTATAAATTGTGACAGTCACTTGTCAAAAGTATGACATAACCGAAAAGCTTAGACATGACCGCTATTTTTTCCATCTCTTTCGTTCATAGCCAGAGTTGATGACGTTTTTTTTGGATGTCTATATATCTTGAGTTTTACATTATGATATTGCCGTATGATATTGCCGTCTAAATCAAAAAGGCTAAATACGGCGGTGTTACTCACGAGACATCGCCCTATAGTGTCTGTAAAAGAGGCTAAAAATGTTCCGGTGTGTCCAACAAAGTTGTCTCCTTCAAAAATACCGGAGTTTCTTCCAGACCACGGATCAAGCATGAAGCTTATTCATTTAATCAATTCACCATCAGAAACCACAGATTCGGATATGTACTCCGAGAAAGACTAGTAGCTCAAGAAACCAACATCGATGGCCAATGTTGTTACGCAAACTAGAGGGCGATACCTTCTAGGTAACCACCACCGTTTGATATATCATAATGATGAGATCTAATAAGAATCTAAATTTCGATCTGTTGCTTCTGATGATAAATGAGTATGAACGGAGAATCATTATCGCTTCAAAATACCTAGAGACAATTGTAAATAGTACACTCATAGACAACTGATACGATATCCTTATGATACTTACTTATATCTAGCCACCAAATCAGGTTGCTTCAGAAAATTATCAAAATCTGAAAGTTGAACGTGTACAAATCCGGGAACGTTGCTCGTTGCGAGCGTTGGTTTCGCTAATTTCGGTAAACTCAACAGGAGATCCAAATCAAATTCATTTGGTTTACCAATTCTTAATCCATCGTAGAAACTTCCACCAAAAAATACCCTGCTGAACATTTCCTTAAATAAGACATCTTTTTCTTTCATTTTAGGGAGTATTAAGTCTAATAACTAAAACAAGAAGGAAAAGTTTAAACTATTTTGGACAAATGCCTGTAAAACAAGTTAATAAATCAAATTTCATTCGATTTTTTTAATTGAATTTAGAAGTTATATAAAAATAGTCTATACAAGGAGCATTGGCCAAATCTAAATACAATTTTGGAATTATGAATTATTGGAAATGTATATTAATCGATTAAATAATTCGGTTGTTACGGTTTCGAGTTATAGGCTGAAATCCTAAAAATAAAAAAAACTGAAATGGAAAAAATGTACATTCGGCCTTTACGCATGCAAAAATCAAAAGAATGGAATGCCATATTCAAGTCTCAAAAGGTAAGGATATAATACCAGCCCAAATAACTAAATATTCGGACACCCATAAATTTTGTGTAAACAGTTCTATAAAGTAACTGATCATATTTAAAAATATACAGCAAAATTTATATTGACAGATATAAAAATATCTTAACAACTAATTTCAATAATAGCACTCTAGTTTTCTGATTTATTGCTTTAAAAAAAGATAGTAAAATTATATAGCAAAATATGCTGACAACTACATGTTCGGACAGGTCACGAATCCTATTACTTAAGATAAGCAGTAGCTAGTAGGCTTTGCTAAAAAACATGTGCAGGGTACTAATGTCAAAATGCCATACTGTAAACATCATTACAAGTGTATACGTCATTGTTGCTATTTCATTTCATATCATTGTTACATTTATGAAAAAATGGTACGAGGTCTAGCCACCAATATTACAAAGGCAAATCGATACGTCAAATATCAACTGATCTTATTATCCCTAAATCTACAATAGCGGATATTGTAAAAACATATGATAAAACCGGTAATACTAACGTCCGCGGTAAAAAGTACAGGTCGGCCGAAAACTGTAACTGCAAGAGAACAAAGAGTTTTGGTAAAGATTTGCAAATCTGGTAGGTGTAATACTTTGAGAGAAATTACCAGTCAATGGAATAGAGAGTGTGGGATACAGGTTTCACGAGAATGCTGTCGTAAATATATTCGTAAATCTGGGCTCAGGTTTTATAAAGTAGGGGAACCGAAGGCATAACGGACCAATTAAATATATTCAATGCTTGTAGCGCCATCTATTCGGTCACATTGTAAGCGGACTATGCGCTAAGTAATCTCCTACGGACAGTTGATCGTTTACCGCCAAGCCTTGTTATACACTTTTTATCACGGTAAGTCTTTTTTATTAATCTTGGATGTTAAAATTAATGCATTTTATGCATTCTACAGTTTCTTGTTATATAATCGTTTATGTTATCAGCACTGTATTTTACATTAGTGATATTTTGGCTACACAAATATAGTTTTGTTGTTTTATGAATGTTCACATAACCTCACAGATTTTACATTTGGTTATATGGTACCAAAAGGCAAAACGGAACGGCCGGTCCATTTTGCCTTAATTTTCTATTTTCCCTTTCTGAAATATTTTAAAATAGGTGTGTTTTCAGATGGTCAGTAACTATAAACGAAAAACAAGTAGACAAACATGGTCGACAACATGTATGAAGGAAGCAATTCAAATGGTTTCCAACAAAGTTATGGGACTCAGAAAAGCTTCGGAAACATATAACATACCTAAGACAACATTAAAGCGTAGAATTTAATTGTTCACGAAGACGAACAATATTGATGATGCTACTAAGTGAAAAATGGGAAGATTCAATACCATATTTACTTACTAAAGACTAGGAAACAGAACTAGCTGATTATATTAAAAATATGGAGGCACGTTTCTTTGGCCTTACAACTAAGGATTTGCGATGTTTGGCATATGATTTGGCCGAAAAGAATAATATACCCCATAATTTTGATCACGACACGAAAATGGCAGGAAGGTATTGGCTCGAAAATGTTTTGTCTAGAAATCCTGATCTTAGTTTACGCACACCTGAAGCTACTTCTGCAGCCAGAGCTAGTGGATTTAATCGAGTAGCAGTTAACAAGTTTTTTCCCTGCTTGTAGAAGTTATAGACAAATACAAGTTAACACCTGACAAAATATTTAATGTTGACGAGACCGGCATCACTACTGTCCCTAAAAGTTTACCAAAAAATAACTTAACAAAGGGAAAAAACCAATTTGGGTTATTAACTTCTGCCGAAAGAGGTCAACTTGTAACCACTGTTTTTTGCATGGGTGCAGATGGATCATACATGCCTCCGTTATTTATATTTCCACATAAACGATTTAAGCCAGAGCTTATGAATAATGCTCCTCGAGGATCTTGGGCAGAATGTCATGAGAGTGGCTGGATTCAAAAGGAAATTTTTACCAAGTGGTTTCAGAAGTTTATTGTATTTTCCAGGGCTTCTATAGATAATCCCGTGTTGCTCTTACTAGACGGTCATGCAAGCCACACAAAAAACTTACAGCTTATTAATTTAGCTCGAGAGAATGGTGCATATTATTTCATTTCCACCTCACTGTACACATCGACTGCAGCCTCTAGACGTGGCTTTTATGAAACTGTCATCTGCCTATTATTCGGATGTTGCAAAACAGTGGTTAAGAACACATCCTGGTCGAATAATAACCCAATTTCAAATTTCAGAATTAGTTGGCAAAGCATTTGAAAAGGCGGCCACTATTCCTACTGCGCACAATGATTTTCGCAAAACAGCGAAGCGAACTTTATAGCAGCAGATACCACAAACATTGAAGAAACCATTGAATCAATCGAGAATTCATCAGAAAATATCCAAGATCCTCAACCATGCTGTTCTAAATCTTTACCTATAGATGTAGAAAAAGACACTTTACAGAATGAGGATAATGATTCTGATGATAACGTGCCACTTGCTCGATTACTTGTTCCTCCTAAATCAGATTCTTTAAATAATAGCTTTATATGTAGTGTCAGCCACACAAATTATGTCAATGCCAAAGGCAAATCAAACAAAAAGGGTTAAAAGAAGGAGGAGTAAAACAGCAATTATTACTTCATCACCATACCTAAAGGAGCTAGAAGCTGCACAAGTTAATGCAAGCCAAGTTAAAAGAAAAGTTAATTTTGATGATTCGGCAAGTAAGAAGGTTGTAAATGTAAGAAAATAAAAAATACAGTGTCCTCCAAAGCTAATGAGGAGTCATCTGATGAGGGAGAGGACGCAGAATGTTTATACTGCCATTATCTGTATTCCCAATCTACATAAGGGTGGATCCAGTGCACCAAATGTGCTCAGTGGGCTCATTGTTTTTGCGCGGGAGTGGAGGATGAGGATGACGAGGCAGTGTTTATATGTGAACAGTGTGTGGGATAGTTTGTTTATTACTCCTATTGATGTTCCCTATTTGCTGTTATACAATTATAACACAAAAAAATAACAACAAGCTAATAAAATATTAGCTATAATAGCTAATTTTTTGTTAATGTTTAGCCTCTGTAGCCTAAGTCTGTAGATTTGTAGATTTTTTTTTAATATATTCAAACTCCTTGGTTCCGTCCATTTTGCCTTCACCTAGATACCATTATGCCTTCAAATGCAGGTAAAATGGCCCATAAGCAACGGTTCTTGTTTTAATTTTTTCTGTAGCATGTGTATATTTACATTAAATTCAACATTTTTTTATTAAATATGGACGACTAAGAGACACAAATATCTTTTTGTTGTAATTATAAAGTTAAAATTGTATACCAAAATATTTAAAATTCCTTAAAGGTGCCATTTTGCCTCTCTCTCCCCTATGTACCATATTATTGTTTTGTGAGAAGATAGTGAAATATTATCGTTTTAATTAGGTTAAAGAAAAACCGCTTCTAACTGAAATCCAAAAACAAAGACGTTTAATTAACATTACGCTGATATAACTATTTATTTTATGATCCAAACTTTGCAGAGCCATCTAACGAACCATATAATCAATCGGTAGGTAAATCAAGAAGTTGATACTGATCAACTACAAGAAAATCAAAATTTGTATTTAAACCTGAACCCCCAACTTAGACACGTAAAGTCAACGTAAATTATAGAAACGCGTTACCATATGTCAAAATCCTTGCTACCCATACGGACGACGAGATTAAATTTTTAATAGATACAGGATGCGGATCTAATATGGTTAGACCCCATTTGATCGAAAGATATTTTCCAAATTCCTCCACCGATAGAGAAACGCAGGTTTCAGGTATAACTGTAAACGATACCTCCCCGTCTCATAAAACTGCTTTTTCCCTTTCCCTTTTTGCAACTAATTTTCAAAGACACTATCAATATACCAGAATATGTATACCCAGCGCTAAATTATGTTCACGAAACCATATATTTTGACCTCCACGAATTCTTCGATGGAATACTTGATTTAGAGTTGATGGACGCCCTGAATTTAACGATAGATTTAAAAAAACAAGCAATTAATTGGTCCCTTGTTTTCTATCCCTTTTCAATACCGCGAACCAACAAGGGATATAGAAATTCGCTTGAAACCAAACGAATATAAATTATTGGAACTCCCCGTTAACATAAAAAACGGTAGGAAGCCGGAAGCAACAATAGGAAATTGTGTTGTTGGAAATGTATTTTCATCCTATTGTAACTTTAGCCCGTAACGGAAAAGCTGTATTGGCTCTCGAAAACATGATTAATAAACATATTACGGAATGTATTCTTAAACCCCCCTTTAGCACAGGAACTTCATAACTCCGACATTACAGACCTCGTCGAGTCGTTTCTATTACGGACAAAAAATTAAAAAATCTAGTACGTTTAGACCATTTGAACTCAGAGGAAAAATCAAAATTATCCAAGCTAGATTAATACAAATTTGTAATCACCTTCTATTTGATGTGGAATCTCTAATCGAGCAAATCGATACTCTAATTATTGCGATAACCCTAGCCAGCGCTCATATTATGTCTCACCTCACGTTACCTACACTGAAACTAGAATAGATGCTAAGAATCATTTCGTCAAATTACCCTGATGATTTTATAAAGTTTAAGGTTTTACAAAATTATTATCAAAATATATATCCAGAAATAAAATTAGATAAGAACAGGATTATATTAATGATACATTTGCCACTAATAGAAGTAACATGATTTTACAGCTTCCATTTGTACCTCTTTCCGGTAAACAACCAAACCTTACTTCCTACCAAACCTTTTATCACCTTGAACGATACTGTGTACAAACACACCGAGAAACCATGCCGAAAGATAGAAAACCAATGCTTCCAAAAAATAGACCACTGGGAACTAGCAGACAACTGCCTTGCCAAGATACTTCGAGGACAGTTCAACTCCCTGTGTCCCTCGACGCCCGCAACTCTACAGAATACGATTGTGGAAGATCTTTACGATGGCCATTACCTCGTATTACCATTTCTTCCAACAACCGTCAAAGAAGGATACTCCAGAGGCATACACGTCGTCACCTCCCCCAGCTTGATCTCGATACCACCTTCAAATACGATCATCATCAACGGAAGGAACTACCAAGAATCCACCATCTTGACGAGCAGCTCACCCTTCGACCTACCTGCATTACCTGGCTGGCCCCAGAAAGCTGGACCAACCGTCAACATTCACGAACAACTCGATTTAAATAACTTGAAAAGTCTTGCTAATAATTGTTATTTTTAAAGCTCTATAATTGTTATTTTTCTATTCGTAAAATTAACCCCTCTATTATATTATTTAACAGACGAAAGAACCTGTTAAGCCTACTAATGAAATCAGGGAAGAGTACAACCTCCCCTAATTTCCTTCTTGGACGGGACCCTTTGCATGACCGGAAACCAAGGATAATCAAAGTTCAAAGGTTCTTATCCATTTCCGTCAGCGCGGCTTTCTTGTTGTCCACTGTTATTACTAATAACTAAAGCCGGCAGATCCAGGCGGCGGGCCATAACCATACGCGTCATACTACTTACTACTTATATGTGCAAAAACAAAATTCAAGAAAACAATAAACTGTTGCAATTTAGAACAAGATGTGTTAAATTTACCCTGTTATTTCCGTTATGGCCCATTGAGATGGCCCGCCGCTCGGATCTGCCAGCTTTACTAATAACAGTGGACATGTCGGTTTAAGAAGGTTCAGCACACGTACTGTAATATTTACAATGAATTGTTTTTTTTTTTAATCTGTCGTTTCATCAGTACACAACCATAGCTGTGCATTTTTAATACATATTTTATTTTATTTATAACATCTGCAGGTGGTATAAATTCTTAAAAATTTCTGTACATATGTATATGTTGCGCACTATTAACGTGCTTTTTGCAGTCATATTTATCCCAACATATTAGGCCTCTTTCGCACAGCTTTCACATTATCATCAATATAAATCCGGAAAATCCCTGATAAATATTCACTTTGTCGGCGTGAGGTCGTTTTTTACCCTTCGGCACTTCGAACATAATATTTAACTAGTTTTTGGTTTGTTGTATTTAGGTCCGGGAATAAACAACAACTATTTGAAGGATACACGGGAAGAAGTAGCTAAGTCCATTTTTGCTACTTTTGGAGGTGTTAACGCCATCTGTTGGCAAATATCACGCAGAATCAGCTGATCTAGGGGATAAACGAGCTTAGTAGCACAGAAATTGGTTATTTTAAAAACACGTACTGGGTAAAAAGGGTCCATGCGCTTTTAGGGAAAAATGGGCTAGATCCGATGAAACGGTAGTGTCGTGGTGAATATAGTACAAGTATAGAACACAGTATAGAACACGAGTATAGAACACAGTTAGTCGTTAAAAATATTTGTGAATATTCAGAGTTATTTGTGTAGGCACCTTCTGTGATCCAAATACAGTTTGTGTTGGTTTACAACAATGGATGATAGTTATAAAGTTAGTGACGACGAATATTACGTCGGTTCATCAGGAAACACGACTAAGAAGCGCAAAATCTATGGTAGAATTTCCGATGCACGAAGAAAACTAAATTTGCAAAGTCATATCATGGGCAAAGATTGTAAGTGCAGGTTAAGATGTTTTGACACAGTTCCCGCCAATGCACGGAGAAATATTTGAGGGTGTTTAACCTTATGGGCTGTCATGATAAACAAAATATTTACTTGTCCGGGATGATTTCTGTTATACCAATTTCACGCAGGCGACCTAAGAAACCTAAAGGCGAAGCAAGGTTCAATGACGTAACCTATAAATACAGGGTGAGAGTTGTAAAGGGGGATAGAGCAGATGATGTGGTGATATGCAGGAAAGCTTTTTTAGCTATGCATGGCATTACTAAAAATAAAATTGAGTATTTGGTAAAAACTTGGGTAAAAAAGATGGGACTATGCAACAAGACAAGCGAGGTAAACATACAAATCGTCATCATAAACTGACCGAAGGTACACAGAATGTCATACGAGAACATATTGCTTCATTTCCTAGTAGGAATAGTCATTACGGTCTCGTGGATTTTAAAAAAGGTGTACTTAGCAGAATATTTAAATTTAAAGAAAATGTACTCTCTCTACTTGGAAAAGAATCCAAACAACACAGGTGCTTACAAATCATATCGTTCCATATTAAACAAAGAGTTTCCAAGGACCGACACATGCAGTACATGTGATGAACATACAGCGCAACTTAGAGTACTTCGTTTGGAGAAAGATGGGACAAAGTCTATTCATGCAATTAACATAACATTCATGCAATTGAAGTTCAAGGTAGATTACATAAAACTAAGGCGGCTGTTTTTTACTGCAGGAAAAAGCAGGCTAAGAAGGCTTCTACAACTGCTACTGATATTTGGATTTTGCAAAAAATTTGGCAGTTCCATTTGGCAGACATTTCAACGAAATACGTCTATTACAAGACGCAACTTTCTATTTTTGCATTTAATGTACATGCACTCTCAAATGCAGGTAGCGTTTTCTTCATGTATCCGGAAACAGTTAAGCTTAGCGGAAACAGCTAAGAAAGGTGCAGATGATGTTTGTTCAATGCTGCATTATTTTGTTTAGAACTTTTTAAGTTTAGAAGTCAAACATCTCGAAATATTCTGTGACTCATGCGGGGGCTGAACAAGAACTTTACGTTTTTTCGCTTTTTACATAATCTTCTTCACCAAGAGAAATGGTTTGATACAGTAAAAATAACATTTCCCATAAGGGGCCATTCTTATCTTGAATGTGATAAGAATGTGGACCTTGTAAACCAAAAATACAGAGCAGAACTTCCAAATGATTGGATTCACTGTTTTGAAGAGGCGAGAAAGAAACAATAGTCTTTTACAGTAATCAATGTTAATAATGGAATATTCCCAAATGGACGTCCCACTTAGTTACGATCTATAAGAAAAAAAGCCCATTTCCATAAAGACCAATCAAAGGAGTATAAAGTTAGTAGAGATCATCCTCGTCTGGTTTATTTTCGAGAAACACAATGGATGTTGGGAGTCGCGCGATATTAAAAACCCAAAAGCAAGACCAAAAGTCTGATTGTTTTAGGGCCAATTCTAATCAGCAGAGAAGTATGAAAATCTTTAATGTTTAAAGAAATTCTGTGAAAATGAGGCACAAGCATATTTTTCTAACTTACCACACATGTGATTGTTCATCCAAAATCTAAAATATTATTAATGTTTGAGTTCATTAATAATAAATTATTATTATAAATTATTTTTAGTTTTTGTAAAGCTTTTTTGTTTTTTTGAAAATAGATAATATATTGCCTTGCATTACAGGGGAAACAGAGGGTTACTCCAGGACGAAGCCCTTTTTTACCCACATCATACTGTATTATATTAGTATTATGAACTATGACAAGGAAATAATATTATACCTAATTCATTGAACTGTTGATACTGATCAATTCCGTATGTCAATGTATGTTACAGGCCAAAGTGTAGTGTCCTGTAAATAGATTTTGTTTTTTTTCTTGGTATATTTATTACATATGTATATAGATAGAACTGCCAATGTTCGTAACTTATCACCTTATGTGACAGTAATACTTACATTGATGTAAGTAAAAACAATTTTTAATATATATATATATTTATATGTTATATCTACATAATTATATATAAAATTGTAGTAAGCCCTGAAGAAAGATAAATAAATCTCCCGGCAAACGTTGGCAAAAATCAAATTGTTGTTGTTTATTCCCGGACCGAAAATCCAACAAACCAAAAACTAATAGAAAAGAAGGTCGCCAAATTCTCCACAGATAATAATAATTACTGAAGAAGGATAAATAAATCTCCGAAACGTTGGCAAAAAATCAAATTGTTGTTGTTTATTCCCGGACCTAAAATTCAACAAACCAAAAAATAATAGAGAATAAGGTCGCCAAATTCCCCACAGATAATAATAATTAAATAAATTAAAGATAATCTTAAATGTATAGTACGTCCTTCAGTATCGCGTAGAAATATAACGCGTAGCGTATCTACTCCACTGTAGACGGTTCTGTCTAGCTGATCGGTTCTGTCTGGCCGGGCTCTATTAATCACATGACCATTGTTTGTGTCATTAATTACATAGTAAATATGGGCAATTTATTGATACTACTAATTGAGCAATTTATCGAGATAAGTTATGCAAAAATTGACTTTCCATAAACATTTTCTGCATATGTACCGATTCAAAAAATAAAAATTGTGATATTTGAACATAATAATAATAAAAGAAAATTTGTATATCAGAACAATAAAACAATACCAGAGATTAACCTAATACCTTTTGTTTCAAACTTAATTTATAACGTAAATAAATTAAAAATATGTAGGAATTATTCCATACTTTGCTGAACCCAGTATGTGTACCGAAATCAAATTACATACTTTTTATTTGTATACTGTGCAAATTACATATTATCTATAAACGTGATATTATTTAAATAAAATATAATTATATACAGTGGTGGACAAAAATACGATCCATAGATCGAGGTAACGTAAAAAAACATTCTGTAAATAACATTTGATTCTTGTAAAGAGAATGATAAGAGTAAATACAAAAATGACATCTGAAATCAGAGGTGACATTTTCACAGAACTTTCCACGACAATATGTAGTAGAACAATTAGGACCCTAAACGCTGCTGGTTATTTTGCTCGTGTTGCGCGTAAAAAACATTTTGATTCAAAAATCAAACTCTGCACTCCCTTTTTGTAATTTTAAAGTTTTAGTTAAAATTAAAGTGTTTCCTATATTACCTTTTGCAATGAGAAAATAAAGAGTTTTCACCAGGTTCATAAAAAAATCTGGACGTTTTCCACGAAACACCGAACTACTATAGCTTTCTCGACGACTGGTTTAAAAAACCAGTTTTAATTTTCTCCGGAAGATGCCAACTTAGTTGTCGAACCGCGTCGAGAAAAGTATAGTAGTTCGGTGTTTCGTGGAAAACGTCCAGTGTTTTGTTTCTAGGCCGAAGGTTCCAGTACCCACTCCAGGATACCTATTCATATTTTTTCCACCACCATGATATCGATAATCGGAATACACAGATAATAATAATAAATATAATAAAATTAAGAATACGTCTTAATTGTTCATATTATAAAATAACACGATACGATATATTTATATTTTCTTAGAATCTACATATATATGTACATGCATAATGTACATACATACATATGTAAATATGTAATATAAAACATATACAAGTGTATGCACATGTATGTAAATAGCTCAGAAAAATACTCACTTCCTTTAATATGTTGTTGTTTTCTTTTATGTCATCGTCTGATAATGACACAAATAATTTGTTTACGCGAGCTAATACAGGCTCCATACAGTTGTATTTCTTTTTGTCTTCCATTGTGATCTACAACTAAACACAAAATACATAGGTATATGTATGTACTTCGAATTCACATCCGCTATTTATTAGAATATCGTAGATAACAAAAGTATATTTAAAATATGTAACAAAAAAACAAATGCATTTATCAGTTGTTATCTAGAAGTGTAAGATTATGTCAAGAGATAAATTATTTCAATTTGTTTTTTAAAAATGAATCGGTATTTTTTATTATAGTTTCGGGGAATTACCAGTAGAACCACTGCAGTACCAACATCTGTACACTACACAGCAGTACTGGGACGATGGTTTGTTATTGTTACAATTATTAGTTGGATTCCGACACGTTGGTGCAAACTGGATAAAAATAAACTGCAATGTCAACTACTGACTACAGCGGCAGGTATCGGAAAATGGTCTCGCAATATAAATAATTGACTATTTCTTTTTACAAAAATTATAGATATTAAAATTATGAAAATTATGAAAGTCAATATGTTCTATTTAACTCAAATATTTTTAGAGATCTTAGACGGTTATACTGGAAGTAGATGTCAACTTGCTTATTTTAAATATGATAACCCTATATACTATCACATTTTTGTATTCTACTTGTTGGGTTATGTCTATTTTGTATTGGGTTATGCTAAATACATTTCATATATGTATAATGAGTCAAAATTCCTGAAGTGGGCCACTTAAAATCGATGTGATGAATTTTATATTTCTTTTTTAGGGATATTGAAGGTTTATATTTCAAAATTAGTATCCTAAAATGTTTTTTGCAAATTTTTTTATTTTGCAAAAGTTATAAACAAATTACTTTTTAAGTAAGGTTTTTTTGAAAATGCAATTATTTAACGAGTATTTTATAAAACGTTACGAAATTTTAATGGCAGATACAAGAATAATAGGAGAATACGATAGTATGGAGACATCCAAAAAAAACGTCATCAACTCTGGCTATGAACGAGAGAGATGGAAATAGCGGTCATGTCTAAGCTTTTCGGTTATGTCAGACTTTTTGTCAAGTGACTGTCACTATTTGTAAAATAAACAATGGCTGTTATATGATGTGACAGTCTTGACAAGTAAATAAGGTTATAAATTCGATTAAGAATAGAAAGACGTATTTTTTTTCTCGGCCAACTTTGATGACGTTTTTTTTTGGATGTCTATATATTCATTTTATAAAAAAAAAACATATTTTTTTTTTAATAAACAAAGGCTGTTCTCGGCTAGGTAGGATAATTTTTTTTTGTTTTATTGCTTTATCCTTAAGCTAACGATCCCCGCAAAAAAAAATTGTAATCTTCAGAAAAACGAAAGATGAATTTTTTACCGTAGTATAGCATAGGCGCCGCCGCCGCACGCGCCTTTGCGACCTGCTCCTCCGCGCCTCGCCTCTTCACGCCTCGCTAGCAAACACATATGCAACTAATAATAAAAAGCTTACTTATTTAATTTTATTTTATTTCATTTCAACAATAAAGTCGATAAATTATTTATATACTTTTAGTACGACAACTTTGGTATGATCGGAAAAAATCTTACATTCTAAATTTTTTATATCGAACGGTTTGAAACGATGATATTGTCGGGTTCCTTTTATGGTTTTAGCATATGTGTATCAATGTGTATCAGACCGTTCTTCAAGTAGATGGAAATTCATACCACGCTGCCATGGATGCAGGTCATATAGCTATTGGCTATGACTTCTGTTCGGTATATGATGCTCTGGAGGTCCGTAGATGTTTCAAATGTTCAGGTTTCAATCATTTATCACGTGACTGCAATAAAAAGCGGAGTTGTCCCCGATGTTCGGAAGATCACGATCCTACGAGCTGCATGAATGAGCCTAAATGTATAAACTGTATAAATGTTTATAAAAGTAAATCAGGAGCTAATATAAATCATTGTGCATGGGACAGATGTTGTCCAGTTTATAAAGAAAAGATTGACCAACTCAAATGTGAGTTATTTGGTAAAAAATAGCAATTAAGTGATATTGAGAGTAAAACTTCTAATATCGAAGCTAATTCATCAAGTAAATATTTTTATTTTTATTATCAGAATGTTCGCGGTTTAAAATCAAAAACAAATGATTTATTTAACTCTGTATTAGCATGCCAATTTAATCTAGTAGTATTAACTGAAACGTGGTTGGATTCTTCGGTGAGTGACTCTGAACTTTTTCCTGTTGACTACTTTGTTTTTAGAGCGGATCGTAGGTTTGACCTGATAAATAAGAGCAAGGGAGGAGGAGTGCTACTTGCTTTAAAGAAAATTTTCAATGCAACATTATTGAATCTTTCTACTATTTCTGATTCATTTCCTGATATAGGGGGAGAGTTACGCAAGATGGGACGGTCTCCCAAGAAGAGACATTTCAAATGCTAGAGAATGTGAATTGTGTGGCGCCATCTGTTAGCGACGCTTAAAACTTCTTAGTATACCCCTTGACTTGGGTAGAAAACTGCGCACACAGTACATCAGTCATCACGCGTAGGACACGTCGTTGATTTTTATCTGTTTTATTAAAATATTAGCTAGTTGGAAAATAGTGAACAGTGTACAAACGGTAAGTGACTGTTAAATTCTTTATCACTATATTATAAAAGTAGCTAATCTTGAGGTACTACGATACATTGTACTTAAAATTACCGTTTAGTGTAAAGAGAGGTTAGGTTTTGTACAAACCATGTGCAGGTTTCTCAAGATGGGACACAGGAATGATTCCTAAGTTGGGACGTCCCATCTTGGGAACCCAGTTTTTCACAAAGCATGCTAATAGTCTCTATTTTGCAATTACAGATGCCAAAAATAGATCGCTACTACAAAAGAAAAACCGATCGTGGAAAATGGTCAGCTCAAGATATGACAGAAGCTATACGAAAAATTAGAAACAATGAACTATCAGTTCGACAGGCAGCGGAACAGTACAATGTTCCAAAAAGTACTTTGCAAAAGAAGGGTTACAAATAAAAATAAAATTGTAACAGAAAGTGAAAAATATCTAGGAAGATTTAGACAAGTATTCTCTGTCGAGCAAGAAAATGAGATTATGGAATATATTCTCGAAATGGAAAAGCGATTTTTTGGAATCACTTACAAAGACCTTCGTCAGTTGGCATTTGATTTTGCCCAGGCCAACAACATTCCTAATAACTTTAATAAAGATTCTAAAATGGCTTCTAAGAAATGGATTTATGGGTTTCTGCATAGACATAAAAATATTTCCCTTAGAAAGCCCGAAGCAACATCTTACGCTAGAGCCACGGGCTTCAATCGTAATGCAGTTCAAAGTTTCTTTAACAATCTTGGAATTATTTATGAGAAATATAAGCTATCGCCAGATCGAATATGGAATGTCGATGAGTCCGGAGTGACTACTGTTCAAAAACTGCAAAAAATTCTTGCTCAGAGGGGTAAAAAACAAGTTGGGGGTTTGACAAGCGCTGAGAGAGGAGTAAATGTTACTATTGTTGCCTCTATGAGTGCAAGCGGTAATTTCCTAGCACCTGCTTTTATTTTCCCCAGAAAGAGGATTAAACCAGAATTGATGGATAATGCCCCTAATGGCAGTCCAGCTTTCTCACAAGACAAAGGCTGGATGGACCGTGATATATTTTTGCAATTTATAAAATATTTTGTTCAACAAACAAGACCATCCAAGGAACGACCAATTCTAATTGTTTTAGACGGCCACTGTTCACATACAAAAAGCTTAAGTGTTATAAACTTTTGCCGTGAGAATGGTGTCATTTTACTATGTCTACCACCCCACTGTACTCATAAAATGCAACCATTGGACGTTGCATATTTTAAATCTTTCATGACCTACTATGACATGTACCTTACTAGATGGTTAAAAAATCATTGCGGCCGCACTTTCGGACTGTATCAAATTGCAGGGGCTGTGGGAGAAGCATTTGGAAAAGCATCAAACGTACAGACTGCCGTAAATGGATTTCGTAAAACCGGCATCTGGCCGTTTAACAGTGAAATATTCCAAGAGTGGGAATTTGCCCCCTCAAGAACAACGGAAAGGGGAGAAAATTCTGAAAATGTGGATCCAGCTGGGGAAACCGAAGTACCAGCAATACTTCCACTAAATATAAAACCTACAGCAACACGTACCACCCCATTGAGGTCCACCACACCGACTTCTACCCCATCGACATCTAGAGAACAGAACAGTTGTTCATCTTCTGTTCAAGAGATTCGGGAAAAAATGACTCGACGAAGATCAGCCGCTTTCAACCTATGTCGCCAAGCGAAAACTGGAAATAATTTCTGAAAGTCATTCTTCGTCAAAGATAAGAATTACTGACATCAGTCCCCTTCCTATGGCAAAGGAAAAACAGAAAAAGACATCTTCTAGAAAGTCATTAAAATCCACAATTTTAACTGAATCGCCTTATAAAAATAAACTGGAGGACTTGGAGGCCTCAAAATCCCCCAAGAATGCCAAAGGAGTTAAAAGAGCAATTGTTGTCGAGGGTAAAAGTAAACAAGAAATTCAAAGTTCAAAGAAGACCAACATTATTGACCATGGAACTGGCGCATCAGAACTAGATGATACAAATTGCATCGTGTGTGGGGAAAGTTACATGGACACTAAGGAGGACTGGTATAATTGCCATGGATGTTCTGAGTGGGCTCATGAGTCTTGTGGAACCATGGATGAGTTGTATTTCACATGTGCCAGTTGTGAAGAGTAATGTCTCTTCTTAGGCAACCCCTAGTCCCATCTTAAGAGACTGGTATCCCAAGATGGGACATTTGCATATTTTTTTAAATAGGGAAATTAAGCGTTTTTATGTGTTTATTTTCTGGTTTCGTTGTATAAAAATATTTCTGTTTAAAATATATGTTTATTTCGTTATAATAAAAACGCTCTATTATAGTTAATTTTTGATATGTGTAATTATTAAGAAAATCGTCCCATCTTAGGTAACTCTCCCCTAGATGTTATTGGTGTAAAAATTAGTTTTCTTAGTTTTTCCGTTAATGTTGTAGTCTTATACATTCCGCCTACTGTCAATTCTGATGCATATGAATCCTTCTTTGATATTCTAGCTACCAGTGTCCACTGTCTCAATGAAGGAAAATTGGTTATACTTGGTGATTTTAATTTACCGAGTTACATAAATTATGTATCTTCCAATAATATTACAGATAGGTGTGTTACTTCACTTAATAATTTTTGTGAATTTTTAGATCTTAAGCAGTATAATAATACATTAAATATTAATAATAGACTTTTGGATCTCGTCTTAAGCAGATTTAATATTAGTGTTTGCAGATCTGTTAACTATTTGCTCCCTGAGGATACTCATCATCCACCTTTAGATTTATGTTTTACTTTAAAACCTGATCATAATAACCGTTTCTGTAAGCATGATCATTCTCAACGTAATTTTAGAAAAGCAGATTTTAATAGACTATACAGCGACTTATGTAGCATTGATTGGTCTTTTTTAACTGAGACTAGTAACGTAAATGACGCTTGCACTCAATTCTACGAGGTATTAGATTGTGTTTTTGCCGAAAGTGTTCCTAAAACAAAGCCCAAAAAATTCATCATATCCACCATGGTTTAGTGGATATATTATTAAAGATATTAAACAAAAATCTAAACTATGGCATTTGTGTAAAGAAAGTGGTGAGGAAATGTATTGGAATCAGTTCAAGACATTACGTTCAAAAATAAAAAAAGACATTGACGTTGCTCATAAAAAGTATGTTCAAAATACAGAGTCTCAAATTAAATCGAATCCTAAGTCCTTCTGGTCATACCTTAATAATATGCGTAACACATCTACAATTCCACACTCAATGACTTACGGTAATACTCCACTTAGTGATCCTCAGAGTATAGTTAATGCGTTTGCTAACTACTTTCAAACTGCTTTTATCCCCTCATCTGTGTATAATACAGCAAATCGCAAAAGCATGGATAATAATCCGCTACTTAATACTCCGATTATCAAAGAGGAGGATGTCTTGAATGCCCTAAAGAAGTTTAAAAATAAATTAACTACTGGTCCTGACGGAGTTCCATCATTTTTGTTAAAAGATAGCGCCATAATTTTTGCGTCTCCGCTTACCATTATCTTTAATTTAGCTCTTCAATCCGCGACGTTCCCACATATCTGGTCTAAATCAAGAATTTGTCCGATTTTCAAAAAAGGCGATAAAGGTGCAATTAAAAATTACAGACCGATAGTTATTCTTTGCAACTTTAGTAAGCTTTTCGAAATTATTTTATACGACGTCTTGGCATTCCATGTAAAATCTCAAATTTCCATTTGTCAACACGGTTTCTTGGCTGGTAGATCAACGGTTACTAAAGTATAACACAATTTCTTGCTAGATCGTTAGACCAGGGTGGTCAAGTTGATGTGATTTACACAGATTTGTCCAAAGCCTTCGATAGACTTGATCATGGCCTCCTATTACAAAAATTATTTAACTTTGGCGCAACTCCTCATTTTGTCAGTTTTTTTAGATCATACTTATCAATGAGAATATTGAATGTACACTGCTATGGTTTCACATCTACTGAAGTTTTGGCAACATCAGGTATACCACAGGGTTCGGTACTTGGCCCTCTCCTATTTATTCTATTTATAAATGATATATGTGAAGAACTTCAAGTTGATGCACTTCTGTATGCTGATGATTTTAAGATTTTTGTGTCTATTGGCAAGGAAGAGGATTGTGATCTATTGCAGCAAGACCTTTCGAAAATCAATTTATGGTGTGAAAATAACAAATTGCCTTAAATATATCAAAATGTAATGTCATGACTTTTACAAGGAAAACGAATCCAATAGATTACTTATATAAAATTGGCAATGAAATTGTTACAAGATGCAGTGAGTTTAGAGACTTAGGTGTATTTTTTGACTCTGCTCTAACGTTTATTCCTCATATAAATAATATTATAGCAAATTCCAATAAAAACTTAGGTTTCATTATTAGACATTCCAAACACTTTAAAGATATTTCAACCCTTACCTTACTGTTTAGTGTGTTTGTCAGGTCAAAGCTAGAATACGCTTCGGTTGTCTGGAATCCGCATTATGTAATACATATATCTAGCCTGGAGAAAGTTCAGAGAAAATATGTTAAATACCTTTCTTTTAGATCAGATGGGATCTATCCACATATTGGCATACCTCAGTCTGAGTTACTGTCTAGATTTAAACTGAATGATTTAGCATTGCGTCGAATTTACTTTGCAGTATTATTCTTACACAAGCTTATCACCAATGAAGTAGACTCACCTGATTTACTAAACTCCATATATTTTGATGTACAATCTGTTCAAACGCGTTCTACTTCTTTGTTTTATTTACCTACACCTCGTACAAATTTGTTAAAATATTCACCAATTTATAATATGTGTGAGAAATATAATTTGTATCAGACAGACTTAGATATTTTCAATTGTAATATAAATGAACTTAAAAGATGTATTCTAGGTAATTAGTTATCATACCGTGTTCATATTATACTCATATTATACATAGGTATTAAGAAATTAATTATTTTGGTTACTTAGTTAAGTTAATTAATACCTGCAATTTATTTCCTGCCATCAGTGTAAAATGTTTCTATTTTTATTTGATTAATATTATTATTTTATTTTCTTTTTTTTTCTTTTTTATTGTGATACACTTCATATGTTGTTATTTACTTAGGTTTCTTTTATGTCAGCTGTTTTTCCTGCCCATTAATTGGATATATTCTGTCTGGGCAGCTGTATTTAAATAAATAAATAAATAAATAAATAAATAAATAAATAAATATGAAAAACGTGATTCTAAGTGTTTTTTGTGTTTTTCGTATGCATCCGATGAAAAATATTCACTCAATTTTTTTGAAAAAATTCACGAGCCCATTCATACAGTTTTCGCGATGTTACTATAGTTTTATTTTGCAAACTTGCGCGGTAAGCGCTTCTTTTTACATACCCACCAATGCCGTCGCAAGCTCCTTTGCCATGAGCAGTAGCAAAAAAGTTCCACTCAGCTTTAATACCAAGTCTTCTTCGTGGTATATCAAATTCAGCAAATTGAATCGATTTTTATAAATATAAAAAGCGTGTGACGGCATTGGTGGGTGTGTAAAAAGAAGCGCTTACCTCGCAAGTTTGCAAAATAAAACTAGTAATATCGCGAAAACTGTATAAAAGGGCTCGTGAATTTTTCAAAAAAATTGAGTGAATATTGTTCATCGGATGCATACAAAAAAACACAAAAAACACTTAGAATCACGTTTCTCAAATGCTAACACTAAAAGGAACCCGACAATATCATCGTTTCAAACCGTTGGATATAAAAATTTAGAATGTAAGATTTTTTTCCGATCATACCAAAGTTGTCGTACTAAAAGTATGTAAATAGTTTATCGACTTTATTGTTAAAACGAAATAAAATAAAATAAGTAAGCTTTTTATTATTTTTTGCATATGTGTTTGCTAACGAGGCGTGAAGGGGCGAGACGCGGAGGAGCAGGTCGCGATGGCACGCGCGGCCCCTGTGCGACTACGGTAAAAAAATTCATCTTTCGTTTTTCTGAAGATTACAAATTTTTTTTGCGGGGATCGTTAGCTTATGGATAAAGGAATAAAACCAAAACAAAAAAATTATCCTACCTAGCCGAGAACATTGTTTAATTTACCTTTGTTTATTAAAAAATTAATTTTTTTGTAAATAAATAATTTTTTTTATATAAAGTGAATATACTATCGTATTCTCCTATTATTCTTCTATCTGCCATTAAAATTTCGTAAAGTTTTATAAAATACTCGCTGAATAACCGCATTTTCAAAAAAACCTTATCTAAAAAGTAATTTGTTTATAACTTTTACAAAATAAAAAATTGTTCAAAAACATTTTAGGATATTCATTTATTTATTATTTTATATGATAATAATTTATTATTAATATATAATTTATTATTACCTTTGATATTCCTAAAAAAGAAATATAACATCCAACACATCGATTTTAAGTGGCCCACTTCAGGAATTTTGACTCAATATCCTACACCTACAGTTACTCGCAAAAGTATTCGTACTTTACAGGGAATTGTAACTAACCACAAATGGGTGTGAATATAATTAATCATAATAATTTTATTATAAACATACATGTGTAAGTATTACATAAATTAAAAAACTTGAACTTCATATGTTTGTTTAGAAAATAAAAACTAAATTATTCTCTATTGCACAGTCACTGGTCGCAAAAGTATTCGTACACGATTTTTTGGTGAAATTGGTCAGGTTAGTATTTGATTGGTCCACCTTTAACTGCGATCATAAGCCTCCATAAGCCTCCACAGATCACAGCCTCCAAACGTTTAGGCTTGCTACCAATTTTTGTTTGATATCAGGGTCCATATTTTGCCATACATTTGTAAATGTAAAGAGTGTTTTTATCTTTTATTTCATAATTTCGTAACTGTCTTTTCATTGCCGACCATAAATGCTCAATTGCATTTAAATCAGGGCTTTGAGTGTTAACTGAATGGGGAGTGTTGTATACAATCCATTGCCTCACTATGTAAGCAGTGTGTTTTTGATCGTTGTCCTGTTGGAACCAATAATATTATTTACTAGATTCAATTTTACGACACTTAATGGCAAATTTGTTTTTAATAGGTTTAGGTACGTAAATTTGGTCATAATGCCATCAATATAAACTAAATTCTTCGTCCCACTCGCACTCATATTTACCCACACCGCCATTGAACCGCCACCGCGCTAAAAGTTGGACACACATTTTTCGATTCAAACTCAGTGTTTACTTACGCCACACTAAACGTCTGCCGTCCAACTGAAAAATGTTGAACTTACTCTCATCAGTAAATGAAACTCGTTCCCAAAAGGTGTGATCCTTGCAAATATACTTTTTGGCAAATTTTAATTGTTTTAAACGATTTACTGTACTAATAAAGGGCTTTTTCCTAGATACCCTACCATGCAGATCGTGCCTTTTTACAACCCGGCGGCAGATATCTGCCCTTACTTGCTTGTTAAACAAGGGCGTAGCCAGGGGGACGATGGGGGCGATCGCCAATGGGATCGCAAAGGGTCAAGTAAAAACCAAAATACTCAGGGGAATGCGGTTGCCGTTGCCTCCACTGACCTTTTGTTTTTTTTTGGCTTTTTTGTTTAATCTGCAGCGATCGCCCCCCAAAGGGTCAAGTAAAAACCATAATACTCGGAGGATTGCGGTTGCCGTTGCCTCCACTGACCTTTTTTTTGTCTTTTTTCTTTAATCTGTATTGGGCGCCCCCCCCCCCCCCTCCAAAGATAAATACTGGTTACGCCCTTGTTGTACCAACGATTATTTTCTAGTGCCCCCAATTTCGGGCCACTTTAGTAGGGACTTTAGTAGTAGAAGGGCATTTTTTAATTTCACACACTATTGCCTTCTCTCCTCGAGAAGTTAATAGTCTTGAACGGCCCTTTCGAGGCATATTGGAAACTATTTGAATTTCGTTATATCTTTTTTATAGTATAAGGTACTTGATCCAAACAAGGCCAGTGCTCCTATGAGGCCATACGCCACCTAGCGGCAGTAAGTAAGATTTACCCAAAAACTGTGCAGAACAATAAAAGATACCCATCTAGTCTAAGGGTTTACTCTATGGGTGGTTTCAAAAAATCGGCAACACAGGGAGTTACAGTACATTGTTTTTTGAAGCGGTTCCGGCTAACAAGTTTTTTCCGAAATAATAGTGTGTTTTTATTGGAAAAAATCAATTCAGAGACTATTTTGATTATTGATTATTTACAACTTCGGAGGAAGGTTTGTTGTTTGAGGTTATGTGTTCTTAATAAGGCACCGGAGTGTAGAGTGGCCTTGTTAGGAACTATGTGGCCTTATTAGGTTCTTATCTGATATTTTCTTCTATTTTCAGAACATGCCATCCACACAAAGAGCAAAATGGTCCGAAGAGCAGTTGAGAAGAGCATTTGAAAGTATAAATGAGGGAATGCCTGTACAGACAGCCGCTAACCGTTATAATATTCCGAGACGAACCCTTCGGAATCACGTTGAAACTGGCAGTTTCACAAAGAAATTGGGGAGATCCTCAATTCTAACACGCGAACAAGAAAATTAACTATGTCAACGTATTATTAGGTTGGCTAATATCGAAGTGCCCTTGACAAAAAAAAGTTATTCGAAAATCGGTATACACATTTGCAAACACTAGGAACATTAGACATTGTTTCAACCGGGAAAAAGAAATGGCTGGCAGAAAATTGATGAAATTATTTATTGCCAGGCACCCAGAAATCACTGAGCGAAAAGCTCAGCTTCTAAATCCAGCTAGGGCCCAAAAAATGAACAAGACTGTTGTAAATGACTATTTTACCAAACTAAAACAGATAATGACTGAAAAAAATTTATTGACAAGCCACACTTGATATTCCATACAACCCTAATGGCATACCAGAAATTGCATTCGCTCCTAGCAGATTGTCCTATCGTGCATCTCCCGCAGCCAATAATGAAAATACCGAGAAAACAAATGAAGATGAGACGGAAAATCCAGGATTAAATCCTCCTAACGAAGTAACTTTGTTGAGCTCTTCAGAACCAGAAAAAGGATCCGATAACAGCGATTCTGATAATGAACCACTCATTAATTTAGTTCTGAGGAAAAAAATCTTTGGATAGTAACGGCAATAATCCGAATGGCAATAATGCCACAAGGCTATCCAGACCAAGCCCTAAGCGAGGAGCAGGCGGACCTAATCAGGGCCGTCTTCCGCCAAGCTTTGTGGGCAATTAAACGAGGAGAACCGGGACCCCGGTTCTCCGGAGTCTATCTGAAAGGGGCTTCCTGCTGGCTTCATGTGCTGACCAGTTCACCAAGGACTGGGTGGCGCGTGTGCTAGCGGAGAAAGAACCCTGGCCAGGGGCGAAACTTATCATCACCGATGAAAAGGACGTCCCTAAACCAGCTAGAACACTAGTGTGGATTCCGGGGCCAGCCAAGGAACCGGAGGAAATACTAAGTAGCCTCGACATACAAAATCCAGGGCTCCACACGGAAACCTGGACAGTAGTTGATAGGAAGCTGGACCCTAAGGGACAGCAACTTATCATAGTGATGAGCCAGAAATACTGGAAGGTGCTGGAAGGGCTCCAATGTAGACCCTACTTCGACCTAACCAGGGTCCACTTTAAGGCCCTGGGAAGGAAGACAGTGGGGGGCTACAGAGGACCCGATGGAAGTCGACACAGGAGGGCCCCCGCCGCCAGACAGGGAACCATCTACGTCGACGTCAGGGGAAACACCCCAGAACTAAGGTAGGTGCATTCACGGTCCTACAGATCAATCTACATCACTGCAAGGCGGCATCGGCCGCCCTGCAGAACTATGTAAAGAAAAACAACATAGATATTGTACTGATACAGGAACCTTGGGTTTTTAGGGGGAACATCAGAGGACTACGAATGTCAGGAGACTGGGAAGTCATAAGCCCAGGAGGGGACCATCCCAGGACATGCATCCTGACAAAGAAGAGAAACAACCTACTGCCATTATGGGAACGCTGTACGAGGGACCTGATGGTAGTAAGAGCCAACATAAACTTGGAAGGGAGTGACAAGAGCCTAATTATTGGATCCGCATACCTCCCATATGACCAACCAGGACAACCACCCACCCCAGAGGTCAGAGAACTGGTGCACTTCTGCAAGAGGAGCAATACACAATTAGTGCTTTGTTGCGATTCCAACGCACACCACATCGTATGGGGGAGCACCGGAACCAACAATAGAGGTGAGTCACTTTTAGAATTTATTATTACTAACAACCTAGAAGTAGCAAATTGCGGCAACGAACCCACCTTTGTCACGGACGCAAGGAGGGAAGTTATCGACATAACAATTGGCACACCCCGTGTGTGCAACGAAATAAGAGAGTGGCACGTCTCGCAAGAGGAGTCACTCTCGGACCACAGATATATAACATTTAACATTGCACTTCCACGGGGAGAGGTACAGACGTACAGAAATCCAAGAACCTGCAACTGGGATCTCTTTAGAGAGATACTAGGGCAGGGGCTGGAACAATGTCCGACGAGACCAAAGACACCTATGGAAGTGGAACTGATGAATAAATTCATCAAGAAAACTATCATTCACGCATACGAGGAAAGCTGCCCCCTTAAGCAAAGGAGGGCTCGGCAGGAGACCCTTTGGTGGAATGCAGAGCTCTCCTCCTTGAGGAGGGAGACTCGTAGACTGTTTAACCAGGCTAAAAGGACTGGACGATGGGAAGAATATAAAATATACCGTCGAGAATATGTATATGCCATCAGAAAGACAAAAGAAAAATCCTGGAGGAAACACTGCGAGGAAATCGAGAAAACCTCGGAAGGCGCAAGACTCCAGAAGATGTTGCAGAAGGACAACCGGGGTAAACTGGGATCACTGCAAAAACCACAGGGTGGGTGTACTGCATCAGAGGAGGACACCCTGGATTTACTCCTGGAAACACACTTCCCAGGCAGCACACCCACAGAAACCAACAACTCAGACCCTGAAATACCGAATACTCGGGGAACAAGGGAGAGCTGGAGACTAGCTCAAAAACTAGTTGATCAAACCAAGGTTATATGGGCTGTGAAATCATTTGCACCATATAAATCACCGGGCCCAGACGGGATAATGCCAATAATGCTACAACAGGGGTTGGAAGCTCTAGCTTCCCCTCTGTGCGCACTGTTTAGGGCTAGCCTGGCCCTAAGCTATGTGCCACAAGACTGGCGAATGGCTGAGGTGGTATTCATACCTAAACCTGGGCGTGAATCCTATGCCCAGGCAAAATCCTTTCGCCCCATCAGCCTAACAGCGTTCTTATTAAAGACGCTAGAAAAATTAGTGGACAGGCATATCAGGGACGTGGCACTAAGGAAAACCCCCTGCACCGACACCAGTATGCCTTCCAAGCAGGCAAATCCTGTGAACTGAGCATCCACGAACTCACAAGCAGGATTGAACGGGCCCTAGGAAATAAAGAAATTGCACTAGGAACCTTTCTGGATATAGAGGGAGCATTTGATAACACCTCTTTCAACTCGATTAAAAGAGCTGTCGAAAATCGTGGAGTTGGAAAGCCCATTGCGGACTGGATCAGCTCCATGATTAGAGACAGGAAAATAACAAGCTCCATTGGCAATGTAACCAGAGCGATAGTGGCTGCCAGGGGCTGTCCGCAGGGGGGTGTATTGTCGCCTCTACTGTGGAGCTTAGTGGTGGACAGTCTTCTCTGGGAACTAGAACAAGGAGGCATACATGCGCAAGGGTACGCAGATGATATCACTGTTCTAGTCAGTGGGAGGTTTGCAGGGGTTGTATCCGATCTCATGCAGCGTGCCCTGAGAACAGTAGAAAGATGGTGCAAGAAAGAGGGGCTAAACGTCAACCCCTCAAAGACAGCAGTAGTTGCCTTCACAAAAAGAAGAAACCTTCAAGATTTGAAGGGACTTCACCTGTGGGGAAGCAAACTCCAACTGAGCAACGAAGTTAAGTACTTAGGACTAACATTAGACACTAAACTAAACTTTGGGGCTCACTTGGAAAAAAACCGCCAACAAGGCTACCCGGGCCCTATGGGCCTGCAAACGCATGGTTGGCAAGACATGGGGATTAAAACCAGCAATGGCACTCTGGATATACTCCAAAGTGATAATCCCCATGGTAACGTATGGCTCTCTCATCTGGTGGCATAAAGCTAGAAAAAAGGGAGCCATAGTAAAACTAGGCAAGCTGCAAAGACTTGCCTGCTTAGGAATAACAGGGGCCATGCAAACAACGCCCACTGCAGCCATGGAAGCAATACTATGTCTTCCGCCTCTACACATAGTGTTGGAGACGGAGGCTCTGATGGCAGCTTACAGGCTAGAAATTTCCGGACATGGAGTAACCACCACAAAACGGGGACTCCATACAGAGATATTTGAAGAATTAAAGCAAAACCGTATATTAAACATGCGGTCGGACAGAATTGGTCGCGACATAATCTTCCACAAACCTTATCGGGTGATCGTACCGAAGGAGGGAGAGGAAGACAGTCACATACCAATCCAGCAGAATGGAACCACCTGGTATACAGATGGGTCCAAAACCGAACAAAGTACTGGAGCGGGGGCAACAAACAGAGACTCAGATTGCGAAATCAGCATAAATCTGGGGAGCTATGCAACCGTTTTCCAGGCAGAAATAACTGCAATATCCGCTTGTGCGCAGGAGATGACTAGGAGGTCTTACACAAATAAGAGGATCCAGATCATCTCCGACAGCCAAGCAGCACTCAAAGCCCTGGGAGCTGTAGAAATACATTCCCAGGTAGTTAAAGACTGTATGGATTCGCTAACGAAACTAGCGGAACACAACAGCATCACTCTCAAGTGGATGAGAGGGCACCAAGGCCATGTAGGGAACGAAAGAGCGGACTTTCTAGCAAAGAAAGGGGCGGAAGTTCCACTGATAGGGCCGGAGCCCACCTGCGGTCTGGCTTACCGGACAGCCAGGAGGGTCATGAAGGACATATTAAGAGAAAAACACATATCGCACTGGGCGAAAGTCCCAGGGTTGAGACACTCGCGGATGTTCATCGGTGAACCATCCTGGAACAAGTCAAAAGACTTTATAAAACTGGGCAGAAACCAGCTGAGATGGATAGTAGGACTGTTTACGGGACACTGTCCACTCATGCGACATCTTACGACAATCGGGGTGAAAAATGATCCCGACTGTAGAAGGTGCGGAGAGGAGGAAGAAACCTCCCTCCACATATTATGCGAATGCCCGGCGCTGGCAGCTGCCAGGTATTCGAACTTTGGGGCCATAACAATAGAACCAAAAGAAGTGACAGACGCTCCATTAGAAACTGTCCTTAAATTTCTTAAGGAAACAGGACTAATGGAATGACTAGACTATGGGGGCACAATAAGCATCGCTTAAGTGCACAGGGCACGTACCTACCCCATACGCAATCAATCAATCAATCAATCAACGGCAATAAGACTCTGGATGTCATTGAACCTGAAACTAGAAATGAATGTCAAGACTCAAGTGTGAACGAATCGAGGGAGAGCATCAAGGAACTGTTTCCAACACCCAAATTAAAAACTCCAGCCACTAAACGACGCAAAGCAATTAATTCAGCTACTCAAGTCATCATCAGAGATTTATTCAGCACACCTTCCACCAGTTTCGCGATACCTTCCAGCAAAGAAAATGCTACTCTTGCCAGTAGTAGCAAAGATAGGGATAAAAATGAAAATTCTAAAAGTAAAATTAAAAAAGCATACTGAGAGTTGGTACTGCTTCATTTGCAAAGATGATAGAGTGTTAGACATGCGACTTTGTGTGCTGTGTTGTCGATACGTCCACGAGGAATGTGTCGGGTTAGATAAGGGAGATAAGAGCAAGTTTGTGTGTCATGAATGCGAACGTTTGTAAGTTTGTTTAATAGTTTGTTAAATAAAAATGTTTGTTTTATTTTAATTGCGATGTTATTTTCGTGTCCAAATTAGGTCCACCTAAAAACATTCATAAGAACCAAACCATTCAACTAAATTAAAAATCTAAAATTCTAGCACGTGGAAAATTTCCACCCTTTCGGGAAGGTCATATTTGTCAATTTCTGCAGGTGGCCTTATAAGGTACCTGGGATACCCAATAAGGCCAATTTCATGCTTCGGATAAAAAATGTTTACTCCACAAATAAAATTAATCATTGAGCATTTTTTTGTGATAGAACTAATATAAATGTTGCAATGCTTATGTTGAATAATTTATACAAAGCATGTATAACTGTAATGAATGTGTAACTGAAGTCTTAACAACTGGTGCCTCACCGTTATACCTGGAACACTGAAATCATGCGCAGTACGAATACTTTTGCTGCGTAGATATTGCCATTCTTAAAATTAGATATATTTTTTATACATATAGGTATTTAATGCAATATGAAGCTAAAACTTGATTTATGCGTTGCTGACATAGTGTGTTTGAAAATATATTTATTACATGAAAGTTTCCGTACAGATATAAAAATGCAGTTAATTTCTACACAACAATTCAGGGTACGAATACTTTTGCAAGTAACAGACGGTTATACCGGAAGTAGATGTCAACTTGCTTATTTTAAATATGATAACCCTATATACCAGTGGCGGTTGGTGATATTTCAGTTAGCCATATCTAGAAAACGACGCATGGGTTTAATTTTGGGAAACAAAATGTTGGGAAACAAAAATTTTGGAAACAAAACTTTGCTGACGGTTTTTTCACTATAAATCCTTTCTGTAAGAGGTGTATAGTCATCAGCTAAAAAAGTGAAGTGGGTCCCATGCGTCGTTTTCAAGATATGGCTAACTGAAATATCACCAACCGCCACTGCTATATACTATCACATTTGTGTCTTCTCCTTGTTGGGTTATGTCTATTTTGTATTGGGTTATGCTAAATACATTTCATATATAATATCCTACACATATATCCAATAGTTTTTGAAATATTTACAATTTTCACAAATGATAGTTAGGAAATTTAATGAAAATTTCTGATATTTCATAAACGATCATTCATTTTGCAACGTGTTTCTGTAAATCCGCAGAATATACTTTACGTTAGTAAAACTCGCACTTCGTACCTGACTTTTTATACTGGGTGCTCTCAAAAGAAAGAAATTGTTATCAACGATCGAACATCTCTCCTCCCAGCAGCCATGGGCATTGGACATAAATACTAATGGTAGTTGTAGGTAACTAGGCCGTGGGTGATGATGATTGATGATACATATGTATGTTTATCATGCGGCTCTCCACTTCCGTGGTTTGCTGATTGGGAAAATCCAGAGAAAGAAAGCACGAGCTGGTAGTGATGCGCTTCACTTTGAAGTCACCGGAATACCTTGACAGCGACTTTCAAGTAGCTGGGACTTTTAACTAGGTCGCTGTTTAAAATCGCGGCAGTTCGGAGCATCTCGATTGCTAGGGTTGTAGGTCGCCAAGAGATCGCCGCGGTGCTTGTCGGTTTTTATTCATTTTTCGATTCGAGTAAGCATGTAGGTACTTCCCCCTTTCCCCAAACAAAACAATCATTTGAGTTAATATAGTGTGTTAGTGCGGGTGTATTTATTAGTTTTTCCATTATTATTACGTGTCGTACAGATATTACTTGCCCAATTAAAAATTATTGCCATCAAGGTACTTATATGTACATTTATTGTATATTTATTGTTCTTAGTTTAAATACGATGCAAAGTGTAATATACAGTAAGAGTTACGATATGTGGATATTTTGGTACATTTTTATGTTCCCCTCTTAGCGGAAATCTACCGAGTAACGCTGCCAGATCTAACTGTAACTATGCCTAATATATTGTAATGTAGGATTAATGACCTGTTTTTATATAACTATGGTTAACTAGTGGGATGAGGCCAAATGCTTCCAAAAAAATAAAACTATTTTTCACTTAGTCGACGTTTCGCAAAATTTATTTGCATCCTCAGGACTCTAGCATCTAGCCCATAAGAAGACTCAATACGTTGTAAAAATGTCATGTTCGCTATCGATGTTTCTTTGGCCAGGCTGACTCCCAGTTATACTTAATTGTAATGTATGATTAATGACCTGTTTCTATATGTATAACTATAGTTAACTAGTGGAATGAGGTCAAATGCTTCCAAGAATGCTTTCTGCATAATAGATCTTTATAAAAACTCTATATTTATAACAATGCATTAATGTACGATCAATAAATTTGAAACAGCAAATATCACTTTAAACTGCTGTGCAACAATTTTAAAAGAGCTAATATGAATATTATGTTGATGTGACAACAGCGAAACAAGACAGAACGGGTACAGTCAAAGTTCCGGCGAATCGAAACAGAGTCGGACTCAGGTATATCAGAGCGTATGTGTTTTAGCTTAAATACGTACGTAAAATAATTGACAAATGGCAATATTTACCGGGACTGCATTTTTTCTATGGGATCTAGGTGAAACGCAGCGATGTTTTTCAAATTTCTTAACGATTCGATTAATCGTTGATATCCTCAGAGGGACCTATTGGGAAATTGTTCGTTAAAATGGCTTTAATATCCCTTACGGACCGACCACCAAAATGCCATTTAATTATTTGAACCTTTTCGGCAATCTGACAAATAATCATTTTTATTAATAACCATATTATATTTTTAAGAATGTATGTAGTACTTCTACATTACTCTCGTAATAACGCACTTTTCTAATCAGTAACTAGATCAGAATAAAATATAAACTGTTATTTCAATCCAGACAATTCCACTAACATACAAGATGCCTGCCGCACATTTGCGCTCGCGATTGGTTCCCATCTCATGCTTAGGTGGTGTGGCTTTCAAGATAGAAGTTAGCTTATTAATTTCCCTTCATTCTGCAATTTACGCATAGGGTGATTAATACTGTAGGTATGTAAAAAAAATATATCACCAAAACAACAAATTCGAATATGAGAAAATATATGTTGATTAATAAATAAATAAAATAAATGAATCACACCACAAAAATTGACATTCTCCCTCTAAGAGTTATTACAACTGTGCAGAGGGAGAATACACACGAAATAGACGTAGGACACACAACCAAACCCTGTGACAGGTGCCAATTGCCACAGGCGGGATCCGAATCCGCGCGGATAATAGCTCTTGGAGTAATCGCCATCTTCTCACCTGGCGCTTTACCCACTGAGCTATCGCCGCGGTTTAATGATCTAACAGTTTCCCTTTCGAGAACATCAGGTGGCGAACAAATTCAACGTAGTAGTAATCAAACATCTACAGCTTCAACAAGTACTGCAACCAATTTATGAGTAAGTAACCAATTAAGTAATAATTCCACAGCGCAACAATCTCAATCAATCAAAACATTTGGTAATTATGAATTACCAAACCGCCATGCTGTATCTAAAATATATCTTTAATTCTAAAAAAATATATTCTTAATTCTAAATCTAGATATGAAGAATATATGTCAGTCTGCATCACTACTGACTCGTGGACTTCTCTAAATACTGACTATTGACAGTTTTATGGCTGTAACAGCACATTTTACTAACGAAGAATCATTTGAATTAAAGTCAATTTTATTAGACTGTAAGTTCTTTAACGCCGGACATACTGCCGTAAATCTAGTCCTGATCTAACAGAAGTAGGACGGGGGAATTCCAACGCACAGGGTAATTCCGCGCGTAGTTGTTTTTGCATCGCCAGTTTATTATTTCAAGTTTAGAGCATAGCGCGCCATCTCGTAATAGCTTTGCGAACATCCGCTCATAGTTTAACGTCATTCGTACAGGTAGTTTAGTTGAGGTCGTCAGTTGTTTATTTTTTCGCTAGGCTGATGTAATTTTCAGTAAATTTGGAAAAGTGGTAAGTGCCTTTCGTTATTAGTTTTCAGTAAAACTATTTCAGGAGTATTGTGCTTTATATATATATACATAATTTTCGGCACACGATCTTTTACTCATGTTTTGTCATTAGCTACCAGTGATAGGTTAGGTTAGGTGATACATGTCGGGGAAATATCGCGCATCTGCGGAGGGTAATTTCGCGCTGCGCAGTATTACCCCAAGTTTGGTTGATAATTTATTATTCTGTTCCTTTTCAGAATTTAATCGAAAAAATCAAAAATGCCCCGAACTTACGTTCGGAAAACCGAAAAGGCACAGTGGACTGAAAATGAGCTGAAAGCTGCAATCACTGCCATACAATCGGGGCGAAAGATACGAGAAGTAGGTCGGTCGTTCAATATTCCAGAATCCACTCTACGTGACAAACTAAAGATAAATATCAATACCAAAGGAAAATTAGTAAGGAAACCAGTTTTTAACGATGAACAGGAAACCCGCCATAGCCAGTCATGTTATAAAATTGGCGAATATATTTTTCGGGATCACACCAGCAGAACTGCGGCGTTTAGCATACCAGTTTGCTGATGTCAATAAAATTAAACACCGTTTTGATCAAGGAAAAAGAAAATGGCAGGTCAAGATTGGCTAGAATTGTTTTTAAAGCGACATCCCGAAATTAGTCTTCGAAAACCGGAAGGTACTAGTCAAAATCGTATTTCTGCATTCAATAAGCCTGAAGTTGAGAGATTTTTTAACAATCTGCTCGCTGTTATGGAAAAATATAAATTTTCTGAGAGTAAAATTTACAATTTGGATGAAACGGGTATATCCACGGTCCAAAAGCCTGCAAAAATTTGTGGCACCAAAAGGGCAAAAAGCAAAGTGGGGTCCGTAATCTCATGGGAAGGGGGCAAAAATGTAACTGTAGTATGCGCTGTAAGTGCTTCAGGACAGTTCGTCTCCCCTATGTTTATTTTTCCGAGGGCACGTATGAATCCACAATTAATGAGAGATGGACCAATTGGAGCAGTATATAGGTGTTCAAAGAATGGTTGGATAAATGAGGAGTTGTTTTTCGACTGGATCAAACATTTTCATCAGCATGTAAAGTCTTCGGAAAAAGATCGAGTACTTCTCATATTAGATAATCATGGGAGCCACATCTCTTTGGAAATTTATGCATACTGCAGATCAAACGGAATTGTTATGGTGTCACTTCCCCCTTGCACACCTCCCATAGACTCCAACCGATTGACTTTTTTTGGCCCACTAAAAAATGCTTTAAATCGTGAGTGCGATTTATATCTAAGAAATCACCCTCATGAAAAGATCACACATTATGAACTTGCTTCTATTTTTAACAAAGCTTACCTAAGAGTTGCCACAATGGACAAAGGAATATCCGGATTCCGCGCTGCTGGAATATGGCCCACAGACCCTGATAAATTCTCTGAAGATGATTTTAGCCTGACAGGACAACCAGAAGTTACAGATATACAAATCGATATTAATTTAAATGAAACCCATGTCAGTAATAGAGATAATATTATGGAGCAGTCGACTGCAACTGTTGAAGTCGAGCAGAAGAATAAGCCCCAACTGGAAACGTCGAGATGTAGTGAAGCCTTGCACAGGACTCCACCCAAAGAAAACCAAGTGGGAGTCACATCAGGAAGCTGAACCGCAACCTGGAACGTCAGGAAGTGAATAAACGACAATTTACATCATCCTGTTCCAATGTCCTGCCTTCATTACAAATCCCTATTGAAAAGCTAGCACCATTACCTGGACCAATTGGAAACAAAAGGTTCAAAATCACGTGCAAAACAACATTCAGAAATTTTCACGTCCACACCACTAAAAACTCAGTTAGAAATAAAACAAGAAAAAGAGGAATTTAAAGAAAAAAATGAAGAGTCAACAAAATCCGGAACTAGGAAAAGAAAGGCGGAAAAAGTGGGAAAACCGGTTACTAAAGCACAGAAAAGACCTTTGAGCAAGAAACCTGGCTTAAGAAATTTACATTTTGATGATTCTGACTCTGAAAGTTATGATGAAAGTCAGTTATGCGACGATGATGAATTAGATGATGTAGATCCAAGTGGAGATAATGAGGAGTGTTTGGTCTGCGGTGAATTCGGACGGGATAATGAAATTTGGTACCGTTGTGTAATGTGTTCAAACTGGGCACATTCAGAATGTAGTGGTTGGGAATCAGCAGTTAATTATACATGCGATATGTGTGCCAATGCTGAAAAGAAGAAAGACAGGAAATAAAACCCGTTTTATTGTTAGTTTTTTAGTATTGTTTTAGTTATTGTTAGTTTGTTAGTAAGCGCGCACTCGTTTTATTAGTTTAGTTTTTTAGTATTGTTTTAGTTATTGTTTGTTAGTAAGCGCACATGTAAGAATTTGTTTCATTTGTTTTTACGCGTTAATAATTTTTTTTTAATTATAATTTCAAGTTTTTCAGCTTCATTTTTACCTTGCGCAGAATTACCCCCATCACATGCGCGATATTACCAGTCCGCGGGGAAATACCGCGCAACGACAGTATTCTAGTTTATATTTTTTTCTGTCACATCGGTACTTTGAAGGATCTTTTTTTTGTAATAATAAGATGCCCTACAGATGCAAGATTCCATTATTAAATTATAAGAGTTTATTATGTACACAGGAAGGCTTTTTTGAGCATTTTTCCTTAGGTGCGTGGAATTCCCCCGTCTTCCCCTACATTTCACACAATGCTGAAAATATAAAACGAGCTATTAAAACATAACTAATTGTGGGTGATTTGCACATTCTATAAACTTGTTTGTTAGTGACTCACTTAAAACCAATATGTATTGATGTTACGAACATCGATTGAAAACATAAAAGCGGCTGTATCACACTTCAAACGCAGCACTCACCCTAGTGAAAAATTAGGAACCTATCAAAAAAATGCAGGCAATAAATCATTAAAATTACTTCAATATATCCCAACTAGGTTCACCGATCTTGAAGATGCTGTAAAAGCCACAACAGCTATAATAAATGTGGTTTTTTTCAAATTCTAACATTAAATGACTGGCAAACAGCTCAGTAACATTCTCAAACAACAGTCTCAAAAAAATGTGCAACTCCCATTTGGTTGTACCCCTGGTGAATGGACTAACAGAAGAATGTACAAACTTAATTAGAAAAAAAATGCAAGTGTAACTAAAGTTTTCAAACAATTGCAGTAAGGTCTATTGTCTAGATTCCCCAATTTAGAACGTAGCCTAGCCATACTTTAAACAGTGTGCGTATTCCAGATTTAAAACTATGGGGTTTTCAAATGAACAGTCTGAAGAATTTGCAAAAAATAGTATGACTGGTTTAGTTACATCTAAAATTTTTGAAAAACGAGTTTATCACAACATCTACTTCGCAAATAAATTTACCTGAATCGGCTATCGAAACAATTCGCTTAGAATTTGGTGAAATAAGTTTAAATTTAAATACCAATATCACATTAAAAATGGCTCTTTCAATCCAGGAGGTCTCTGAAATGATGAAAACTCTTCCAACTTTTGGCCCTCACGATAATTTACCACATTTTATCCAAAATATAGATAATGTGCTCGAAATATTTTCAAAATTTCAATTGTCAGAATTTCAACATTCTTTTATTAAGTTAGGCATTTTAAATAAATTGCGCGGATAAGTTGTAGATGACGTATCGCAAGAACCTACCAACGATTGGACTCAAAATAAAGTTGCTTTATTAAAATAATACGGTAATCATCAAAACGAGAACTTGCTATACGCCGAATTAATTCATACATACAACACCTATATTCCTCATCACAACATTATATTCCTCAAATATAACAGAAATTGAATGGAAGGTCACATATTGCTAAAATAACCTTAAAACAATTCACATTAGGTGTTAGAGACCCGTATTTCATCCTATTTACCTATATATCACCTGATCCTATCGAGACAACCCTTACTCGCTGCCACGAACACGACAACAGGCAAAACGCTCACAAACAAATATTCGCATACCAAAAGTTCCTTCACGCAAAAAGTTCAACCAAAACCAGAACCAAAACAAAACCTACCTCAACAAAACCCTCGACCTAACGTACGAAGTCCAAATACGAACCAAAAATCAAATCAAACAACTTTTAGAGATATTAATAAACCGTTACCACAAAGACCTATGCAAAATAATTTTAAAAATTCAAACAATCATTTCGGAAGACCACAATTTTCTAATTACCAACAAAAAAACCCTCAAAATTACAAGTCAACACCTATGTCAGTTTCAACTATAGCGTCAAAACCAGAAATCTATAACATAGAAAATAAGACACCTTTAGTGCATAGCAATAAATTATGAATATGAATATTATGACTCCGACCAACAAGAACCATATTTAGACGATTGTAACGGACAATTAAAATACACAATAGATTCAGAAAATTTTATAATAGACGCCTCGAATCAACTAAACAACACATAATAAGTACAGATATAAATAATATTAACTCAAAACCTAAACTGCCATTTTTTCTCCTTACCTGACATTGGTTTAAAAAATTTACTAGACACCAGAGCTACAGATTCTGTTATTAACCCAAATCTTTTGCACCGTTTAAAAAAACATATATTTCTCGAACCTTTCGAACTGACAGGTTTCCATCGTACGGTAAGGTCCGACAAAAACCTTAAACTCAGACTATTTGAAGAACTAGGCGTCAATAATGAATTAAAAATTAGAATAATTCCCTGGCACAAAAATTTTGATTTGCTAATTGGATCACATGATCTTAAAACATTAAAAGCCAATATAGACTATGAAAATCAAATTTTAACTTTAAATAAAACTACAAGCATACCGTTTTATTTTTGAATTTAAATTAGACGATCAAATAAACGTCTTGTCTACCGAAGGAGACAAAAGATTAATACCTACATCGATTGAAAATGGCCTTGTTTATATTCCTAGTATTAAAATTGACGAAAATCACACTATACCTGACTGTCTGACTATTACAAAAAATGGCATTTCCGAAATTCCATTTGAAAAGTCACCTGACTCCCAAACTATATTTCTAAACCACAATACAGGTTATCCCTTGCGAATATTTTAATATCGAATCTAAAATTACACAAGATAATAAAAAACTAGAATTTGCAAAATTAATGCGCACTGACCATCTCAATCCTAAAGAAAGAGAAGTAATCGTCCTATGTCACTATGTCACAAATTCAAAAATGTTTTTTTCATGAAGTTGGACACGTCAAACAACTGTTGATAACTAGATAATGTTGATAACTAGTTGATAATTAGAACTGTTGAGAACCATCCCATATATACTAAATCCTTTAGACACCCTCAATTAATGCAAGAGGAAATCCAACGCCAAATTTCAAAATTGCCTAGAGATAAAATCATCAGACCTAGTATATCCCCTTACAGCTCACCTGTTTGGATTGTTCCAAAAAAGGTTGACGCATCTGACAAGAAAAAATATAGAATGGTAATTGATTACAGGAAACTTAACGAGGTAACTATCAAGGATAAATACCCCCTACCACAAATAGAGGAAATCCTTGATAATCCCTGCCTGGTTTGACGCCGGCTGACCAAAGCAGCCGATAACCTGTGCTGACGTAGGACGCCCAGAAACGCCACGATTCTTCGCGGCGGTTCGACTTCGCGCGCTAAAGGTTTCTGGTAGATACGCGACCCTTCTATAGGTGTATATAACGCGGGGTATCCACGCGCGACAACAGTTCCTATTTGATTACCGGCGCGGCTTTCCGTACAATGCTCTAATATAAATTGTATAAAAATAAATTAGTGTAGTTAAATAGTGTTAGTCCGTAGTTGTAGTAATTAAATAAATAGTGTTAGTTTAAAAGTGCGAGTTTAATTTTTCACACCTCACGAACCCGAAATAAATAAAACGTTACAATAATTTAGGTAAATGCAGGTATTTTTCAAACCTTGATTTTGCTCAAGGTTTCCGTCAAATTGAAATGGATCCTGAGTCCATTGAAAAAACTGCATTTAGCGTAAACAATGGCCATTACGAATATTTAAGTATGCCGTTCGGCCTGAAAAACTTTCTATCGTCCTCAACCGATCAACTTACTGAACGCATAGAAAACAATTCCGGTATTCATTGGCAGTTTATCCTGGCATACTTGCCACTCATTGGCGGTTTATGGGAAGCGGGGGTAAAATCCGCGAAGCATCACATAAAGCGTGTTATGGGAAATGCTCTCTTAACATACGAATCCTTTAATACACTCATTATTCAGATAGAGGGCATCCTCAATTCCCGTCTCCTCACCCCCTTTCATCCGATCCTAACGACATGGAAGCGCTCACGCCGCCAGCACATTAACTTGATCGGAAGATCTTTGCAATCTCTATGTATGCCTGATTTACGTATCAGACCACCCGGGTGGGTACCTCACTTTGAACGCCTGTAGCAAATCAAGCAACACTTCTAGACTGGAAGGGGTAAAGAATACGTGTCCCAACTTCAAGAACGTCTCATGTGGCGCACGAGTAGGAGCTCATTGGGCATAGGAAACCTGATTCTGATTAAGGATGACAACTTTCCACCTTCAAGATGGCACTGAGGACGAGTCGTCGAGCTGCACCCAGGACGCGACGAAGTGGTGCGCGTAGTGTCAATAAAAACCTCGAGTGGAGTAATAAAACGACCCATAATGAAATTGTGTCGTTTACCAACAGATCATTAGCAACTAATCATTTGTACTCTTTCACAATGTCTTGGCATCTTGTATGTATGTACTTTATGTTGTTTGTTCTCATTATACATTGTATGTTACCTTATAATTTTCATATTATACCATATTGAAAGACCTCCTTTCAATGCTGGGGGCATGTTAGCGCTTATATAATTCAAATTACACGCGCTAATAACAGTAGCGCCACTGACAGTTAACCTTACCGGCTCCCGCATGCGCGCGAGGAACGATGATCAGTATTATGCATCAATCAACCAGGCCGAGTAGATCGCTCAAGCAGTGTAACATTTCCAATAAAATTTGTTGTGAAATACAAGTCTATCAATTCAATTACAGTCCACAACGAGGAGCCTAACCCAAGAAACAGTCGAAAACTCAAATTCTGGCAGGCGACGTTTGCACTTTTGGTCTGTAGACACGAAGACCTTTATTTGGGAGAATCATTTACCTAATTCACATTGTTTTCGTGTTTATACGCCCCCATGGATGTATGTTAATGTGTATTGTGTACTAATATTATGAGCAATAATAATATGAACCCTATCTACATGATAATGCAACTTGCGTTGCTGAAGGTCAAGGAAAAAGAGGAAAAGGTTGGGATTGGGAAACTAACAGACGTATCCAAGAAACTGAATATCCAGAGCCATGAGACCGGGGATGATTGTAAGTGTAAAAAACTTCGTTGTTTTCAAACTATTTCAACTGATGCAAGAAATAAAATTCTAAGAGATTTCAATTTATTGTCCGTAGATGAACAAAATATTTATTTGTCTGGTTTGATCACTGTTTGTTCTATATAAAATCGACGGCCACATCAAGACGAGAATGTTGCAATATTCCATAATAGTTCATACTCCTATCGTGTTAGAATTATTAAAGATGGTGTAACGACTGAAGTGCTCGTTTGTTATAAATCATTCATGTCTTTACATGGCATTAAAAAAGAAACTCGAAGTACTGCAAAAATCATTAAAACTGACACGAGGCAGCTCCTCGACAAGCGGGGAAGCATTTGAACCGGCCACAAAAATTAAAGAATGAAGATAGATACTTAGTGGTTGAACATATTAAATCTTTTAGAGGGGTCAAAGCCATTACAGTTTAAAGGACACCTCGAACATATATTTACCAGAAAAAAAGGGTAGATAGTTGAAATAAACAACATTCAAACACAAAATCAACTTCATAAAATTAAAGCACAACAATTTTATACAAGGAAACGAATTGCAAAGCAAAATAGTCAAAAACACAGTGATTGTGGATCAATATGTATGGATTATGCAAAAAATCTTCCCGTACCAAACAATATTACGACAAACGCCGTTTATTACAAACGGCAACTATCTATTTATTCTTTCAATGTTCAATTCTTAACTGCAGAGTGTTTTTTACACATATCCGGAAACAAATGGACGTAAGGGCTGTGACGAAGTTTGTTCGATGTTGCATAATTTCTTTTATAATATTCTGTCCTATAATGTTCAAGCCCTTGAAATATTTTGTGACTCATGCTGTGGCCAGAACAAGAACTACACTATCTTTCGTTACCTCCACCATTTAGTTCATTTTCAAAACAGATTTGATTCCAGTAAGATTTCCTTCCCAATTCGAGGTCACTCATTTATAGAATGTGACAAGCATTTTGGTTTAATAAATCAAAAATCTCATGTGGAGCTTACAAGTGAATGGGCCGACGTGTTTCGAATTGCTAGAATGAAACCAAAACCTTTTGATGTTGTGGAAGTCTCGTACGATTTTTTTCAAATTTTTTTCTTGAAATACGCACTTCTTGTCCATCATATACAAGAAAATATGTACAATGAAAACATGCACTATCCGAGAATTAAAAGTGGTCAAGGATCATCCTAGGTTTATTTACAATCGGTCATCTTGGAATAATGTTTGGGAAAGCACAGTTTTTATTGACCCAAAGCAAAAGCAGACAATACTACCCCCTAACGAGTTCTGTTTACCAGGCAGTTTATATGGAGGCATGAATTGTTTTATTAATGATATTTAATTTCTTTCAATTAACAAAATGTTTTGCAGGATTGATACCTATAGAACAAAATAAATATCAAAATCTACAGGTCTTGACAAAGTTTTGTCTCAACCCAGATGCTAGTACTTTTTATTCTTCACTTCCATACACTGAAAAAAGAAAAGATTATTCGCCAATTGCCTAAAAAGTCTGGTAGGGCCTGCTTACAAAGAGATACAAAAAACAAAAACAGAGAAAACGACAAAAATAGTTCCTGAAATTATATCCAATTTCAGTTTAAGGGGGTCCTCTAGTTTCTCGGGTCGAAAAAATCGATTTTTTTTCATAAATCACATCTACAACATGTGTAGAAAATGTGTGCCAAAGGATTTTTCGATATTCGAAGTGGTTAACAAGTTACGGCCCTGGAATGGAGCAGGTATACGAAGCGCGCGCAAGGCTGCCCCGCAAAGCCGAGCGGCCCTGACCATTATATTGATATCCCATTATATTGAATCGCGAAAAGGGAAGACGGAGCAGCTCTGCGTGACTTCCAAGAAGAAGAGGAAGGCCTACTGTATGGTCCAGGCATAGCAGATTGACGGTGAGATGAAATTTTTATTATACTTTGAAACGCGTTTTTCTCGAAACACTATTTTTCAAAATGGTGACCACGATATTTCAGAAACTACTGCACCGATCTTGTTCAAATTTATACAACATCTTTAATATGTTATAAGCCAGCGATTGAACTAGGATTATCATGATTGCTTCGATAGTTTTTTTCTACGAGCGAGAAACTTAAGAAAAAATGATTAAAAAATAGAATTTAATTTTCAAAAAGTGCTCAAAAAAAAAATTAATTTTTGTAATTTAGAATTCATTCTAGTTCAATCGCTAGTCTTAAATATGAAGATTAAAATGCCGTTTGGTTTTTTGACTTCAGATAAGCAAAACAGCCGCGATCTTGGTCACCGTCAAGCACTTCCTTCACTTGATGTCTTCCTGTCGGCCACTATAACTTTGATTCTATTCTATATTTTGTCTTCAAAAAATTTGTAAAGCTCATTTAAATGTTAATAAAGACTATGTAAAAACAATGAGATTTATTATTTCGATGGTTTGCCCGTAAAAAATTATTGAAAAAGCCGTAAAAAAAAACAACCGAGAAACTAGAGGACCCCTTAAGTTTTATGTTTTATATTTTTTAAACTTACACTTACACTGTTCCCTTTATGTCTGATTAAAGTTATCTATATTCACACTTTAAAATGTCTCCCTATTCAAGACATTCCCCCTTCTTAAGCGTTACATTTTGCACTAACATGACTTTTTGTCCATTATGCTAAAGTTCATGACAATTTTGCAATTGTTAGGTAAGTAGTTCAAATTTAAACAATATATCCTACTATATGAAGTGGATAATGACAAAAGAGGAGACGAAATAAAACACCTAATAGGGAAAAAATGCAACCAAATAAAAACATTTGAGAGAATCCTGAAAGAATCCTATAAACCCAAAAGAGAAATACTTGAAACTGGTAGTAAACTCGTTCTTCAAGCAGAACAGCTCCAAAGACCTTAGGGACTGGTTGGAAGAGATGGCAGCAAAAAAAAAGCGAAGAGAAGGGTGTTGAAGCATTACAAAAAGAAAATGCAAATCTGCGAAAACAAATACAATACATGGAGACAAGCTACAACCAAAAAACCTGAAGCAAACAACGAAACTACATCCCAAGTATTCTACGATGAGTGTAACAAGAAGAGGAGAAGAGAGGCCAGACGACAAACATTGATCAAGGATGACAGCTACGAGAGTTTCCAGAGAATTAAGGAAAAATAATGGGAGGAAGACGCCTTCACTAAGACGCTGGTACAAGACGGTCACATATTGGAGGCCCCAATGGAGTAAGATATCACGCTACCCTGCAGTAAGAACTTAACGACAAACGACAAAATGGTATGCCAAACCATAAACACGTTTGGAGGGAAAACGGGCCTTAAAAATCAGAACAAAATGAAAGTGGAAGTAGCCAGAATGACGTACTCATTAGGATTAGGAACACGGCAAACATTGTTCTCCAGCGAGTTACAAACTGGATGAAAGGACGACAACTCCAGTTGGCACCTGAAAAAACCGAAGCAGTACTTCTCACGAAGAAAAGAAAGATGAACCCCGTCAACTTCGTCATCCAGGATACAATAGTGACCCCAAATAAAGCGTTGAAATATCTAGGAGTGTGGCTAGATACAAAACTCACCTAAAAAATGCCACGTTAGTCGTCAAATTCCAATCAAATCAATAAAAACATCCAATTATCCTACCCCCAAATCACCATTTTACGCGCTTAGTTGTGAAATATGAACATGGTAGGCTTCTTCATGCGGGTCCTCAAGCGACTTTAGCATCTTTTTTGAACTGTTTCTAAATACTAGATTTTTTGAACTGTCCTACGCGCAGTCCTACGCGAGTAAATGATGTGTTTTACTGTCCTACTGGCAGAACAAACATTCATTTAAAATCCCCTATATATTTTATGATGTACAGATTTAATAGAGTAAGTAATCAATGTGATATATTTAATTCATCATTAACTAGTTACAGTAAGCTAATTAAAAGTATATGTTCTAATAATTCTTAAATTAGCAATGAGTCAAGACTTGTGATTACAATTTGGAGTGGTTTTAGTTATAAATGATTTGTATTTCAAAAATAAGTATCAATTATATCTAGATTTAAACTTATCTTCAAACTATTTTTTTTTAAGTACCTACTGTTTAACTTTTTATAATGTCAATTGCTCTGTTATTGGATTATTCTGTTGGGCAATAAAAAGCTATTATTATTATTATTATTATTATTATTATTATCTTTAGATTTTTCAGGGCCTTTTCGAATACGAGATGGCAAATGTCTAAACCGAAATATAATCAAGTGTTACATTTGTGTTTTTGTTTGTTTAGTAGTAAAGGCAGTTCATATCGAAGTAGTCGGAGATTTAACGACATAGTCATCCTTAAACGCTCTTAAAAGATTTGTTTCCAGGCGTGGTATTTGCAAAAACATTTTTTCAGACAATGGCACTAATTTTCGAGGTGCGGATAGTTCACTTAAGCAAGTGTTGTCACAGATAAATTTAGAACCAAAGGTTTCTTTATTTTTAACAGAAAATTCAATAAAATGGCATTTTTCGCCAACCCGCTATAGAGTCCGCAAAATATCATTTCAAAAGAATCGTTGGTCAAAATCAGTTAACATTTGAAGAATTAACAACTATATTCGTGCAAATAGAATCCATATTAAACTCTAGACCTTTAACACCTCTTCCCTCCGATCCTTCGGACTTCATAGCACTTTGTACTAATAGGGGACATTTTAACTTCAATTCCCAAGAAAACTCTTATTGTGCCAATTAATCATCTGACTGCATACAAATGTATCCAGCTTATGAGAAATCATTTCTAGAACGCTGGAAAAAGGAATATATTTCTACTCTTCAACAGAGAAATAAGTGGTATAACCAGAACCAATCTCATATGGTAAAACCAGGGATGATTGTGCTTGTAAAAGACGAAAATACCGCACCTTTGTGTTGGCCTTTAGCTCGAATTACCGAGGTCCGTCCAGGAAAAGACGGCATTATACGCGTTGTGATCGTTGAAACCCGCAATAAGCAAAGGTTAACGCGCGCAGTAAACAAAATATGTGTTTTATATATCGATTCAGACTCGAAAATATAATTAGTGAAAATCTGGGACATAATTAGTTATTTTTCTTGTTTAGTCTAATATGTGTGTTGTTAAACTCAATTCCATTTAGTATTTAAAAGCACAGGCTTTATGGGCGGCCGCGCATGTTAACTCTTCCGTCATAATTTTGTTTAAATTTGAACTAAAGTGTTTCCCGCGACATCATCCTACGCGCAAGAGGTAGAAGAGATGGCGACGACGCATCGGGAAGAACGTCTAAGGGCAGTACCTTGACAAGCAGGAAGGTGAGTGCATCATTTGCTTTCAAAATTCACACAAAAAGAGAAAACAAGAACATTGGGTTCAACACGGTTATACTGTTCATTCTTTTAAACTTAAACTTAACTTCTTCACAACTTAATTACAACGCAGATGTTTTTGTTTTATTAAGCGTTATTTGAAGTGGTACTGTATGTTTTTCAGTTTATAGTTTTATTTATCCAAATGAAGACTTGTGGAGAGTTGCTTAAAACTGAGTCTTTGGAATCAGAATTTTATAAAATGCATGCAAATTCTTTAAGCAAAGGTAAAAAAATACGTCATGAATTTGCTCAAAGAACTAAAGATCGGCTGCCGGACACCATAATACCATTTGAAGTAATTTTGTATTTCAGCAGAACAAGAACCTATTAGATTATGAGACCTCAACCGAAAAATAAGTTTTTAAAAATTGCCAAAGAAATAATTATAACAAAATGTAAAAAGAATAAATTCCACTTGTTCAATTACCATATATGATCATTTTCTTATTAAACCATTTAATTTAATGTTATTTCAGTTATCTCACAGTGTACTACACTAATTGTAAGTACAATATTACACTACAAGTAAGTACATAATACAACAATACAAGTAAGTACATAAATGATTTCGGGGTTGCGCGAATAATGCCTGAAAAGCGGTTTCTAAAAGTACTGCGTTTTCTTCACGTTGTAGATAATAGCAAAATGCCTAAAAGAGACAATCCTAACCGCGTGTATAAAATGAGACCACTCATAGAGTATTTTGTGGAAAAATTCAAAAACAAATTATTGTCCATTGCGATTTACATATGTCTATTGTTGAGAGCATGGTTGCTTTCAAAGAGCGTAACACTATGAAACAGTACATGCCTATGAAACCCATAAAATGTGGATTCAAATTATGGGTAATGTGCTGTACCATAACAGGTTATGTAGTGATTCGATGTATATATAGGCAAACATAATTCTGACGGAACTGAAGGCACTTGGGTGAAAGAGTGGTTATAAGATTAATCAGAACTTTAGAGATGTCATTTTATTGTGTATTTTTGACAATTTTTAAGTCTGTGAAACTTGTTTGGAAATTTTTGTCAAAAAAATTCTCTTGTGGAACTGTTCGTATGAAAAGACAAATTTTCCTGTAAATCAAATAAATATAATGCAACAGAAATATGTTATGCTGTGTCTGCTGACATATTATTCGTTCGGGTTCATAAAGGTAAAAAAACAATATCTGTGCATCAAGTTCAATGCATAAGGCATCAAAAGTTACAACGGTTAAAAGAATCAATCGGGAAGGCAAAAAAAGAGGGAAGTAACTTGTCCGAATCCTTGAAGCGGATTGAAAGAAATGCGTGGGTGGTGTGGATACAAAAGATGGTAGGTGGTGGGTTAAATTATTTTACTATTTTTTTGACATGACAATTATACATGCATTTATTATTGTTAAAAAATGTCAAAAACAGCCAAGGTTGAGTAGTAAAAATAAAGAACGTAGAGTTTATTAATTATTTGTAAGGTAAAGGGTATTTTGCAGATTTTCATCACAGTGACTGATTACTTCTATGGTACTTCTAGTTTACGTAAAATTTATATATATTTTTCCTTGTTCCAGTTTCTTTAGGAAGAAATATATGAGATACATTTAGTTGCACAGTTAGAATTAGTTTGAATTGTTGTCGTAATCGTTATAGAAATATATCATATGTTACATATTTTAGTAGTAAGTGTAATGAAAGTAGGTACAAGAAGTACAAAAGTTACTGTTCGAACTTCTCAATTTATCTTATTGACTTTCGTATGCCCGTTGTGTTTTGGATACGCCCATGAGCATGCGCGAGTAAACGGAAACCGCCATTTTAAAATAAGTTAATTTAATGTATGACTTCGAGCTGAGAGACGAGACGCACATGCGTAGCCAGTGTAAATTATTATTGTTATATTTAGGTACTGTTAAATACTTAGTCAATAAAAAACGAATGTATACAACACCCTCCATAGTGGTCCTTCGACTTGAAGCCGGATTGTCGGCGAATCAACTGCAAGATTTCAAGAAGAAAAACAGTTTGCTACATTGAATCCAGAATCATCTTCAACCGCCATAGTGCTCCCGTGTCTCAATAGCACATAAGGCAAGTCTTCTGTGTGCCGCCTTTTTCGACAAAAAATCATACAGCCAGCCGAAGTACAGCTGAGTCAACAACTCCGACAAAACAACTCACTTTATTCCTTTCCATTTCTTTGATTAATCGTTCTTTTCTATATTAGATTGTCATTTTGAGTGAAAAAAAAGCGGTAGTAAGTCAATTGACATGAGTCGGATGATACACAAATAAAAGAATTAAAGTTTGGAAGAATTCAATTATTTACAAGAACAAATCGAATTCATAGATGACGCTGCAAATTCAGCAGATCATGAAACAGAACGCGAATCCTTCGAAAATGATTAATACCTACAGCCTAAAAGCAATTGTGTGTCAAAATTTAGAGGCTGCAAATATAAACAGGCAGAAAATGAAAGTACACTGGATGATAGCTTAAAAAGTAACGCAACAAACAATAATTCAAGTGAAAATCGACATAAATTCGCACTAAATTACCAACTCTTTCTCTACCTAGTTTTTTTGGCGAATTTGACCAGTGGCTAGCATTTTATGACACATTTTAATAACTAATACATAAGAATGAAACTGTTAAAAAACTGAATAAAATCTTCTCTCAAAGGCGATGCGGCACATATTTTCTTAAGACATTTCATCCATTCGAAATTTATCCTGTGGCATGGGAACTGCTAAAAGGAAAATTTTTAAAATAAGCCTCGAATAACCATGTTAGAGCTATTTTTTATCAAGAAATAATCGTTAAAGAATCTTACACTGCTTTATAACAGTCATTAAATAACTGATTGAAACACAAAAGGTCATTAAAAAATGTGACAACAATCCACAGAACATTGGGACACGCTTCTCATTTATTTGATCACATCGAACCTTGATATCACGAAAAAAGACTGGGAAACACTAAAATCGGATTTAACAGAGTTGTCCACTTTCAATGATTTAACCTACATTTCTAACTAAAATAAAAAAATGCCAACTTTTGGAATCACTAAATTTAAATGTTAAGCGTCAATCATATACAGGACGTACCGAAAAGACAAAAACTGAAGTCAAATCCTATGTATCTGTTCAAAGTCAAATCTGTAAATTTTGCAAGGAGGAGAATGGAAAGAGTAATCGAGTTACATCCTGGAGAAGACAACATCACTCGAGTAGTGACTCTCAAAATATCAACAGGAACTGTCGAACGTGCGATAACACAATTATGTGAACTCTTATGTGATTAAATTCGTGACATTATGCAAGTACTTTGTATTCGTTCCATTCGGAAGACAACTGCTTCCAAGGGGGCCGGCATGTCGAACTTCTCAATTTATTTTATTGACTTTTGTGTGCCCGTTGTTTGGGATACGCCCATGGTAGTATCGCGAATGAGCATGCGCGAATGAACGGAAACCGCCATTTTAAAATAAGTTAAGTAGGGTATATATGGGGCTTCTGTCACAAGGTCATGCACAAAGTCATTCAGAGACCGGCCAGTGACCCCTGTGAAACAGCTCTCCCAAAAAATTTTTTGATGACCGGCCAGTGACCCCTGTGTAACAAGGTCATGCACAAGGTTATAGCAAGTCAGGGAACTCATTTTCATAAGTACTTTTAGAAGCACGTCTGTAACAAAGTCACACACAAGGTCAGTCAGATGACCAGACATTTGCATTTGTAGAATTACAGAGGGGTGAGGGGAAAACAAAAAGTCCCAAAAGTTGCAGATGCAAGAAAAATGGTTCCCTATATATATTGTTCGTTACACAGTGTATAGCATGACTCCAATATTACAAAACACACGGTATATGCGAACGTGCAAACCACCGTTTAGAAAAATCCTCAATACGGTATATGAGGAAAATGATTTGACGTATAACTTGTGATTACATATTACGTGTCTGTGTAGGAGATCGCAGTTAAAGTATACTGACAGTACAGATAATGTTACTTAAAGACTACAGGTAATAAAAAATTGTTATAAATTGAGAACATTTTATTTACTAGACAGATTTCTTTAGTTGAAGAAGATGCAAGCGCTGGCGTTCGTTTGCGCGAAATGCTTTTTTTTGCAGACTTCGATGTTCCTGGCGTAGGTGCTCGTAATATCAACCTGTCCGCAGTTCGGGGACGATATGTTCCAGAATTATAGTGGTCCCAACATTCATCACCTCTACCACATATGTCACACATATTCACAGTGTCGACAGCCTGGCAACGACCGGTGATGTCGGCAACCGATTCAACTGCAGTAGCCATCACTTCATCAGTAGGTTTTTCGAAATTTTGCATATAATGCACACACGAACATTTTTCCCCGACGGCACAAAGACTGCAGCCAAGAAAAGTGTTTTCGTGTTCCCAGCACAACCCGGATTTGCAACTAAGGCATACGCTTGTGGTACTTGCCATCGTAGTACTTAAGCAAACGGAATTTTGTAGGTCCCTATTTATATTGAATCAAAATACGTGAAAACGGTTGTTAAAAAATCGAAAAATTGCAAACAAATTCGACCACCGAATCGAAAAATCCGTGTCGAAAAACAAAATGCCCCACTGTATTATCAAGTACACCTGAATTTAAGAGATTAAGTCGCATGCAAGCGATACACACAGAAAAAGTCTACAGTCAGGCCATAAAGGGTCAAACCAGTTACCCTAAATGCAAAACAGAAAACTACGGTAATCGATAAGGGACATTAGAGTCGAAACATAACTGAAAAAGCGTCATAAAAGCGTGACCATGACTGTATTAACGAAAAGTACGCTCAAGGCAGGGACGTCAAGTAAGAAAAAAGACATACCGAAATTTCATTGGATAACCAGTGAGTGTGGGGTAAAACAGAAAGAGGTGGTACACCATATAAAATACAAAGACCGCAAAAGTTAAGATAGTTGAAAAACAATAGTTTAAGTAAACATCAGAAATAAGTGAAAATGAAAGTGTTTCAGTCACGGCAATATGTGAGAGGAATCTCCGCGCCGCGAAAAAAATATTGATTTTACAAAATTTACGAAAAGGGCCGACCGACAGTGATTTCGAGGCGATAGAAAAAGGATTTGAATCATCATCGTCGTTTGAAGTAACTAATGGAGACCTTGCAGCAATCAAACCAATAGGGGGAAGAAGAAATACAGGACCAAGTACATCCCAGGGTACTGGAATAGGGCCAAGTACATCCCAGGGTACTGGAATATGGGAAACCCAAACTGCAGGGGTGTCTACAAAGACGAGTGTGCCCCTGTATGAAAATATAACTGACGAGTCTGAAATCGAATCCCACAGTACTATAGATGGCGCTTTAACTAAAACCACAGCAATCAATCAGTTTATAAGTGATGCTCGAAAGTTTGCGGCAAAAACCAAAAAGGTTCGCGGACGAAAAAAATAGTGAAACGAAGGGAACTGTTAAAAAAAACAACGCAAACACCAAAAAAAATTAAACCAAATTAATGAAGCGCTAAACCACTTAGATAATGCTATGTTAGTGTGTTCGAAAGTTGCATCGCTATTTTAAATCTATTTCGGGGTTAGTTGCTTTTTTAAAGGTACAATAAGTGTTTAAAGTACCGGGTTTCTATTCAATTTTAGTCAATTTGTTCCAGTTTATATGGTCGTAATAACACAATTGTTTATATGTGAGCTCACCTTGTACACAAAAAGGCTCTCAAATTGGTATCTCTTGTATGAACATGTAAACATGTAATGTATGAATGTGTATATGTAAACATGTAATCGATAAGTAAAAATATGTAATGTACCAGTAATAAAATATAAACTGAAAAGTTTTGATGTTTACTTAAACTATTGTTTCTAAATAAAACGAAATACAAACGAAAACTTCTTTTTCTTTATAAGATGTGTATATCTGCAACCTTATATATGTATGTAAAAACCATTTTCTGAACTAAGTACCACAGAAACAAATGGTAAGCACAAAAAGGAGCCAACAGAAAATGTAGCTACATTTTTGTTGTGAAAATATTGTGAACACAATTCGATAAATAGAATAAATATTAGTATTTTTCTGCAATACAAAGTGATCTAGTTGTATAGAGAAATAATAGCAATATGCAATGAAGTCAAAAAAATAAACAAATACATTGTGAACAATGTCAATGCCAAAAACAAAAAATACATATGTATACTCGTTATAAGAAAACTATTATAACAAAATAAGTATGATTGTTAACAGAAAAGTTAAATACTCACAAATGCGTGGGAGGTAAAATAGATCCAAAGACAGCCACAAAAAACACACCAACAAAAACATCGTAAAACGGAACAAACACAAAAAACACACCAACAAAAACATAGTAAAACGGAACAAACACACAAAACCACACACTTAAATTACTGTAATACGGACGAAAACTGGTGTGTAAAGATATACAAGTTTTTATAACAAAACTGGTCTGGAATGTGGAAACCGGACAAACGTGGAAGGAATACTAAAGTGAACCTGTACGCCATCTATGGTCGAACGGCGAAACGCATGAATGTACAACACAGGAAATCTTTAACGTTCGATAGTAGATCAACTACGGAGCGCGCGGCGAGAAAGTACAGTTTGTGTGCTGTCCACTAAAGAGCTAAGACGTCATAGAAGTAAAACATCGCGGTTGACTGTATTATAGAGCTAGGCGTTCAAGACGCGTGCACATGCATTAAAATTGGGTTCTGTGAAATAAAAGAACCGTGTAGAACAATATACAGGGCTTTTATTAAATCGTATTACAGAGTACGCAGTGACATAACAAACAAACTGGTATTACACACTTTACAAGATGGCGCAGTATTTCTTAAGTTCTGTATGTGGTCAGTCATATGTTGCGTTACAAAAAAATACATTCAACATTTATATCTAAGTCTCTGCAGATATCATATAAACAACTGATACAGAGATAATTTACGTTTTCCAAATGTGGAATAACAAAATAATTTATAGTAACACAAAAAAGATCGTTAATTAAAACGTTACAAAACTGAAACGAAGTAAGCCTATTTGTTTGATTGAGGGCAAGTGCCCCATCGACTGGTAAATCGTCCGTTTCAAAATCTTCAAAATCGTGGTCCATTATGTAGAGTTGTTGAATGAGATATGCTGTCTGATGAGAGAATTCGAAAAGCTTTTATACTGTATTCCGTGGAAAAACATAACCTGTTATGATACCAAGTAGTATAACCTGTTTACGATACTCAAGTATGACCTGTTATCCAAGGTCATTGACCCTTCAAGGTCACGGGGTCAAAGGTCAAGGTCACAGGGTTAACTGTCAAGGTCACGGGGTCAAAGGTCAAGGTCACCCAAATATTAGCATGTCTATTTTTAGAAGCGCAAAGGGTGGGGAAACCGTAATATATAGCGGTTCAGAACTACAGCGCATAGTTGTCTCGCTTACGGTAGCACGATGAGTCAATGTACGTACAGTTTGTCTAATGATGCTTTGTTTCAAAGGAGGTCTAGTGTAATTATTGGTGAAAGACGTGTTTACCTAAACAAATCAAAAAGCAAATACGTGGCAGTGTGTTTGTGTCGTGAGTTAGACTGTGCTCCGTGCATAAAACTAGCAGGCAACAAAAACGATGAAGTGGTGTTCATCGAAAGCGAGTGGAAAGACTTTATGTCGTATCAGGGTATAATAACCAATTATCTCTACTCCAACGAAATTACGGAGCCGATAGATGCCGGAAAATTTTCACTCGAGTTTATGCAGCTACAAAATAATAAAGTGGTAAAAATTTGGAAGGATAATTCCTTCGTGTGTTTGGCGTACGACACTATTTGTACGTTGTGGAATTTCCTACCACTGGTGGAGTATAGAATTGATATATTTAAAAAGCAGCAGTTTGGAAATTACTTCAAAATCTTACAAAAAGGGTTAGTGAATATGCCAGGTGATGCCTTAACAAACGCTCTTAATTTGCTTCAACCAAAGGAGAACCCGAATAGTGAAAATATTGGTATGGTCATGGAATTTATCTACACCTATCCCCAAGTGTTTCAAAAGAATGTCAAAAAAAGTAACATTTAAAGAAGAATGTAATCAAATACATACTCTTGTTAAATGGAAGTTTGTTTATAGATGTGCTCGAAAACGGTACTGGGAATTTTTTGCTATTGATCGACTTCATTTCCAAAGTCGGATTCGACAAGTTGAAAAAATTCTCAGCCCTATTTCAGATGTAAATCATAGAATTAAAGTGTATATGAATTTAAATAAAAACATTCATTTTTAATTTTGATGACTGAATACTTCATTTGACCAGTTAGGAGTATAATCTTTGGAAAAAGCTTTTCTGTATTTGCTAATTCTCACTGAATCACCTAATTTAAATTTCTGTCTTTTAGGATCAATTATTTTAAGATTACTGTAGACGGTGTTCAGTAAATGTTTTTCATCTTTTTGTTTTACATCCTTTGGTTTCATTCCAGTAGTTCTATGTACAGTACTGTTATATTGTTCAACTATTTCCGGTAAAATATTTAACCACTTGTATGATCCCTGCAAACTGAATTGCTTCCACATAAGCGTCTTGAGCGTTTTGTTTACTCGTTCCACAACACTGGCTTTAAGAGTGGAATATGTACTATAATGATTAATGTTAAATTTTTCCATCAGATCCTTAAAACCTTTATTGTAAAACTCTTTACCCATATCAGTCTGTAAATTTTTTGGTGTTCTCTTTAACTGAGATAGGATTGTTTTCATGGCACTGGTTACATCCTTTGCAGTTTTTCGTGCAACTGGTTCACACCACACGTATTTCGAAAAAACATTAATTACAACCAAAATGTATTTGTAACCGTGATTGACTCTGGCATAGGGAATCATTTCCACTAAATCCGCTTGAAATAAATCATGTAAACCTTTAACAATTACTCGTCTCCTTTTAAATTTGTTTCTTGCCGGTTTGTATAATTCATCAACTACTTCCTTCTTGAGATTATTCATCGTTTACAATTATTGGACATTCAATAACGAGTTCAGCAGTTCAGCAATATGCTCTGTAGGATCTTTGTCTTTAGAAAGAAACATTATCTGTTCACCTTTTATAAGTTTCTCACCAATAATCGTTTGAGGAGTATAAGATTTGTTTACACTAGTCTTATGAATAGTAATAACGTGATATGGATCTATTTTAAATTCTTTTACTATCCCTTGGCTTAAAGGAAATTGAAATACATTGAGTAGAGAACCGCCTTGCACTACATTATAGCTATAACCTAACACAGTTGAATTATAAAAATAAGGTAGATTAGTATGGTTCAAATTCAACGATATCAGAATTTCATACCGCAGCTTTGAAGGAGACACATAATTTGGGTGTTTGTAGTGAAATATTTGTCTACCAAATTTATCAAGAGGCATAGTGTATGACGGTGTCAACGTAAATAAATAGGTATCATTTTATGTCCTCAATTTATAGTATTATCTTAGCTTCCCCTGAGTTCTTCAAATATGGAAATTATTTCGTTATGGTGGCTTGTATTTCCAGCTGCTTGAGAGGCGATTAACAATTTTAACCGTTCTACGAGTTCATTGTAATCATCGAAATATTGATAGTCGACACGTGTCTTGTTTAAATCCAGCATTTGACGTCCCTTACCGGGTACAATTCGATTTCTACTTCTTGTAGCGACTGAGGGAAGCGTTCTAGCTCTTTGCCTTGGCTTAAAGTGTGGTTCTATGACAAACGTGAATTTATCTTTAACATCGCGTGTGGCAGATTTTAAAGGTTTTTTAGGGTCATTGTCTTGATGTAAGGCATTGGTTCGTTTAAGAATATCGACATATTGTTCAATGTCGACTTTTTTTATATCCGATAGGTTCCTTTTTGAACAACAATTCATAAAGTCCCGGCGTTCCAATGTAGCGCGTTCCTTTAATTATTAAATCTGGACCTTGGAACTTTACCTCGGAATCTCCTATAGTAACTTTATCCGTTTCTATATTATGGTAAATACCGAAACGATGATCAAATAGACCTTCGGTATCTTTTATATTTGCTTCGATATACGATCGCGGTAATGGCGCTTCAAAGTCCTCTAAAGACTCTTGAAATGCCGGAGTTCTAGTCAGGTCGAGTAAATTATGTGCTGTCTCGTCAAAATATTGATCTACAGGATCAATTTCGGGAGTGGCCTCAAATACTTCCTCATCTGCAAGAAACTGTGGTTCTCGAGATTTGTCATGTGATGTACTTTGACGGGGTGTGATTTTCCTTGAAGCTGGTGTTGTAATCTCTGGTTTTACTTCCGTTTTTTCCTTTTTTGGCACTAGGTTTTCCGAGTGCTTTAGAGATGTAACGAGCTCTTTGATAGGTTGAGTGATAGGTTTATACGTTTTCTCTAAGTGAGATTGGGACTTGGCTATTTCACTCTTTAAATTCTGATATTTTTGTTTTAAAATTTTCCTCGATTTTAAAAGCTGTTCTTTTAATTGATGTTTCATCTTGAATGTTATATTAATAATGATGCTATACATATTTACGTTCTATTTATATACTAATAAAAGTATCGAAACGTTTTCGATTTCGACCAGAGTTCATAGGATAATCTTTATCTATAACAGCAAAGCCATATTTATCTTTCCAACATGAGGCACAAAGTTCCTTGAAATCTTGAAATGACATGTCAACATTCACATGATCGTCATAAATATGTTTAAGATTTGTCATATCTTGTTGAAATATAATAATTAAATTTGAATTATCACGAATCATTTGTTTAGATATCGACGAATAAGTCTGACACAAATAAAAACAGTCTGTATTTTTATGTCTACCAAAACAGAAATATTTTTATTATGCTCTGATCACAGGAGGCTACGTCATCAAATATGATTATTGAATTAAGTCGAATTTGATCTGGTGGTATAACATCTTCGCCATCGTTAAATTCAAAATATTCAATATCTTTTAAAGGTTCTATCAGAATTCTAAGATAATCATACTTTGGTTCATACAGGGATTTTGAATAGAGGTAGATATTCTCGAAACGTAATCCGTTAGGATGCTCCAACATACTCAGCATCACATTTGTTTTTCCACAGCCGGAGGAACCCACGATTAATCCGCGTTTTGATAGTCCCCCAAATAATTTGCCATGTTTCTGAAAAATGGGTTCGGAGGTAATTGTATCATAATTTGCAACAGGTAAAGACACAGTTTGTTTTTCAAACTTCATTGTTGATTAGTTATGATAGACTACAGGATTTCTTGATAATCACTGGGTATATATAAGGGTTCCAGTGTTTATAAGTTCATTTTTTAACAGTGTGCGAGAGTATAAAATGGGGAAGCGAAAGAATATTTCAAGTATTATTCGTAGGAAGACTCCAAAGAAAGGTCGTGGTTTACTAAATACGTTAATTAACAAGCTACCGGTAGAATTACATATCCCTGGATATAGATATTGCGGTCCCGGGACTAAACTGGAAAAGCGGTTAGGAATAGGTGATCAAGGCGTTAATCCTTTGGACGAAGCCTGTAAAGTCCACGATATAGCATACTCACAATTTAAAGATACAACTTCCAGAAACATCGCCGACAGGGAATTAGCAGAAGCAGCTACCAAACGGTTGAAAGCATCTGACGCAAGATTAGGAGAAAAAAATTGCTGCTTTTGGGGTGGCGAATATAATGAAAGCCAAGAGTAATTTAGGAATGGGTTTGAACAAGGGAAGGTCTAAGAAGAGAGGAGGTACTCTTAAAAAGAAAGTCCGCCAAGAAAACACGAGCTATTCCTATTCCGAAAACGGGTGGTTTCCTTCCACTACTTTTTCCTCTTCTTGGGGCTTTAGGTGCTCTTGGTGGTGAAAACCACCAAAAAAAAAAAAGACTCCCTACAAGAAGTAATATGGATTATACTTGTCACCTAACAGAAAAAACTATCAATGAAGCTACCTCACCGCCCTTTAACAAACGTAGATTTGGAAAAATATGTTGAACAAATAAAAATCCCATTTTTTCGAGGAGTGTTTATGAGAAACAAATTACCAAGGACAATACGCAAGGTGGAATGTGGAATTGTAAATTTAGATCGTGACAGTGGAAGCGGTACCCACTGGACAGCATATGTAAAAAATAAGAATGAGATAATTTATTTTGATAGTTATGGAAATCTGAAACCTCCAAAAGAATTAGTGGAATATTTTAACAGTGATGGTAGCTCGACTAATATAAAATATAATTATGATACGTTACAAAAACCAAACTCTGTAATCTGCGGACATTTATGTCTCGCTTTTCTATATAACATGATGATGTAAAAATTTGCCGTTATTGTGTATTACATCGTGAAACCGTAAATATGTCTTTTACTTTTGCTCTTACTGGAGACTCCTCAGAACTGAGTTATAATTTTAATCCGCCCATTTACTTAGAGGATGATATAGATTATGAAATGGGTCCTACTAATTTTGATACCTATAACAGTATTCCAAACATCGACAGCACTAATAATACATTTAAGTGGGGCGCAAATTATGAACACACAGTGACGGTTCCTATGGGTGCCTATAACATAGATGATATTACGGAATATATGATCAATGCAATGTATAAAGAAGACAAGAGCGCAGTTGTTAAGATCACTACGGACAGGAATACTTCTAAAGTAATCATACGGTCAAACAAGAAAATTACTTTTGATGTGGAAGATTCTATAGGTCCACTACTTGGGTTTCAAAAAACGAGATCTAACCATAAATGATTACAATATTTCTGATGACATTGTTAGAATTTCAAGAGTAAATACTCTGTGTATAGACTGCAATATTACCGTCGGTTCATTTCTTAATGGAAAGCCAGTTCACATCATACATCAGTTCTCGCCGACTGTGCCCGTAGGGTATAAAATAGTAGAAGCACCACTAAATATAATTTATTTCCCAGTTAGCGTTAAAGCTATAAACACCATCACCATCAGAGTTATAGATCAAGACGGACAACTTGTTAATTTTCGAAAGGAAACTATTACCATTAGATTACACTTGAGAAGAGTTCAAAATTAAAAATGGTTCTACGATTTAATGTACGTCATACCCAACCATACTGGAAATTGGCAAAAGCGGACGGTACAGTGCCGACGAAATTAGAATTCATCAATAATGGAATTGCGTTCATTTTTCGAGAAATCAGATACGAGCTTAATGGCATTGTAGTTGATTCCGTGAGGAATGTAGGATTAGTTTCTACTCTTAAAAATTATCTCTCGTACAATGAAAATGAAAGTGTGTTATTACAAAATGCGGGATGGTTTCCAAAACGAGCTGGTAATAAAGTGTTAGTTGATGCTAATGGAAATTTTAATGTGTGCATACCAATGAAGCTTCTACTGGGATTTTTCGAAGACTTTCGTAAATTAATTGTCAATATGAAACAGGAACTTATACTGACGCGTAGTAGTAATGATAAAGATGCAATAACAAGCTTAGATGAGTCAGAGGAGCCAAAAAATCGATATACAAAAATTGTTCTGGAGGGTTCCTCACGTAACTCTCAGTATTCAAGAACAACTTCGTTTAACTAGACTTGTTAACAAGGGTCCCGAATTACCTATAAAATTTAGAAGTTGGGAGCTGATTGAATATCCCTCATTATCAGCAACGACGAGACATACTTGGCCAGTTAAAACAACAACTAAAGTCGAAACACCCAGACACGTTATAATAGCTTTCCAGAAAGATCGAAAAGGAAGAATTACTACGGACATGTCAAAATTTGATGATTGTAAATTACGAAACATACGAGTTTTCCTAAATTCAGAGAGATATCCATATACCGATCTATATTTAGATTTTGCGAATAATAAATTTGCTGCGCTGTATGAAATGTTTGCAAACTTCCAGGAATCATATTATACTCACAAATTAAATCAGCCAATTTTCAGTCCCCAAGAATTTAGAACAATCACTCCAATTACGCACATCGACTGCTCTCGACAGAAAGAAACTTTGCCGACAGGAGCCATAGTGATGAGAATTGAATTTGAAATGGATGAAGCAGCTACCACAAATACTACAGCCTAGTCTAATATTACACGAGAAACATTTTACTTACAATCCTTTAACAAAAATTGTAAAACAGAAGTGAACTGCGCATGCACTGATTTCTAGATTTATTACGAAACATTCTTATATTTCTTTAATGTCCAGTTTACGGCGGCGAATAGTTCTAGAAACGAAAAAAAGAACAAGAGAAATCTCCAAAAATTGAAAAAAAGATATTAAATTGTATTGTCTGAAGAAATATATGTTTCTAAAGTTTTCCCAGTTACAAATATGAATCTTGCACTTGATGTTCAAGTATTTAAACTGGAAAAAAATAAGTTTATAGTTAAGGAGTTTGCAGCATTCGATGGACAAAAAATATGTCATTATATTTTTAAACCACCATTTCCATTCGATATGTTACCTCAGGAATTACAAAAGCAAGCTAACTGGTTAATGAAAAATCATCATTGCATCATTGCATTGGAATACGGGATTTACACCAGTCCACAAATTTGGTGAACTTCTTACAGAACTCACCAAAAATGTGACAAATATTTGCGTTAAAGGGCGTGAAAAGGCTGATTATATAAGAACATTCACGGCTACACCAGTTACAGAGTTCGAAGAATGGCCGGCTTTAAAAATTGGTGAAGCTAAATGTTTTTCTCATTCCCACTGTATCTGCGCACTTTCTAATGTTTATTCTCTGTATGAACAATTTATAATGTCTTAAGTTTTCAATAAATTAAACTCACCAAATCCTTGATTTCTTCCATACCACACATCACTATGTTCTATTTTTAGCATACGGTCAGTATTCCCTGAACACACTGTCGGTTAGTGAACCGGCAACTCAAGTGGTATGGTCGGTCATCTAAGGTCAGTGAACCGGAACCGGATTAGCAAGTCTATTTTTAGAACTTGATTTTGTGGTATGCATATAAAGCTGTGTCGTGTTGCGTCATCTTTTAGTGTCGTGCCACTATGAAGTGCGAGAAGTGTGGACGCGGCTTTGCTTCCACGAGCAGTTTATTTCGACACATGCGACAATATTGTCCTTTTCGAAATGAAAATGAAACTGTCCCATGTAAAAAAGCTAAGTTGAGTACTACACAACCATCTACAAGTACGGGGAGCAGTCCCTATCTCCAGCCATCTTCGGTTTCATCTGGGAGCATTGTCTCTCGAAAAAAACTTGGGCAGGGAGTTTTGAATAATTTTGGAAATGGTGTACTGAAACTACAACATGCTTTTAAGAATAGGATCGCTAGCTACCGGTTTACTAGCTCTAGAAATCACATTAACCCATCTGAATTTATGGAAGAAGTTAAACACAAAGTATTCGACGCCATCAATGGTTATATTCAACAACATCATGCCTTGAAGATCAATTTTGAGCTTTTTGGACTTTACATTATACCGGAGAAAGAGTTATCGGACATAAAGTCCTTCAACACCAGAAATAAAATTGTGACAATTTCTACTGACTTGCACGAAATGTAAGACTTATTTGAGGAAGAGATGGTTTTCAAAAGCTGCCGAGTTCCAAGAACGCGACAGTGGATGGAGTTTACAGCAAGTAATGTTTTTAGAAGTGAACATAAACAAGTACAATCCTCTAGCAGCCTCTTCATACATCAAACTTCCCAAGCAAATAGAAGTAAAGAAAGCTGTTTTAAATATACAAAACAACGATACTGCATGCTTTGCGTGGTCTATAACTGCAGCAATATTTCCAGCTAACGGAGAGGTAACTAGAACCTCTTCATATCCGCATTACAACACTCTGCTTAGTTTCGATGAAATTGACTTCCCCGTCAAATTGACAGACATTCCTAGATTTGAAAAGTTGAATAATATATCGGTAAATGTGTTTGGTCTCGAATCGGTTTTCAAAGATGGGAAAATGGTGATTGAAGTAGTAGGACCCTTATACTTTACATCTTTTCGTCATCCCACACATGTGAATCTGCTCTTAATCACGGACGATGGTGGAACCAATCATTATTGTCTTATCAATAACTTATCTCGTTTGGTTTCCTGTCAAAAGTCAAAACACAAATGTAAAGCAAATATCTGCGATGGCTGCCTCTAGTTCTTCCCCACTTGTGAAAAACTAAATGTTCATCAGGAAAATGACTGCAACCATCTGTGTACGGTATTACCTACGACGAACTTGGTAATCAATAAATATGGTGAGTCACTTCCAGGAAATATTCTAAAATTTATTAATTTCGAAAAACAGCTTCCCATCCCTTTTGTAATATACGCCGACTTTGAAAGTTTGCTAAAACCAATTCAGCACAATGAACCATGTGATACAAATTCATTCACTGTTCGGACTTTTGAACATGAACCCCATTCATTCACTTTTTATGTAAAATGTAATTATAACGACAATTTCTCCAAATTTGTACAATATCGCGGACACGACGCTGCAGAAGTTTTTTCTACAAAATTAGATAAGGTCGTGTTAGATTTATACAATAACTACTTGAAAAATGTTAAAGCAATGTTACCATTAACCTGTCAAGAGCAAACTGTATTTGATACTAGTACATCGTGTCATATTTGCGATAAGCCGTTTAGCCAAGATGAACAAAAAGTGCGTGACCATTGTCATTTAACAGGTCACTTCCGCGGAGCCGCGCATTCTGTGTGCAATTTGAATTTTAAAGTTCCAAAATATATTCCCGTCTTTTTTCATAACCTCACAAATTATGACTGTCATTTATTTATTAAGAAATTAGCATTAAATCAGGAACCAGTTTCGGTAATTGCTCAAACCAAAGAAAAATATATTTCACTCTCAAAATTAATACTTGTCGAAAAATCGACTAATCCGAAACTTCCCAGTGTGTTTCTAAATTTAAGATTTGTGGATTCTTTTCGATTTCTCCCAACGTCTATCGACAACTTAAGTCAAAATTTGGAATCTGACCAATGTGCTGAAGTTCTAAAATATTTTCAAGACGACAAGGAGTTTAACTTGATAAGGCGTAAAGGTGTTTTTCCCTATTCTTACGTAGATTCGTTTGAAAAATCAAATGAAACAAAATTACCTGCTAAAGATAAATTTTATAATGACTTAACTAGTACAGCGATTTCTGACAATGATTAACAGCGAGCTACTGAGGTGTGGCAAACATTTCATTGTTTAACACTTGGTGAATATTCAGATATTTACTTGAAATCAGATGTACTTCTTTTGGCTGATATATTTGAAAATTTTAGATCTGTATGTTTGGAAAATTTTAAGTTAGATCCCGCCCATTATTTTACAGCGCCATCTCTGAGTTGGGACGCTATGCTGCGTTTTACAAGAGTTGAACTCCAGCATTTGACTGACATAGACATGCTTCACTTCTTTAAAAAAGGAATAAGAGGTGGTGTGAGTCAATGTAGCAAAAGGATGGCGATAGCCGATAATAAATTTTTATCAAATTATGATCCGTCAAAACCATCCTCATACATTCTATATCTCGATGCTACGAATCTTTATGGCCATAGCATGTCACAGTCACTTCCTCAGAGTGATTTCCGGTGGCTTGAAATTCAAAATTTTAATGTTTCGGAAATTGATGATACTGCTTCAAAAGGGTATGTCCTGGAGGTTGATTTAGAGTATCCATCATATCTACACGAAAGACATAATGATTCACCGTTTTGTCCGGAAAACATGATCCCACCAACCAGTAAACAACCAAAACTAATTCCAAATTTACGAAATAAATATAAATACGTCATTCATTACAGAAATTTAAAACAATGTCTAAAATATGGTCTGAAATTAATAAACGTCCATAGAATTTTAGAATTTAGTCAATCTGCCTGGTTGAAACCCTATATTGAATTAAACACAAGACTTCGGAATTCAGCGAAAAATTCTTTTGAACGAGACCTTTTTAAATTCATCGTGAATTCTATTTTTGGCAAAACAATGGAAAATGTAGATAAAAGACAAGACATAAAATTGTGCACTCATTGGGAAAATAAGAAGGGGACTATTGGTACTGGTGGATTAATAGCGAAACCAAATTTTAAATCCTGTTCGGTATTTGACGAAAACTGTGTGGCTATTGAAATGCAAAAATTAAAAGTTTGTTATGATAAACCACTTTATGTGGGATTTTCAATTTTAGATATATCAAAAACTGTAATTTTGAAACAAAAAAAAAACAAAATACGATAAAAATGCAAATTTATCTTATACAGATACTGTTATGTTATACAGATAAAAACATTAAATTGAATGCATTCGAATCTGCTAAAAATCCAAGAACAATAACAATAAACTACGGTACATGTAGTCATCATGATTGTTATGGCAGCCCAAAGAACCCCACGGGAGGCCACGGTCGGGTGTAGCATTTCTGCTGAGACAGAACAATATACCCGAAAGGCATTGTTACAGGAAAGGAAACAGAGCGGGCAGTCTACGACAGACACGAGCATTATACATACCTCTATTATATTATACATATTATTCGTAATCAAGCATAATTAAACTTTCAGTTTTTATTACTTTTTGGGTTTCCTTTAAGTCAAAAGAGATTCGACCTGATGCCTAAAAACAGTAATAAAACTGTCGATTTTGTGCCCTTTTGTGAAGTCTTTTGTTTATCCCCGTGGAAAATGGAGTCGGAAATTCCTTCGACGAGTCAGAGGTCGACTTCCCCGACAACGCGGATCATCGAAAATCTGGCAAACGAACTTGAGGTGCTTCATCGTGCCGTAAGTAGAGGCTCAACACCTGATCGAGGTAAGAAAGTAGTGACAACAAATTGCCACCTATTCAAGGCTATCCGATTTTGATTCATCTAACGATGCCCAGGATATTGGTGACTGGTTACGAAAAGTTAATAACTGTGCTCACCTTTATCAATGGAATGAGATTACCATAACTTATCTAGCGTTAGGTAAATTAAAAGGCCTAGCATGTGTTTGGTTTGATGGTTTAAAAGACAACCAATATTCTTGATTAGAGTGACTAGAAATCCTAAGAAAAACATTTCCTCCAAAAGGCAATTTTGCATTTTAGATTCGTTAAGCTGCCACGTATAAAGCTGAATTTGACCAGAAATTAGGCGATTACTATGTTCAAAAACTAACGAAATTAATCAAGCTTAATCTAAATTTCTCCAACGAACAAATTGTTCAAAAGAAATTCAGTTATAATTAAAAGTTATTCATAATTAAAAATTTCACATTTAGTGACTTGCACCAATTAAATTTACCTGGTCAAAGTAAAACCAGTTATCAAAACTCAGACAAAAGGAATCACTGGATAAATATCTAATATCAAATTTGAGAACAATAAACGTTTTGTTCGCGCCCAAATATACGAACAAATGCGAAGTCAGATCAATCTAATGCAAACGAAAGATTATTTTCTTCAATCAACCAATAACGGATCTCAAATCAGCTATGTCGAAAAGTCAAAGAAACGCATATATGGGGAAAGCAAGAACAATACCGAGTGTTTTCGGTGCGGTAACAGTTATAACATTCGCGATGCAAATAGCTGCCCGGACAGGAATATCAAATGTCACCAGTGTGGTCGAACAGGTCATTTCGATAGGAAATGTAGGACCGAGAAGGAACAACGCACTTCCCCATATTTTAAGAGTGGTAATAGATATTTGAACGCGAAAAGATTCAATCAGGCAGACGCTTCGAATGACGAGAACTTACCATCAACTAACGGTGTGGGTAACTTCGAATGTTTTAAAATGGTAGAGATGTCAAAAAAAGTATCAATTCGTTACATGAGTAGGTACTCGTTACACGATTGGATCCGATGTACCGATTACCCGTTTGAAAAAGTATTCGTTACTTTGATTATTTGATTACTTCAAGGACATATAGAGTATTTCTCTATGGGATGTGGGTACCTGCCGATACTCAAGCTGATACTCATTCATTCATTTACACGAAACGAGTACGTGTTGAGACTTCGATTTCGCAAACCGACAACTCACGATTAGGTACTTATCTTTCTTTGGAGGCTATACGTATGATGTTTAATATTAACTTTGATGGTAGCGACATCTAGTAACTATAGACTGAACATAGTACAATTTCATTTTAAATTTAAAATAGATTTATGTAATTATTTATATTCCTATGCGGAAGAACTAAGAAATGATGACTCTGTATTTCCCCAAAAAAGCGTCTACTTCGTAATATGTTTATTGCTTGTGAGTCTATGGTCTGTGTGTTCTATTTTAATTAGTTATAAGTATATTTTTTATTTTTGTGACAAGGGAAATAAGTTTTATATATTTGAACAATAATGTCCCGGCTTACAATACTATTTTCATATATTTTTTAGTATTAATTTATTATGGAAGGAAAAACATCAAAGAGAAGTGCAGTTTGGCTGCATTTTACAATAATTTCAGCTCAATCTGCAAAATGTAATATATGTGGTTCTATTTATTCTTATAAAGGAGGTTCTACATCAAACCTAAGCAAGCATTTACATACAAAACACCATACTTATATCCAGAAAGAAATAGTAATGTCTAGTGTGGATCCAACTTCTACAAAAGCTAGTACAGAAGGTACAGAAGTACAGAAGACCGTTTGCTCATTTAATTCTTTCATTATTTTTATATAGTGATACATTTTACAGAAGCGGGTCCTTCAACTACAACAATACCATCTACATCATTAACGGAAGAAATGAAGAAAAGCTTCCACAAGTAGCATAGCTTCAGTGTTACCTCCCACAAAAAAGAAAAATACAGTCATCACTAGCGAGTCACATTATTCCACCTATATCTTTACAAAAACAAGAAAAAATCAATGGCCTAATACTTAATACGATAGTAAAAGACTTGCAACCTTTATCAATTGTTCAACACAGAGGCTTCAGAGAACTAATTACAGGACTTCATACAATATACCTAGTAGATCTACATTTACAATATCTTTTCTACCTCAAAAATTCAACATTGTTGTAGAAAAACTTAAAACACTTTTGTCAAAAACTATGTCAATATCTTTGACAACAGATGCATGGAAGGCAATTAACAATACTAGCTATATCGCATATACAGCACATTTCATTACAAATGACTGGGTGTTGCACTCTTGTTTATTAGAATGTTCAACATATCACCCCTGTCACACATCCCAAAATTTACGCGATGACTTATACAGAGTTGCCAACGAGTGGAACATTACTGAAAAAGTATTAACTGTAACAACAGACAATGCCGCGAATATAGTTACAATATAGTTGCAATAACATTAACTGATTGGGGGCATATTGGTTGCATTGCCCATACAATCAATTTAATTGTACAGAGTGGTCTTAATCTTACTGAATGTATTCCCCTGAGAAAAAAAAGTAATGTCTATAGTAGAATATTTCCATAGAAGTATTAAAGCGAATAATAATTTTTTTTCTGTTCAAAAACAAATTGATGTCAGTACAATTCCTCTAAAATTAAAAAATGACGTAATTACAAGATGGAATTCCACATATTATAGGTATATGTTTGAAAGACTGTTAAAACTTGAAGAACCTCTAACTGCAACCTTAATATATATATAGCCCAGCTGAGGGAACCCCATCCTACGGGATGGGAATATAGCCCAGTAGATTCTTTGTATCAGGAAGAGTGGAATGTTTTAAAAGAACTCTGTGCAATATTAAAACCATTTGAACAGATAACATCTGAAATGAGTGCCGAAAAGCATGTCACGTTGTCAAAATTAGTTATTATTATATAAGGTTTTAAATCGGCAATTACTAAAATCAGGTGTTCAATACTTACTGCAGCAGGCGAATTATTATCGGATCATTATTTAAATGTAATTTAAAAAAAAATTCTGTTATTGAGATCAATTTTTTGATGTCTCGCTGTACACTTTTGAATCCACGATTTAAAACCAAAGCTTTTACCTCAGAAAGTGCCATCAGTATGGCCAAAGAAAAATTAGAAAAAAGACGTAGCATATTTAATAACAAAGAAAAGAGACAACAGAGCTTCTGATACACAAGTGGTTTTAAATTATGAAAACCAAAAACTATACGGGAAGGGAGAAATCCCTATTAATTAGTATAATTGAAACGTAAGTATACCACCACTTGTACATATGTGTTTTTAATAATGTGTAATGTTCCGCAAGGGGTACTTCATCTGAAGTGCATGGGGAGTGACGCCCCCACGGCCCTAGTCCCCCGTAATACAGCGTAGTAGTCGCTCTGTATAGGGTTTTAATGGCTACCCACGTGTTTGCCGTGCGTGGCAGCCCGTGTCGCCGGAAAAAGGGATCCTGGGTGCTGAGGGAACCCCATCCTACGGGATGGGCAACCCAATACTCACCTTTGGCCCTGGCTTCGGTTAGACGGGTGGTTAGTCGAGAGAATAGCCCTTTGACTAATCAATCGGCTGGGAACGACTATGCTTGCGTAGGTTCTAGTGGGCGAGGACGCTGCTGGTGGGGGATGGGGAAACCTATTTGGCCACCCGCGGCAGACTATATCCCTTATCTAGTTCTAACTCGGTACCCCCAGAAATGGGCTACTATCGGGTTCCATTTGTGGGTCCATGGAGGCTGGGACGGATAGGGGATGAAGTATTTTACACCGCACAAGAGTTGTCCGACTCTCAAAACATGGACACAAACATACACTTACTACCTGGTGCCCCAAGCATAAAGACAGGTAATAAGAGTAGATTTGTTGCAACTCACAGGTTGTTAAGTCAAGAAACGTATGAAGCTTTTCCCCGTTACTTGATCGTTAAAAGGAAAAATGAAGATTTTTCGAAGGTTAATCCTTTTCTTATTGAAAAAGTTATGAGTAGAGAAATTGGAAATGTAAAATCTGTTAAGAAAATAAAAGAAGGACTTTTAGTGGAAGTATATAATAAGGTGCAAAGTAACAAACTGCTACAACTGAAGAAATTTTATGAATTCGATGTTGAAGTTACACCACATAGAAACTTAAACTCAAGTAAAGGTGTTATTACATGTAGAGATTTATTAAATTGTTCTGTTACAGAAATATTAGAAAATTTAAAAGACCAGGGGGTAACAGAAGTGAAATGAATTATGACAAAATAGGATGGTAATTTAATTGAAACGGCATCACACATCCTAACATTTAATACAACAAAATTACCTGACAAGGTTAAAGCTGGTATATGTTTCCCTTCCCGTTCGTCCTTATATCCCTGCCCCGCTCAGATGCTATAATTGCCAAAAATTTGGCCATTCTTCTAACTCGTGCGATAAAGAATCTATTTGTGTATGTGGTAAACCTCCACATTAAGGATTTTCGTGCGAGCAGCCTATGTGTCAATGTGGTGGAAAATTCAATTAAAAATTTTTTAAAGAAGGTAAAAAATAAAAGTAAGAATATTAAAGTAAAAAAATAATAAATATATTATGTAAAAAAATAAAAAAAATAGTTTGCAAATAATACAAAATAAAAATATTAGTTAATTAAAATAAAAAATATAAAGGTAAAATTAAGTTCAAATCAATTTTTTACCATAAAATAATTAGGAAGAACTCGTAATTGTTTAGATTCTTCAACACAAAGTAAAGATAAGAGAAAAGCAAGTAAATCACCAGACCGAGCTTCTGAAGAATCAGACAACACGCCTTCAACACAAACACAAAAACATAAAAAGAAGGCGAAATCTGGGTGGCCAAAAGGAAAACCCAGAAAACTATCAAATAGTCAACCAATAGATGGAAATGACTCTCAGTCGCAGGAACCCCCCGACTAGTCAATAATCTGCGATTAATTATTATTTTTCTTTTATTCCTTTTTTTATTTATTTATTTATTTATTTTTTTATTTATTTATTTATTTATTTATTTATTTATTTATATGTTTTCCTGATTTTAATTTTATAACAATTGTTGTCATATGTGTATATTATATAATTCTATTTTATCTATATACAGTTTTTTATACTCTTTTATACACATTATCTAATTATATATTTATACAATTTTACTAGATTTACAAAAATGTCTTTTACCCCCCCATTGATACAGCAACAACCTAGCACAATGGCTCAAAACATAATTCAGTGGAATTGCAACGGTTGCAAAACCCACTATCCACACATAAAGAAGATGCTACTAGAAAAATCCCCGGTGGTAATATGTCTTCAAGAAACACATCTTAAACCAGGTGAAACATTTAATTTAAGAGGATATAAATCGACTAGAAAAGATGTAGTGCCAAACATAAGAGCTCGAGGTGGAGTAGCCATATATGTTAAAAATAATATTCCAATGAAAATAATAGATATACGATCCAACATACAAGCTGTTGTAGTGGAAATTCAAACAACAGTTAAAATTACAATATGTAATTTATACCTGCCGGAATTTGATTGGGATATAAATTCTTTAAAAAAATATCGCTGATCAGCTACCGACACCTTACCTTATTGTCGGAGACTTTAATGCCCACAACTCAATATGGGGATCTAGCCGTACCGATGCACGAGGAAGAATAGTTGAGGAATTTGTGGAAGACATAGACGCTGTGATATTAAACACAGGAGAAGGAACTTACTTAAATAGTAGATCAGCCAATTTTTCTGCGATCGACCTGGCATTTTGTTCACCTGTATTAGCAACAAGCGTAAATTGGGAAGTACTAAACGAATATCTTTTTTAGTGATCATCATCCAATAAATATAGAAATAGCTTCTAACTCTTCCATTCAAGCACCATCAATTAATAAATGGCAGTTACATCGAGCAGAGTGGACATTATATACACAACATATAGAGTTACCCGGAATAGATAGTGACATTAATAAATCAGCCGAGAACTTTACTACAACCATTATAAATTGTGCAAATAGATACGTACCAAAATCAACTGAAAGACATATAAATAGATGTGTTCCATGGTGGAACGAAAATGTAAAGAAAGCAATAAAGGAGAAGAAAAAGAACACTCAATTACTTTAAACGCCATCCAACGACCGAAAATATGATAATATTTAAGAGAGCCAGAGCAAAAGCTCGTAAAATTATTTTGATCAGCAAGAAATCTTCTTGGCAGAAATACGTATCATCGCTAACAGCCGATACCCCGGTAACGGAAGTTTGGAGAAAAATTCGTAAAATAAATGGGCGAGAATATTCAGAACCTTCTCCGGTATTAATTGAAGACGGCAATACTATATCTCAAGCCGACGAACTGCCTAACGTTCTGGGCAGGTATTTCCAATATATAAGCAGTAACAACAATTACGACCCGCAATTCTTGATAATTAAAAATCAATTGGAAACGAATTTAAACTTCTACGAACCAAATTTATCTGCATATAACTTGCCATTCACGATCGAAGAGATGGAAAATGCTCTAAAATCAGTAAATAAATCTTCACCAGGACCAGACTCAATACCTTATGATTTCATAATTCACATGCCTCTCAGAGAGAAACAAAAACTATTAGATCTTTTTAACGAAATATGGATAAGTGGTGCCTATCCTGACTACTGGAGAGAATCTTTAATAATCCCATTACTTAAACCAGGAAAAGACCCAAAGGACCCATCGAGCTATCGTCCCATTTCTCTTACATGTTGTTTAAGTAAAATCTTGGAAAAAAATGATAAATTTACGATTAGTGTGGTTTCTAGAATCTAATAACTTAATATCCAACTATCAAATGGGCTTTAGAAAAAACAGATCAAGTCACGACCATCTGATTTTCTTAGAAAACTACATACAAATGAGTTTTGCTGAAAGATCACATGTGGTAGCCATCTCCTTCGATCTTGAAAAAGCATATGATCTCACCTGGAAGTATGGCATATTAAAAAAGATGTACGATTATGGTTTACGGGGAAGGTTACCAATTTTTATTGACAGTTTTTTAAGAGACAGAAAATTTAAGGTTAAAATTGGAAATCACAAATCAAATACATACATCCTTGAAAATGGAATACCTCAAGGTTCTGTTTTGAGTGTTACGCTGTTCTCTATAATCATTAATGACCTTGCGGAGACAGTGGAAGACCCAGTGAAAAAATGTCTTTTTGTCGATGATTTATTAATATGTTATTCTGCTTCGTCAATGGAAGAAATACAATCAACACTACAACAAAACATAAATGCCATTAACAGAACAGCTCAACAAAATGGATTTCGCTTCTCAAATACAAAAACAAAAATGGTTCACTTTTGCCGACTTAGATCTCCTCATAATGAACCACAAATATTTCTAAATAATTCTAATATCGAAAAAGTAGATTCCATAAAAATTTTAGGTCTTACGTTCAATAAGAAATTAACTTGGGATATACATATCAAAGATTTAATAGTAAGATGTAAATCATCACTGAATATATTAAGATGTATTTCGAGTATTAACTGGGGAGCAGATAGTGAAACGTTGCTCAATATTTATAAAATATTAATATTATCCAAAATAGATTACGGCTGTACGGTATATTCGTCAGCCAGAAAGTCACGCCTTAGAAAGTTAGATACAGTTCAAAATGCAGGTTTACGAATTGCAACGGGAGCATTTAGAACAAGTCCTATAGCATCACTAGAAGTAGAAGCAGGGATACCTCCCCTTAAAATTAGAAGACAACGGCTAATGCTCAATTATGCCATAAACATTCGAGCCCAACCTAAACACCCAAATCATGAAATTCTAACAGACGAAACTACAATCGATACGTTTAATTCAAGACCTACAATTACAAAACCTTTTGCGAGCCGTGTAGAACAAGGCATTAACTTTCCAGAAATATATCCTAAACGTTTTTTGTCAGTACCACCATGGACAATAAAACCTTCAGCCTGTCACTTAGAACGTGCGTCATTCAAAAAGGGAGTATCAAACCATGATATCATTAGGAAAACTTTTTTCGATGTTATCTACAGGTAGATAACCTACCCCTACCTACCCCTACAGGTAGATAACCTACCTACCCCGATGCAGAAGTTATCTTCACTGACGGTTCAAAAACGGTTAATGGAGTTGGATGTGCAATGGCAACCAACAATGAAATATATACATGGTCCTTACCGACTGAGGCAAGCATTTTCACAGCAGAAGCATATGCTGTGTGGCAGGGATTGCGCTATTGCGAATTCTCAACTAATGCTACAATTCTTATTTGCACAGACTCGCTTAGTTGCCTCACATCAATAAAAAACACGTTCAGCGCAGATCCATTAATACAAAATATTCTAGAACTTCTACACTGGTTAAAAATAATTAACAAGAAAATAATATTTGTATTTACTCCAAGCCATGTAAACATATTAGGAAATGAAACAGCCGATCGAGGGGCACGTTTAGCTGCAGATGAACATCAAATTTCCATAGGCATTCCAATTAGAGCAGATGATCTAAAAAGTAGAGGCCAAAAAAGCCTATGAGGCAAGATGGCAAAACATATGGAGTGAAGACCAATCGTTTTTCAGTAGATTACACCCCAGTGTCAAAAAAGCGAAACTTCCATTAAAACTGTCGAGACGAGAACAAACAGTTATCACCAGACTGAGGATATCCCACACTCGTTTAACTTCAAAGTACCTATTAAGAGGTGAAAGACCACCCCAGTGTGCTAACTGCAATGAAAGGCTAACCTTGGAACACGTACTGATAGAATGTCCACTTTATCATAATACACGCAGAATGGTAAATCTAGATAATAATCTTCAAAATATTCTGGGAAATGAAAAGACATCTGTAAATAAATTGTTATTGTTCCTTAAAAATAGCGAAATGTATAACAAAATTTAATAATTAAATAATAACCCTGTTAAATGAACAAAAACATATATACTGGCCAATGACCAATGCAGTCGACGCCAGTAAAAATCCAAAAAAAAAAAAAAAAATAATGTGTAATGGTTTATGGATTTTCACTGTTTTGTTTTAAACATGTAACAAGTCAAAGATTAAGCTAAAAGATCTATAACACATACATCGGTATGTGTTATATCGATAATCGGTATCCCTTATTGCATTACTACACAGTTGATATTGTTATATACCCTACATATGTGTGAGGAAGACATTCCTTTGGTTATTCCTTTCTCCCTTCCCAACCCTAAATCCCAAATGTTTTCTTAATAGAAAAAAGAATGAAATCGAAGCAAAGAGGACTTCATTGAATGCTACGAAAGCAAAGCAAAATGCATGGGAACAGGTAGCAAAAGAGTTTAATGCCTCAGCTGACTCCCCCAGAACAATGAAACAGTTAAAAGTCTTATATTATAATTTAAAAAAGAAGAGCTAGAAAAGACTTGGCTGCAGAACGTGTAAGTATTTTTCCCAAGTAGGTAATTATAATATTTTATAAATATATATTTTTTAGAAGGAGCATTACAAAAATATTCAAGAGGAACTGAATTTTCTCGCAGCAGAGGCAACCCGAAGAAAATATAAGCAACCTGATTTTAATAGCAAAATCAGAGTTTAAATTAAATAAAGCGAGTACTACTATGTAACCATTTACATTCATATGATTATGTGCTTTATATCGAGAAATAATTTGACACATAATTTGATTATATTGTGTACATCTTAAAATATGATGTATGTATGTACAATGCATACGATTAAAACTTAAAAAAGCTGTTCATATATTTTAAAACAGAAAGTTTGCTCTCAAAATCACATATTATTTTCAAAAACCTAACTGATTATTTATTTTGTATGACGGTGCAGTCAGTATACAAAGTAAATACAAATGCAGTAATACAATATTATAAATAAGGAAAGTAACATTCAGAGAAACGTAGCCGATTTAATTTCTATTAAAAATTAAATGGTTATTATTACTTTTATGCCCAGCTACATAACATGTATGTATATACATCTTAGGTATTACGATATGTTTTTATTTTGAGTGGAGATGCAAAGTTGTTCTTATTATATGTATATAATAAAATAAATCCTCAAATTCTCATTACCAACAGTTGTTTATTTTAGACCGAAGTACTGAAAACAGGGGTGGCACCTGTGACGCTCCTGCTGTTAGTGGATCCAGTCAACAAATTTTATCAATTTTGGGGGAAAAAGTGGTGCCATTGCCAAATCCGTTTGACTCAGCGGCCAGTTATCATGGTGGTAAATTAATTTTAATACTATACAGTGTGGTCCATATACAGTAAGCGGCACCTTATCCACCTATGTACGCATTAGGCTGCCGCTTACTGTAGATACTGACAAAAGCGTCTTATAATGCCATTCTATATTTGAATGCCCAGTTTTAGTGGCATAGATATATTTTCAGGAATTTTATTTTTGAAAGTATATTTGGAACCTTGACAAAATTTTTATACACACTTGTAATAAAAATAAATGGAAATTTGCTTATAAATTTAATCAATTGGAAAACGTGTACTTCAACTATTTGGGCCCTTTTGTACTCTTGAAATTATATTTTAAGTTGTAGAATATTATAATTTATTTACTAATTTATATTTTTGTTTCAGATATGCCACTTACAACAAATGAGACAAGCCCTTCCCATCCTTCCAACAAATTCCGTTCCACCAACTCGACCCCAACCTAGACTTCCTCCTTTATTACGGCGAAAAAAAAAATAAAGAGAAACCAAAGATTAATTATAAAGAGAAATACTTCAAACAAAAATTTATAAATGCACTGTTACGGTTGGTTAATTCAGAGTAAACAAAAATGAGTTATTGTTAATTCAATATACGCTAATATCGAGTTGGTTTAACGAAACATTAAGGTTATAAGTAAGGTTATACATCACAGACAAGCTCTGAACAGGTATAGGGTGCATACTGTTCTCTACCAGATGATTTCTAATAGCTTCTGATCTAATCTGATTTGATCTTTCTCCCGGATTTGACGTTTTGGCCCTGTGCCGGGGGTTTGCGAATACCGACACCGTGGGATACGCCTGCGTGTAAAAGTCCCCTAAATGGCCACTGTTTTGAGCAGGAGGGCCTCGAGAGTGTTGGGGGTAACCTCATGCGTTTCAAAGTCTCTTATTTTTTTGATATAACCCAATGAGAGGTTCGCCAGTACAACAGTTGAGGGTGCGCTGTTTGTCATGCGTTTTAAGCCCATATGTTTGTTTAGGTATATAACCCATTAAGAGGTTCGCAAGTACGGCAGTTGAGGACGCACTGTCCGTCAAGCGTTTTAAGTCCATATTTTTGTTTAACAGTAATAACATTCATCAATCAACATCTTGAGAATCTCAGCGTGTCCACCTGTCTAGTCCAAGCCACTGAATCGAAATCACTTCATTATCCATCGAAGGGATATATACTTCTGACTAATTAACATCCATGAAGATATGGTGCGCGCAGTCGTACACAACCTATGGCTTGCGAGATTTCTAGGAGTGGGGAGTTCACGAGGTCTTTCTTTTCTGTCAAGCTTTCGAAGGGTACGCATCGCAACATCTAACAATTAGCCTATAAATTACTGTGCTGTTGGAGTATTGAGGAACGTTTAATTATCCTAAGTTACGTGGGATATTTTAATCCATCGAGGTTTATGAGGATGGAAGATTAGTTCTTCAGTGCGTAATTGTAAATACCTTGCGTGTATTTTTAATCGGCGGATGCTGGATTATAACCACAGACTACGGTAATCACGTGTTGAAGCCCGTGAAGGGTAAGAGTTTCTTAAAGCCAAATTTTAGGTAGATATTTATTTGCATTGTGTAATAACTGTTTTAGGCTTCTTCTTAGACCTTTCTTCTTAGGCTTTTTTAATTCTTGGCACTAAACATTTTTGAGACCGTGCGTTTTGCGAAGAATTCTTAATATCAAGCGTTTTCCTACCGGACGTGTCTTCTGTACTGGTATTCTGGAGATCTTTAGTTTGTGATACGCTGCGTTAAGGATTCTGGGGATTCCTTCCTCTCCAACCAGGAGCCGAGTTTTGGACTAGTTGGATATCGGGAGTAAAGTACTACGTTTTATTACACCTAGCTGCATATCGAAAGTGAAGGACTACGTTCTACTACACCAGCCACCTGAAGATAAGTAATTGGTTGTAAAAAATTAACCTTTTTGTATAATAATTATCAGGATCATCATATTTTTTTATCTCTAGATTTATATGTACTTGTTTTCCCCCACATTATTAAAATGTAATTAGACTCACTCGTTTAAGTGACTTGCAACTAGTGGATTAATTTCTGAATATATTTTAGTAAATTATAGTTGTTATATGGGAACTGTGCACTAACTGCAATTGCATTTGGTAAGGTATAGACATATATATGTATATATATTGATTCTTGTATATCATTAGTCGTAGACAAGACCGATACTGTGATAGTGTTTTTTTTTAACATAATTTTAACTGGTAAAGAGATAAGAGAAAAGAAAAAATAATAAAGGTGATATTGCATTTTCCTAACATTTAGTTAATGTGTTTTCTGTAATTTAGGATCTCTTCATTAAAACAAAGGCCGAGTTTCCAAACGGGACTCGAGAACCTGCCCTGGGATATAAAGGTGAACGTGGTGAGAGAACGTAGCTATCACATTTTAAGAACTACGTGGCATATTTATTGGCGCCCAACTCTATAATTTTTTAACCCCAGCTTGTATTGAAAACATTTGGTTATTGGCCCAACCGAACTTATATGACCAGCTAGTCCAGGAGGAGCAAATCCTGTTGTGGAAGTGGTGGAATTCATTTTGGCGATAGGGAGACTTAAATCAGGTGTGAGGTTAAGTCACGAGGTAATCTTTTTATATATTTTTTGCTAAGCCTGCTGCAGAGTGTGTTGTATCTGAGCTGTATATTTTGTCAATATTTTTTATTAAACATAAATTATCACAATGTTCAAAATAGAGCCAGATAGGTTATTAAAAGAGGAGCTTGAATATGAGATAACTTTAAGAGGTGTTGCACCTCAGGGGAACGTAAAAGATTTGGTTGTTACATTGCGTGAACTCTTAACGTTAGAAAGTGAGGGTCATAGTTTTAAAACCGACTATACTTTTAATCCTGCAGATGAATTAGTACTTTGTCAGGAGAAATTAAAAGAAATTGGGAGGTCGTTGGATGAATCATTTAGTACTTCTGGGATAAGAAAATTAAAATCTAAATTAGCTCACCTATTAGGCCGAATCGAGAGAATTATTCCTACTTGTGATGAACAAATAAAACAAAAGTCTATAATTCTAACTTCAGCTTTAAAGTATCACTGAATTCAAAAGTAAACAAGAAATTCAACAAAAAACTAAAGATCCTGTACCTTTAGATATAGTTTTTGAACAAAGTTTGTTAAATAAATCAGAGGGCACTTCAACACCAGCTAAACCGGTAAATAAGGATAGTGATAGTGAGGATGAAATAAAAATTCGGGGAAAATTAGGAAATTTATCTATTGAAAGAAAAATTGATATAAAATCTTGGGGTTTAAAATTCACTGGAAGATCAAATTCTTTAAGTTTTAATGCGTTTATAGAACGAGTAAACGAATTATGTGAGGCTAGAGGTATTTCAAATAAACAATTATTTAAGACAGCTTTTGAATTATTTGATGGGGAAGCATTAGTATATTACCGAGCTATTAAAAACAAAGTTAGTGATTGGGAATCATTATGTAACTTATTCAGAGAGGAGTTTTTTCGAGATGGTAACAGAAAAATATGGGAACAAATTAAAGCCAGAACACAGGGTAGCACTGAGACAATAGCTATATACGTAGCCCACATGTTGAATCTCTTTAATAGACTATCGATACCAGTGGAAGAAAACTTGAAGTTGGAGATTAGACAACAAATAAGACCTGAATATCAAAGTAAATTAGACTTAGTGGAAATAAACTCTCTTGATCATTTAATCTAACTAGGAAGACGAATTGAAGACACTAACAGTAAAATAAGTAACTTTGTTCCACCTAGCACTAAAAATTTTATTGAAAGTGATTTACAATATAAGGGTGAAAAGGTTAAACAATTAGATAACTTAGAGGCAGAAACACAAAAAGATAGGCAGGTTAGATTTGAAGATAATAGAGAACGTGGTAGAAGTAGTAGGGATTCTAGTTCAAAGTCACGTGACAGATCATTAGATAGGGAAGCAGGTAGTAGTACGAAGTATGAGAAAGACGATAGGAGTTATGATAGAAGTAGAGATAGATATAGAAATACTTGTAGAGATATTAGAGGTAAGAAGTAGAGAAAGACGTTCAGATAGTATAGAGATAAATAGAGATTATAGACAATATAATAGTAGTAACGATAGATTAAGAAGTAATATTAAGGATAGGTATAGAAAATTTAGTAATGATAGACTTAGAAATCCTAGTTATGATAGGTATAGAGATATTAGCAGAGAAAGATATAGAGAATCTAGTAATGGTAGATACAGGAGTAATAACGAAAACAAAAAATTATAGGGATTTTTCAGGAAATAGACGAGGAAGTAATAACAACCGAGCTTTAAATGATAGTGTTAATAGTAATCAAAGAGGTAACCGATATGACTCATTCCAATCGATGCCCCAAACTAATAGAACTGATAGAACTGATTCCGGAATTCGATGTTATCGCTGCAATGAATTAAACCATTATGCAAAAAATTGTATATCGAGAAAAGTAAATAGTAATTTTCAGGGAAATGGTCAAAGAAATCAGGTGTAGACCGAGCCTTGGTTTCGAGATTTTCTTCAGTCAAATCAAATGGTACAGATAGTAGGTTAGATATTGATAGAAATTTTGTAAATAAATCATCAAATGTAGATAATAACAATTTTCACCACATATCATTTCATTGTACAGATTTGGAACTAGATAATTTTGAAAAAGTTAACAAACACATTTTAGGTTATGTACTAGATCAAGCGGGTGACGGAGAATCACCTTACATAACCATATCGATTTATGGTTTACAAATAAAAGGGTTACTAGATTCAGGAGCAAACAGTATATTTATTAATGAAAAATTATCAAATATTTTACTCGACTTAGGCATAAAAATAAATTCGTTAGGAAATACAAAATGTACAGTAGCTAGTAATCAGGAATTGGAAATCACTGGTTATATGGATGTCCCTATACAACTTAAACATAAAGTTCACATTTTTAATGTTTTCATTATACCAGAATTACGTCACAGTTTAGTGTTAGGAACAATATTTTGGATAAAAATGAACTTAATTCCAGACTTAAGAAAAGGTGAATGGTATTTTTGGTATAGAACCAAATGATAATCTTAAAATAAATTCTATTCAAACAGCAGATGATCTGACCTTAAGTCAAAGAGAAAAATTAGAGAAAGTTATTAATAAATATTTTTTGAGTCAATGAAACATATTAAATTAGTAGTACTTCGCTTGTAGAACATTCGATTAAAACAAATAGTCCACCAATTAAATCCAAATACTATCCGGTTAGCCCATTCATGCAAAGCAAGATAGACGAAGAGGTTACCAAAATGTTAGAACTTGGTATTATTGAAAAAAGTAACAGTGGCTGGAGTTCACCTATTTTAATGGTCCCTAAGAAAGACAATACATACAGATTTTGTGTAGATTTCAGAAAACTTAATGTAGTAACGGAAAAGTGGGCATATCCATTACCAATGATTAGTTCCATTCTGGATAAACTAGGGAATAGTCAATATCTCAGTACATTAGATATACAGAGTGCTTACTGGCAAATAAATATGGCCGAAGACAGTAAGAAATATACTGCTTTTACTATACCCGGAAGAGGTTTATTTCATTTTAATAAAATGCCATTTGGCTTATCGAACGCACCGGCTACTTTTCAGTCTTTAGTCGATAAATTATTTCGCCCAGAATTAGAACCATATGTATTTAAATATTTGGATGATATTGTTGTGGTAACACCAGACTTTGAGACACATTTATCAGTTTTGACAGAAGTTTTCAATCGATTGAGAGATGCAAACCTAACTCTAAACAAAGATAAATGTCAATTTTGTCGTAGTGAATTAAAGTATCTTGGCTATGTAGTAAACAGAAATGGATTACATGTAGATCCAGACAAAGTTAAAGCAATTGTGGATCTCCCAAAACCAAACACTCCAAAAGCAATACGTCAGTTTGTGGGTATGGTCTCGTGGTATAGAAAATTCATTCCAAACTTATCAAGTATAATTAAACCTCTTACTAGTTTAACACAGAAAAAAGTAAAATTTATCTGGTCTGCAGAATGTGAACAAGCATTTAATGAAATAAAAACCTTACTTATTAGTGCACCAATTCTTTCATGTCCTAATTATGATCATGACTTTATTTTACAATGTGATGCTAGTAGAAAAGGCCTAGGATCAGTTTTAAGTCAATATTACGATGGCAGAGAACACGTAATTTGTTATTTTTCTAGAGCTCTTAGTAAAGCTGAACAAAAGTATTCTATTACCGAATTAGAATGTTTAAGTGTTTTATGGAGCATGGAAAGTGCAAGATGTTATATTGAAGGTAAAACCACGACAATCATAACTGATCATCATAGTTTAATTTGGTTAAATAATTTAAAAAACCCACAAGGTCGCTTAGGACGTTGGGCAGTCAGATTACAACAATTTGACTGCCCAACCAGGCCTGACAACAGACCAGGCAAATTTCATTTAGTACCAGATTGTTTATCTCGAGCCATCCCAGAAATTTTAGAAATTCAAATAAAAAATGATGATTTAGACCCATGGTACAAAAACATGGTCTCAAGAATTCTAGCAAATCCTCTTAAATTTCCAAATTTTCGTATTTCTGATAATTATAAATTGTACAAACACATTGGTAGAGATTATGCTGATGTCACTAGCTGGAAATTGGTTTTGCCAAAAAGTAAACGTAATGAAATATTAAAAACCTTTCATGATAACCCTACAACAGGTGGTCATTTAGGAATTTTTAAAACATATCACCGTATTTTAGATAAATATTTTTGGCCAGGTATGAAATCCGACATATCAAAATATGTAAATAAATGTAAAAATTTGCTCTGAACATAAACCCGAACAGAAACGTAAAGCGGGTGAAATGGGTGGTAAACCTAATATTGATAGATGTTGGCAGTACATAGCTACCGATCTTATAGGTCCTTTACCTCGAAGTTCAAAAGGTAATCAGTTTATATTAGTTGTCTGTGATTATTTCAGTAAATTTGCACTATTTTTTCCATTACGTAGAGCTTTAGCTACAAGTATAGTACGGATCTTAGAAGAACAAGTTTTTCTCTTATTTGGCGTTCCTGAGTTTATAAAATGCGATAACGGAGTCCAATATAAAAGTAAAGAATTTAAAAAAATTAACATCAAAATATAATATTAAAACTATATATAATCCATTATATCATCCTGAACCAAATTACAGTGAAAGAGTTAACAGAGTAATTAAAACTATGATAGCTAGTTATGTAGGGGAAAATCATAAAAAATGGGACTTACATCTTTCTCAACTGGGTTGTGCTTTTAGAACTGCAAAACATGAGGTAACTGAGAAAACACCTTATTTTATAAATTTCGGTCTTGAGATGATTACTAATGGGGAGGATTATCTTCAAATTAGGGATAAACAAAATTGTCTTAACACAAGTGGTATTAACACCACAAATAGTCAATCGAGAGAAAATAAATTACAAAAAACTTAGAGAATTCGTAAAAGCTAAATTAAAATCAGCTCATGAAAGAACAAAACACAATTATAACTTAAGACAGACCTGTACAATTTAAAGTAGGGGATATGGTTTGGAAAAAGAGTATACATTGTCAGGTGCAGCCAAAAAGTATGCGGCTAAACTTGGTAAAAAAAATTGTTTCTTATTTTCCCTCCTAAATAACCCCCCCCCCCCCCCCAACCCCCTTTCCCCCCCCCCCTTCCCCCCCCCAACCCCCCCCCCCCCCCCCCCCCCCCCCCCCCCCCATTTATCCCCCCACATAAAAAAAAAAAAAAAAATAAAAAAAAAAAAAATCCCCCCCCCTTTCCCCCCCAACCCCCCCCCCCCTGGCGGTTTCCCCCCCCCCCCACCGCTCCCCCCCCCCCCCCCCCCCCGGTTGGTTCCTTTTTCTCTTTTTTCCTCCCCCCCCCCCCCCCCCCCCCCCCCGGGGTTTTTTTTTTTTCTCCCCCCCCCCCCCCCCCCCCCCCCCCTTGGGGTGGTCCCCGGGTTCCCCCCCCCCCGGGGGGGGGGGGGGCCCCCCCAAAAAACCCCCCCAAAAAAATTTTTCCCCTTTTCTTTTCTCCCCCCCCCCCCCCCTTCTCCTCCCCTTTCCCGGGGGGGTCCCCCCCCCCCCCCCCCCCACCCCCCTCCCGGGGGGGGGGGGTCCCTTTTAAAAAATACCTTCCCCCCCCAACTCTCCCCCCCCCCCCTCTTTTTTTTTCCAAAAAACCCCCCCCCCCCCCCCTTCCCCCTTAACCCCCCCCCCCCCCCCCCCCCCTTTTTCTCCCCCTTTCTTTTCTCTTACCCCTCCCCCCCCCCCCCCCCCCCCCCCCCCCCCCCTCCCCCCCCCCCAAAAAATCCCCCCCCCCCCCCCCCCACCCCCTCCCCCCAAACCCCCCCGGGCCCCCGCTTCTTTTCCCCCCCTTTTTTTCTTCCCGGTTTTTGTCAATGGGGGGGGCTCCCGGGCCCCCCCCCCCCCCCCCCCCCCCGCCCCAAACCGAAAGGGGGGCCCCCCCCCCCCCCCCCCCCCCCCCCTCCCCCCCCCCCCCCCCCCCCCCCCCCCCCCCCCCCCCCCTTCTTCTCCCTCTCCCTCCTCTTTCTCCTCCCTTTTTTCCCCCCCCTCCCCCCCCCCCCCCCCCCCTTTTTTCTTTATTTTTTTTTTTTTTTTTTTTTTTTTTATTTATTTTTATTTTCTTCCCCCCCTTTCTCTTCCTTTTCTCCCCCCCCCGGTTCTCCCCCTCTTCCTTTTTTTTCCCTCCTCCCCCCCCCCCCCCCCACATTTTTTTGGGTTTTTCCCCCCCCCCCCCCCCCCCGGCCCCCCCCCCCCCCCCCCCCCCCCCCCCCCGCCCCCCACCGGGTTTCCTTTTTAAATAGTAGGCTCACCCCCCCCCCCCCCCCCCCCTCCCTCTCTCTCCCCCCTCTTTTCCCCAAAAAATCCCCCCCCCGGGTGGGGGAGGGACCCCCCCCCCCCCCCCCCCCTCCGGCGCCCCTTTTTTTTTCTCCCCTCCCCCCCCCCCTCTTTCCTCCTTCTCCTCTTCCCTTCCCGTCCGCCGAATATACTGGTCCCTTTAGGATAAAGAATAAACTTGGTATAAATGTGTATGAGTTGGAAGACGATTTAGGCAATTCGAAAGGTAACTGGCATGTGAAAGACTTAAAACCTGATAAGACAATTGATGAGGAGTAATACTTCGTCGTCATTAAAGAACTTATCACAAAATATGGAATGTGTCATATTCTTTTGTTTTGGGTAGCTGATATTGGTAATCATGTGTTAGTAGAGTATTTTGCAATGTGCCCTAAGAGTTTGTTTAGTTATTTTTTTGTCAGCTTGAAAAAAAAATCTTCGATTTTTTTTCAATCAAAAGGGGGGTAAATGTTACGGTTGGTTAATTCAGAGTAAACAAAAATGAGTTATTGTTAATTCAATATACGCTAATATCGAGTTGGTTTAACGAAACATTAAGGTTATAAGTAAGGTTATACATCACAGACAAGCTCTGAACAGGTATAGGGTGCATACTGTTCTCTACCAGATGATTTCTAATAGCTTCTGATCTAATCTGATTTGATCTTTCTCCCGGATTTGACGTTTTGGCCCTGTGCCGGGGGTTTGCGAATACCGACACCGTGGGATACGCCTGCGTGGGGTAAAAGTCCCCTAAATGGCCACTGTTTTGAGCAGGAGGGCCTCGAGAGTGTTGGGGGTAACCTCATGCGTTTCAAAGTCTCTTATTTTTTTCGATATAACCCAATGAGAGGTTCGCCAGTACAACAGTTGAGGGTGCGCTGTTTGTCATGCGTTTTAAGCCCATATGTTTGTTTAGGTATATAACCCATTAAGAGGTTCGCAAGTACGGCAGTTGAGGACGCACTGTCCGTCAAGCGTTTTAAGTCCATATTTTTGTTTAACAGTAATAACATTCTTCAATCAACATCTTGAGAATCTCAGCGTGTCCACCTGTCTAGTCCAAGCCACTGAATCGAAATCACTTCATTATCCATCGAAGGGATATATACTTCTGACTAATTAACATCCATGAAGATATGGTGCGCGCAGTTGTACACAACCTATGGCTTGCGAGATTTCTAGGAGTGGGGGAGTTCACGAGGTCTTTCCTTTTCTGTCAAGCTTTCGAAGGGTACGCATCGCAACATCTAACAATTAGCCTATAAATTACTGTGCTGTTGGAGTATTGAGGAACGTTTAATTATCCTAAGTTACGTGGGATATTTTAATCCATCGAGGTTTATGAGGATGGAAGATTAGTTCTTCAGTGCGTAATTGTAAATACCTTGCGTGTATTTTTAATCAGCGGATGCTGGATTATAACCACAGACTACGGCAATCACGTGTTGAAGCCCGTGAAGGGTAAGAGTTTCTTAAAGCCAAATTTTAGGTAGATATTTATTTGCATTGTGTAATAACTGTTTTAGGCTTACTTTACTGTTTACCTTTCTTCTTAGGCTTTTAATTCTTGGCACTAAACATTTTTGGACTTTTTTTTTTGTTTTTACTGGTATTCTGAGATCTGTTTGTGTTACGCTGCGTTCAGGATTCTGGGATTCCTTCCTCTCCAACCAGGAGCCGAGTTTTGGACTAGTTGGATATCGGGAGTAAAGTACTACGTTTTATTACACCTAGCTGCATATCGAAAGTGAAGGACTACGTTCTACTACACCAGCCACCTGAAGATAAGTAATTGGTTGTAAAAAATTAACCTTTTTGTATAATAATTATCAGGATCATCATATTTTTTTATCTCTAGATTTATATGTACTTGTTTTCCCCCCACATTATTAAAATGTAATTAGACTCACTCGTTTAAGTGACTTGCAACTAGTGGATTAATTTCTGAATATATTTTAGTAAATTATAGTTGTTATATGGGAACTGTGCACTAACTGCAATTGCATTTGGTAAGGTATAGACATATATATGTATATATATTGATTCTTGTATATCATTAGTCGTAGACAAGACCGATACTGTGATAGTGTTTTTTTTAACATAATTTTAACTGGTAAAGAGATAAGAGAAAAGAAAAATAATAAAGGTGATATTGCATTTTCCTAACATTTAGTTAATGTGTTTTCTTTAATTTAGGATCTCTTCATTAAAACAAAGGCCGAGTTTCCAAACGGGACTCGAGAACCTGCCCTGGGATATAAAGGTGAACGTGGTGAGAGAACGTAGCTGTCACATTTTAAGAACTACGTGGCAGCACTAATTGAAAAAAGATGTCTTCTGCTAGAAGAAAAAAAAAACAACTTTTACTTTTAGAAAGCCAATAATAACAAATAAATTCTATAGTTACATTTTTTTCTAGTTTATTTCTATGTACTTCTTTATATTAAATTTTAATACATACGGACAATGGTGGCCAATAAAATAAGAGTGCCAAACAAAGTTCACCAAAATTCAATTAATTTCAGATTTCAAATTTAATGATCAGATAAAACGAATTAATTCAGTTCGTGTACACACACCTTTAGGCTTCTAAACTTGTTTACTGTTTGAGACAATTTTCCACTGGACAACAAAAATAATAGTGTTTTTCTTTTATGCCTATTGTTATTCGCACGACAATATCATGAAGAATACAGTAAAGATTAGACAATTTCACACATTCAAAGCATTGTACACCTGAAGAACGGCGTCCAATCTTACAATTAAGAAGTCAAAACAAGACATACGCTTTCATTGCTAACGCACTGAAACTATCACCATGTGTTATTGCAAAGGTTTTAAAATAAAATGTAACAGAAAAAGCACCAGAAAGGAGAGGCCGTCCGAGAAAAACAACACGAAAACTTGATAATCGTATAGCACGTGAAGTTGGTAAAGATCCCTTTTCGACATCTGTGACTATAAAAACGAGATTGTGTTTAAACGTGAGTACCCGGACAATAAGAAGACGCTTAGAAGAAAGAAAATTGTATGGTAGAGTTGCCAGCAAAGTTCCATTCCTAAGTAAGATAAATATACAGCAAATATTGAAATTTGCTCGAGACAATAATTAATTGTAACCCAAACTATCAACGAAATTGGCACAACATTCTTTTCAGTGACGAAATAAAAATAAATATCTGGATCAGATGGAATATTGTATGTACGAAGACTAAGAATGAGGAATTCAACCCAAGAAATACTATTGTACAGTTAAACATGGCGGAGGAAATGTTAAAGTGTGAGGCTGCTTTTCTCATAATGAAGTGGGCCCTATATTTAGGATTAAAGAAACTTATTTGCACATCTTGCAAACAGTCATGCTACCCTATGCAGAAGAAAATATGCCGTTAAGATGGGTGTACCAGCAAGATAATGACCCCAAACATACGGCACGCATAGTTAAGCAGTGGTTTACAAGCAATCAAATATCAGTTTTAGAGTGGACCTCGCAGTCACCAGACTTAAATCCTATTGAGAATCTTTGGAAAGACTGCTTGTAAAAAATTTGCAAACAAAAATATGCTGTGGGAAGAAGTTAAGAAAGCATGGTATTCCATCCCTGTAGAAAATTGCAGAAAATTGATCGATTCTATGCCAAGGAGATGCGAAGTTGTTCTCAAAAACGAAGGTCATTATACAAAGTACTAATGTGGTACTAATATTATCAGAATTTATAACAGTTATTTTTATTCGCGGATTTCTTTGTACAATACTCTTATTTTTTTGTCCATGTTTAATATCCATCGGAATTTATTATGTATTTATATCTTTGAATAAAATATACTTAAGTTTAAACTAAAGACGTTTTTCCTTTAGATAGTGGTATTATAAACTAAAAATATATATTTAATTTTTTAAATGTGCTGCACATTAAATGCTATGAAATAACTTGAATAAAATCATTTCACTCTTTTTTTTACCACTACTGTATGTGACAAATTAATTATTGATTTATAAAGATACATGGTTTCGACAATTTAAATCAACTGATTTACATTAAATTTGATTTAATTTAATTTTACTGATTTTTGTAATTGAAATCTTAATTTAAATCAGCACCTCAAAAATAGTAAAGCAAACTAGATAGAAAATTAAAATAAAAAGACGAACGTTTATTTGAAAACTAAAATATATTACAGTACAGTATCTACAGTACCTATCAAAATCGTATAAAAAAATAATAAAACTGCAGTGAGCTATAAAAAATCATTATTTGTTTTTTTTTTTTCTAAAAGTTTTGAACCTGGTTTTGTATTACTTAATAAATATTTAAATAAGTTATTTATTAGGTGTGTACTTGACTGAGTAATGAATTATTATTTAGTTGGGAATTATTCCAGTTGGTGTTGGAATGCTCTCTAAACTAATAGCGGACACTGTTGTGTGCCTGTTGGGATGAAAATTTCAATTTGGGCACACTCCATACGATTCTGCACTGATTTCAGTACATGTTGGAAAAAATATATTATAACTAAACTATTGAACTATTAAACTATTAAAGAACTTGTTATAAAGTAGAGGAACTATAACTAAGTTAAATTAAAACTAAATTACACTATTCTATGTATGATTATAAAATTAGTACAAACATTAATTTAGGTGATTCAAATATGATCAAATTAGAGCAAGAAATGATTGTCTTTGAAATACTGTGTTAATGATATGTGTTTTCATTGTTGTGTTTCCATTTCCCTGAAACACATTATCAGCAGCATTTTCTATTGTTTCTAAGTATTCATCAGACTACTCCTCTAAATCACCTAGGTCAACGGCAATATTATGTAGAACAGCACATGCAACTATAGGGTGCTTTCCATTTACCGACACAAGTCGACTCGTGTCTCCGAAAGTGCTTTCCATTTGATTTGTGTCGCCGTGAGTCGACGACACAAGTCACCTCAAACAGACGCCGCTAGATAGCTAAGTTCACGCTGAGTGTGAGTGTAAAAGAAGCGAAAATCTAAACGAACGCGGCAAAGCAGAATATATAGTGGAGAATTAACGCGAAATCTGATTGAAGAAAATTAAGGTGGGTGACAAAAGTAATTATTTGAAGTAACTACTTTCAACAACTTTTGCACGAAACTACTAGCCTAGCGAGCGTTCCATTTACCCATTTGATGAGAGTCAACACTAGTTGACACGAGTCGACACAGGAGTCGCTGGGAGTCGTGTAAATGGAAAGCACCAATTATGTAGAACAGCACATGCAACTATAGGGTGCTTTCCATTTACCGACACAAGTCGACTCGTGTCTCCGAAAGTGCTTTCCATTTGATTTGTGTCGCCGTGAGTCGACGACACACAAGTCACCTCAAACAGACGCCGCTAGATAGCTAAGTTCACGCTGAGTGTGAGTGTAAAAGAAGCGAAAATCTAAACGAACGCGGCAAAGCAGAATATATAGTGGAGAGTTAATGCGAAATCTGATTGAAGAAAATTAAGGTAGGTGACAAAAGTAATTATTTGAAGTAACTACTTTCAACAAATTTTGCAAGAAACTACTAGCCTAGCGAGCGTTCCATTTACCCATTTGATGAGAGTCAATATTAGCTGACACGAGTCGACACAGGAGTCGTGTAAATGGAAAGCACCCATTATAGACAAAGTATCTAACGTTGTTATTAAACCAAGTGCTAAACAATGGAACCTCTTTTTGAGGTTCCACTCCGAAGCATCGCTCAACTGTGTTCCTAGTTGCTGCATGTGCTCTGTTGTACGCTTCTTCAGATGGAGTATTGGGATTTAGGACAGGAGTCAGCAAGAAGGGCTTACAGCCATATCCACTATCGTCAAGAATAAAATTGTGTGCTAAAAAATGCTATATTGACCATTTTCAAGTTCTACAATCAACGGGATGTCGTTCATAATAGTAGCATCGTAGACTGATCCTGGCCAACGTGCAATTATGTGTCTAATTTTAAGGCGTGCATCACAGACCACCTGCACATTTAAAGAAAAGTACCCTTTTCTGTTGCGATATAATTCAGGATTCCCGCCACCTGATGAAACAATCTTTATGTGTGTACAATCTACAGCACCAACAACTCTCGGGAAATTTATAATTTTGTAGAAATCTGCACAAACACGGATAATTTCTTCCCTACTTGGCATTTTTATTTCGGTATGACTGAGTGCCGCAATATGCCGTGTGATTCTTTTCACAAATCATGACACAGATGGTTGCGATATGTTGACATGGTCACCAACACAATTTTGAAACATCCCTGTCGCATAAAACCGCAAGTTACCAGGAGCTGCAACCGCGGATCTATCGCTTTGTTTATATTGGTAATTGGCCTGATGTTGTGCCTAAAACGATGCAATATTTCCATGACCACTGCCTTTCTAAATCTAAATCGGGAACGTTGTAAATGGATTGCCTCGATCCCTGATGTATCGCAACCTCCTAGGCTGTTCATCTTCATCAGAGGAAAAAGAAGACAATGACAAAGACGTTAATGAAGACAGGTCTGACATTTCACTCTAAAAACAATTATGTATATTAAAGAAATAAATTATTTTCTCAAACACGTGCTTACTCACACTGTAATATTTGTTTTTACATTTACTTACCTTTAAATTTTTATAGCAAATCAATAATAATCCACTAAATAATTTTTATGATAATTATATTTATGATTTATATTGATTTATTCTTCTGTTTTTTTTTTACACTTTTTAGTTGAAAATATTTAATTTTATCTCTAAATATTTCAAAAATTTACTAAAAACGCTAAAATTATATGACAGCTGTCAAACATAATCAGCTGTCAAACATAATCACAAATCACGGAAAAATTTAGATATGAGACATTGGCCTTCACGCCATAACTTATAGATTGGATCTCGTCCGCTTGAGGGCGCTTTATGACGCGGCGGACATTATGCGATTTTTCGTTAGTGCATGTTTTCGTAAAGGGCAGTCAGATAACTGTCAAATAATTTAAATGTTTGAACGGGTTTCTTACGTACGATTTATTGACGGGTTTAGTTTTAGCATTGTATTATTTTGCGATAGTTTACTCATTTTTCATATTTTTCTCTAGTTTAGTGTTATATTTTTTCAATGGAAGATTACGTCCTTGCTCTAAAAAAAAAATGTTGCGTTCGGCGCTGTGAAAATAAACTTAGCAAGAGACATCGCTTTCCCCGAAGGCAGCCAGTTTGATCTATTTAACAAATTGAGAGACCGTTAAATATGGTGAAATAACAAATATATGCTCGAAAATACGTTTTTTGGTACTGGTATTTCATATTGCTTTACATTAACTTGTTGCAATTTTTAATCGGCCGAACTATTATCGGTCTGGGCTCGTAGGTATATGTATATGTATGGTGCTTATACTATAGCAGATGCCCATATCGTTCCATCAAAATTAAACAAAATGAAAGCAAAAAAACTGTACCCAAGTATTCAGTCATACTGTAGGATCATGGGTGAAACGTATTACACAATGGGGTAAGTTTTGAACAAATACTATTTTGAAGTGTTTAAGCCTATAACATGTATTGTTAATTTCAGATAATAAGAATAATTATAATTTACCGGTTGAAGCAAAGGATTGACCTGCCAACACTACACAGGTTTCAAAATAAAACAACAAAATGTCAGAATTATTAAGGACATAATTTGAATTTGGCGCCTATGCCATAGAATTATTCAACACGGATTACACTACTATGTTTGTGTTCTATGGATTAGTCTGTCTGTGGTTTTCGTGGAGAGTAAAATAAATATTTCGTAAACACAAAAGTTGTGTTTGTTCAGCCAGCCAGCTTCCACAAATATTAAAATATTTGTCATGTTATGGGCCCAGGTACATGTTACATATCGAGAAGTGTCTAATCAAGATTGTGGCTGACGGATTGAGAAGATATTTTACGAAATACCAGTTAAGGGTGAGAACACGCCATGTCGATTCCCGCTTCATCCATAGTTACGCTTCCCCAGTTAACTGCCGTTAACTTTTCCAACTGGAAATTTAGGATAGAGGTTTATCTCGAAAAGGAAAGCGTTAGAGATGTGCTAGGTGTAACCGAGGAAGACATCTCAGCAATGGACAGTGCCCAGAAAACCACCTTCGAAAACAAGGATAAGAAAGCAAGATGGATTATAGTACAAAGTGTTTCAGACAAGCACTTGGAAATAGTTAGAGGAGCCCCAACAGCTCGAGCTATGGTCAAATCGTTGGAGAACGTCCTTGCTCGAAAGAGCCCGATAGCAAAACTATTTGTCATGAAGAAACTTTTCCAGCTGAAACTTCAGAAAGCAGACCTACAGGACCATTTCGTAAAACTCGAAGCCCTTTTACGAGAACTAGAAGCAGCAGGAACTGTATTGGATGAAACCGACAAAGCATGCTACCTCCTGTTAACCATGCCAGAACAATATGATACTGTTACAACAGCAATAGAAACTATGTCAACAGACATTACCCTAGAGTTTGTTAAAGGACGACTACTAGACGCTGAACTGAGAATGAAGGAAGGAAAGAAAACAGAAAACCAGAACAGTGTGTGTTCATTTTCAGCTCAAAACGGATGCTTTGAGTGCGGAAGTATGCAACACTACAAGGCACAATGCCCAAAAATTCATCAGCAAAGGAATGGTGAAGGTAGAGGGCGAGGAAACATCAACCCTCGTAAAGGAAGAGGATTTCGAGGACGCAGAAGAGGAATATGGCCTAGGAAAGCGCAGGAAGCCAATGTATCAACCACGACTCAAGACAAAGACGAAGAAGAAATCACGTTCATCGCAACAGATGGCAATGTAGGCCCACAGGCAACAGAAAGTAATAAGGTTAACTTCATTATTGATAGTGGCGCAACTGAGCATCTCGTTACAGAGGATATTGAACCTTTAATGATCGACATCAAAAAACTTGACCAAAAAATAAACATTAAAATTGCAAATGGAACTCAGTTGGTATCACAGAAACAAGGAACAATTAAATTCACAAAGGTTGGTCAAACTGTTAAAGATTACTGCTCTTATCGTTCCTAAGTTAACACATAACCTTCTTTCTGTGAAGAAATTAAACAATGCAGGAAAAAAGATTGTTTTCAGCGATAACAAAGCTACTATCATGAACAAAGAAGAAACATTCAAATTTATATGTCCAGCAGTTGGCAGTCTGTTTATTGCAAGTTTTGACATACCAAACCAGTGTCATGTGGCAAACGTAGGAGTAGACGACCTATGGCACAAAAGACTGGGACATGTAAACAACGATAGTCTAAGGAAAATGAATCTGCCATATAGCGATAAGGTATGCACAGCGTGTATGGAGGGAAAGGCCAAAAGACTACCATTCACTGAAGTACCAAAACCCAGGTCACAATGGAAAGGCGAATTTCTACACAGCGACGTATGTGGACCCATGAAAGTCCCAACAAAAAATGGTGAAAAAATATTTTCAGACGATAACTGATGATTGGTCACACTTTATGACAGTATACCTACTTAAAACCAAAGGAGAAGCCGCAGGAAATCTAATGGATTATATTCGAAAATTAAACACAGATGGTTTGCATTGCAAACGTATTCGATGCGACAATGGTGGAGAATTCAGCTCCCACGAACTGAAAAATTTTTGCAAACAAAAAGGAGTTACACTTGAACCATCTTTACCATATACCAGTCAACAAAACGGTGTTAGAGAGAGAGCTAACCAAACTCTTCTAAATAAAGTAAGATCAATGTTTGCAGAAACTCGCCTACCAAAACATTTGTGGGGGAGAGGCAGTACGGTGTGCTGCATATCAACTAAACCGATGTCCAACATCTGCACTCAATGGTGGAATACCAGCTGATTATTTCTTAAAAAGAACAGATCTTTCCCGACTCAGAATTTTTGGTTCGAAAGCCTGGGCATACAAACTGCCGGCACCAGTGGACAAACTAGAAATGCGTGGACAAGACGCTAGAATGATAGGATACAGTACAAATGGTTATAGATTGTGGAATCCCGAAACCGACGAGATACTCATATCAAGAGACGTGAAATTTGATGAGACAGACATTGTGTATTATAAGAGTGAGTACGAAACAGCAGAAAATAAATCTATTTTCATTGAAGAACCAGAGAGAGATAGAAATACCAAGATAGAAAATGCTTGCATAAATAAAAACGCAGATACCTCCGAGGAGACTTCAAACGAAGAAGACGAGGAAAATATGAAAACAGCAGAAAAGAGGCAACTTAAAATACCAAGTAAGTTCGATGATTATGAACTTTATTCTGCATATTGCTTCCTAACAGAAGAACCAAAAAAATTATAACGAAGCAATTAAATCAGGCGATGGATGGAAGCAAGCTATTAACAAAGAATTAGAAGCCCATGAAAAACATATGACTTGGATACCATCTCAACTACCCGAAGGAAAAATTCCTATTGACACCCGATGGGTATTTAGAACTAAACAAAATAATCAGAAAAAGGCGAGATTGGTTGCCAAAGGTTATCAAGAAGAAATACATTATAATGTCTACGCACCTGTTGCCAGATACTCAACAATCAGGATGTTTATTACACACGCCTTACAAAATAATTGGAAAATTATACAACTAGATATACCTACTGCTTTCCTACATGGAAAACTTAATATTGATGTGTATATAAAAATTCCTGAAGGTGTCGTCGTAGATAAGAAGTACAACGTACTTAAACTCAAAAAAGCATTATACGGTCTACGTGAAGCACCAAGGGTATGGAACGAATGCTTTCACGAATTCGCCAGGAGGCTCGGATTAAAACGTTCAGGAAATGACTTTTGTTTATACACAGATAGCGACGTTTGGATGTTACTATGGGTTGACGACATTATTATTACAGGACCAAATAGTACAAAAGTTGTTATCGAACTGGAAAAAGGAATTTTCAGCAAAAAATCTTGGACAACTGAAAAACTTTTTAGGAATGGAGATAATAAGTAAAGACGATGCAAAATATATAACGCAAAGAAACTTGATAGACAAAATGTTAGAAAAATTCCAAATGAAAGACTGTAAACCGGCTGTGACACCCATGGAAACAAACTTCCAAATAGAAGACCAGGATATCAAGAAAAATATTCCATATCGAGAATTAATTGGCTCGCTACTGTATGTAGCTACTATAAGCAGACCCGATATATCATACGCTACAATATTTTTAAGCAGATTTCTTGACAAACCCACAGAACAACTATGGAAAGCTGCAAAACGTGTGCTGCGATACCTAAAGCTTACACGAAATATGACGCTCACATTCAAGAGAACGTCTACACAAAATATTCAACTCATTGCATATTCAGATGCGGACTGGGGCAACGATCATCTGGACCGAAAAAGTGTTAGTGGTTGTGTAGTGTTTTTTAACGGTAATTTAGTGTCGTGGATGTCGAAAAAACAAAGTGTTGTTGCGCAGTCAAGTTATGAATCCGAATACTTGGCAAGTGCTCTAACGATGTCAGAACTTATTTATGTGAGAGGTATTTGTAATGATTTAGGCATGCAAAATGTACAAGCTATGTTAATGATAGACAATCAAAGTGCTCTACACTCTATTGAAAGTTTCGAAAATAGTAAGAGATCTAAGCATATCGACATCAAAGCACATTTTGTAAAAGATTTGGTTGCAAAAGGCATTGTAAATCTAAAATATGTGCCATCAAATGAAAATGTGGCAGATATTTTAACAAAGTCATTGTCTAGAGAAAAATTTCAATACCTGAGAAACAAGCTAAATGTAGAGTTAATAAACTGTTAAAATGTTTAGGTTAAATTTCCTTATTCTATGTATACTAGCATACTTTTTTATTTTTGTCAAGCCAAACTGTGTATAACCAATATCTATATTGTATTGTGTCTATGTTATGTATGTTATCTATGTTTATTTATAATAGTGTAATACACCAAGTTTGTCTTGAGGGGGGGTGTCAGAATTATTAAGGACATAATTTGAATTTGGCGCCTATGCCATAGAATTATTCAACACGGATTACACTACTATGTTTGTGTTCTATGGATTAGTCTGTCTGTGGTTTTCGTGGAGAGTAAAATAAATATTTCGTAAACACAAAAGTTGTGTTTGTTCAGCCAGCCAGCTTCCACAAATATTAAAATATTTGTCACAAAATCCTTTAAATATGAGTTATAAGTATGTTCCATGTTCCACCTTTACGCAGAAATGCCATTACTACTTTTTTTCTCTTACAAAGGATATAAAGTGTAATACCTAATCTTGTTAGGCGTTCACTTTCTTATTATATTTTAGGTACAAATTCCTATTCCTATTATGATTTGTTATATAATAGTATAAGCGATTTCATAAACATGTAGTACCTAAGTAGTAAACTAAACTGCTCGTCAAAATTAGCGTAATACTTTTTAGATGAGCGCCATTTTCGTTCTGTTTGAGCTAGAGACTTGCGGTTTGAAAATTCTGGTAGCCTATAGGGTTGTTTTTAATGCCCCGAAGTCGCTACACTGTTACTTAAACGGTTCGCCGTCTACACCCCAAAAACCAACCCTAAGTCGAAATTTGAATTGGCAAGATTTTGACGGCAACTTCAGAGTCCTACAAGATGGACTAAGAAGGCCGCAAGAAGAAGGTCGGATAAAAACCCTGTTCTGGCACACATTACGACCTCCCCAACAAGTCCTGAGCATTTGATCGCTGCCCCACCCTCTCAACCCATTTTCAGCCCCCGTGATTCATCCCTATGCAGTTATGCTGGGTTTAACATGCTCTGACCACTGGTTGGCGGTTTCATTGATCCAAATGCTGCTAAAATCAATTGCTCTGGGGTGTCACAACCAATTTTCACTTGTTTCAGTAATTTGTGAACATAATCGGCCAAGGTAATCGTCTCGTCAAATGCAATTTGATCGGATTGTCAACTTGACGAAGCTTTGTGAATACCAAACAGGCTTAATTTTGCCTATAATCGACTCGATTACCAACTTTTCGTTACCTGATCAGGCGATGAGTTTGGCAATTGTTTTTATCATTTGACGAGTTCGTCAAAATTTAAACGAGTCGATTAAACTGTAATCGAGCTTTGTGAATACGAGCCTTAAAGTAACAAAAATATTCGATTTTTTTTTACCTCCTGAAAACTTGCTGTTTTTGACATACGACCCATTGCAGTATCAACGACGATATATTACATCTTTATTATCAAAATGCAATTTATTTTCTTTTATTCTTTTTTTTTTTAACTGATATTATCTTTTAGCAGATTATTACGTCATGAAGTATTCTAAAAGTAATAACAATATCATCTAGTTACAAATGTCACTGAGCATGAATCTACATAAATTTTAAGTTTTTGAAAATATTTCATTTGTGACAGAATTGTAAAGTTGCAGAAATTTCAATTTGAAAAAAGAGCTCCACATATTATTAAATGCCAAATTCTCCCAGTGGAATAGTAACATATCGACGCGTTCCGGAGAAAACCATGTAACTCCACATTTTTCAAGAAATGGTATTTTAGTGTCATCTGTTGGGTAACATAGTAATTAATCTGTATGCAAAATACAGAACTCCTAAAATGAACCGTTATAATTTAAATTTTAAAAAAGAAATCTATGTATCTCCAACCGCATTGAAGCGTTTTGGGAAAAATGCGAAAAACTCCGCATTTCGCATACAAACCGTTAATATTGACAGGTTATGATCGGCTTTTGGTAGGTTAGTTACGTGCAAAATATTTGTGACATCTGTGAGATAAATATTTAAAGTTAAAGTGACATTTTGGAGACAAGTTGCAAGTAAGTATGAAATATTGTTTTTTTTCCCATAGTGTTTGGGTGTATCTAAAAAATTTAGGTAACTTTTATTGATTTAAAGTGCACAATGGAGATACGTAATTTTCTGTTCCATGATTTTTTTGCCGCTAATGTTAAATCAAGGAGATACGAACTTTGCCTCATAATCAACAATACACTCGTTTTTACAGCAATTGCTTTTATGAATAAAAGGGGCGTTTATCAATTTTTCTTTTTTACGGAGAAATGTTGCAACATTTCGCCGGCGTTGTAGCGCTGTAATCTAGACGCAAATCTCGTATAAGTTTACCTAATTTTTTTTAACAAGGCCTTTTGCCATTCTGTGACATGTTGTGACACCTTTAAGTAATAACTGTTAAACTCCTCACCAAGTCCTAATTAACCTATTTTTTTCAGTTACTCTCCATTATTATGACTTCCAGAGGAAAAAAAAATAGTAGTAAATGGAAACTATTAACAACATTTTGAATCAGAAGATCGAGAGGATTATGCCTTTCTGAAAATAGTCGATTCTTTTCTTGCACAACACAGTTTGGATACAGAAATTGATAGTGCAGAATCGGATATCATAGAAACCAATTTAGCTGTAGAAAATATTATTTATCAAGAAGAAAATGACAAGTTTGGCTCATCGGAAGCCATCATGGGAAAATTAAGCGGAAACCGTGAACAAGAAATCATCGCAGAAATCAGCCCACAAAACGAAGGTCTTGAAGAAAAGAATAATAATATTATAAATCCAAGAAAGATATCAAAAAAAGATGTTGATAGTTCTACATGGAAAAAAATAAAAACAAATTAAATCGAGAAAAAGGATTAGAATACACCGGTAAAAAAAATGGATGGAAAATGGAACTATAACATACCTAAAAGTAAAAAGATGCAGACCGATGCATGCAGGTGTAAAATTAAAAATATTTCAAAGAAAATTGAATGTGATAAAATCACTCAAGAAAATCGGCAAAGTATGTTTAACATATTTTGGAATAATATGATTTGGACAGAGAGAAAAATCTATATTCAATGTTTGGTTAAAATACAAAACGTACAGAGAAGACAAGGAACAGGAGAATCAAGCACAAGAAATGTTTCCCTTAAATATCATTTAAAAGTTAACAACACAGAAATTCGAGTCTGCAAACAGATGTTCTTAAGAACATTAGGAATGAAGGAGTCTACAGTACTGAATTGGGTGAAATTGGATAAAACACGGGAAGGAGAAAGAAAATCAAATGACAAAAGAAAAACAGTTAGAGCAAAAATGTATGAAAGCAAAAATTGAGAATTAAAAAACATTCTTAAGCTCGCTGCCGAAAGTCGAGTCGCATGTGGATTGTGGAGTTCCACAACTGAATTATTTAAGTTTTACAAACGTAACTATTGCCACGAAAATAATATTACACCTGTATCCAAGACTGTCTTTTTCAAGGAGTTTCATAAGGAATAAACCTTTCCACTTTCCATATTCCAAAAACAAACATGTGTGACAACTGCGTAGCCTACGATACAAAAAACTATTGAACAAGAAGGGTATGACCTGCACCAGGAAATGAAGAAACAAGCTAGGGAAGGGGGAAAAACAGGGACAAGGATTCTGCTTCAGTTTCTGCAGTTTTTACTATGGACCTACAGGCGGTATTGATGTGCCCCAAATCAACTGTAAGCTCAATGTACTATAAAACGAAATTAGTGGTCCATAATTTCACCCTATTTAATTTAAAAACACAATACGGCTACTGCTTCCTCTGGCACGAAGCTGAAGGTGGTCTGACTGCGAATGAGTTTTCATCTGTATTATGCAGTTTTTTAGAAGATACTGTAATTCCAAATTTACCAAATAATAAAGAAATTATATTATACAGTGATGGATGCACAGGGCAGAATTGGAACTCTATTCTTGCCAACGCTTTCGTCAATCTGTGTATGCTTCATAAGATAACAATTATTCAGAAATACCTGGAAAAAGGGCATACACAGATGGAAGTAGATTCCATGCACTCTTGCATCGAAAAAAAATTAGAAATCGGAAAATAAACATCCCAGCAGATTATGGACATGCTTGCAAAATCGCTAGAAACCATCCAAAACCGTATAATGTAAAATACCTAACGCACGAGTTTTTTAAAAAAATTGATAACCTCAATTATTACAAATAAATTCGACCTGGCATAGCTATAGTTATAAAGATCTGAGCCCTTAAATACGACAGCACAGAAAAATATTTTTTAAGCTGAGACACACTGATCATTGGGAATTGATTAATCAAAGAGCTAAAATATAAACACCTCTTGCGATAAGCAGCCGACCTCTTCAAAGACCGAACCTCTATCCAGAAAGACGGAAACTCAAAAAAGAAAAATATGTAACACCTTCAAATTTTAAAAAAGAAGCTTGTTGTCTGATTATCACGACTTTTATAACAATCTTCCTTTTGCATAGTTTTTTATTGCTATTCTTTAAATATTATTTTAAATCTAAAAAATAATTGTTTAAATAATTTTAATATTTGTATGTAGGTTTTAAGCTTATTTGTGTGTAAATTGTTCTTTCTTCTGTTAAAATTGGTTGAATACATTCTTTTTTTAACTTAAATAGACTTTCATTATTCTTACTGTATGACGCATACAGTAGTATAGGAATAATATGCATCTCCATATTTTTAAACACGAAAAATGCGTATCTCCTGCTTTTATGTATTATTGAAGTTTTTTCAAACCATCCTTTGTAGGTACTCTTAAAATATTGCATATTTTTTAATAAACCATCACAAATATATCAACAATGTTTAAAAATCTGATGTTTAAAAATGTTTTTCATTTCCCCTGTAAAATTTCGTTACATGGAGTTACGCAATTTTCTCCTGAAGGCACGATATGTAAAAATACTGTGACTCAATGTGAATAATTATTTTATTAAAGAAGTGGTAAACCTCCACATGTAAGAATGTGTTGATATTCATTTATTTTCTTTTTAATTTTCTGATACAACATTTTCGTGGTAAAGTAATATAACACAAAATGTGGTGGTTTCACATTATCGATCTAAACGTTATAAAACCAATAAATCTAATGGAATACTAACAACAGAAAATATGTTGATTTATCATCGGCCGCATGCGTCGTTTTAACGAGCGTATGCCTGTTAAAACAAGATTATTTCGTAATGTGTTAGTATTGCACTGAATGTTTGATACTTTCAGTGTTATTTTTAGGGCTATTTAAGTAGTGTGTTTTAGTAAGTTCATGCGTAATATTTTTTTATTTATGCTGTTATGCTGTGTGAATTCAAAAATGATATCAGGTCATGTTAAAAAGATGTTTGACAATTTGGATAAACAACAGGTAAGTTTAAATTGTTTGATCATATTTAACATACCAGTTGTAATAGTAGCAATTTACCCGCTATTTTAATAACATGTTAACTTAAAACTAAATTACAGTTTAACAAAATGTTGTAGTTCAAAACGAATTTGTATATCTAAAATTAATTGATATAGTTTGTTTGATACTTAATTTGATCAAAAAACATCCAGGTATTTTGATGACGAAAGCTTATGGAACCGCAACAAAAATAAATCATCTAAAAAATACCTCTTTTGAAAAGCTATCTTCTTAAAATTCTGACACGCTGCTCACAAATTTTTATTTTAAACGAAAAATCTAATTTAAAAAATATGTTTTGATAATTATTGGCATACTTATCAAAATATTCGTATAACCAAAGAGCCTAGTAATCGCTTTTTGGTTTTTAAATGATTTAGAATTTATATAAATATATTTAATTTGCGTTCTCGTATTTTTAGGAAGGAAATACTTCCAGCTAACACTGGAACAGCTGGTAAAGCAATTATTGTAGAGAAAGAAATCGTAGACTTTAACGAATCTACCGAATTTAATACCTAATGGGACTGCATTAATGTATTTGGTGGTAAATGTAATGAATATTTTGTTAGTATTTTTATTTTGTTAGATAATAGTTATTTTAGATCCACATACAGTAATAATATAATGCACAAGATAGACATGTTGCTAATAAAAATGAAGTTAACATATCGGAACGTAGAGAATCCAGAAAAAGAAAACGAAATGAAGAGAATTGACCCCGTTCAATCAGAAAATAAAATCGAAATTTAGGCAAAAGTTATGTAACATCAAAGAAAAAACTGGTCTCCGAACGTTCTTTACAAGAACCGTGTTTTGATGTTTGCGAACAGAAGTGTACCCAAAAAATATCTGATGAAACACGTGCCGAAATTTTAACTGCTTTTTGGAATTTAGGAGACGTACAATGCTATAAAACCAAAATGTACTTATGTTAAAGAAAATAGTCAACGACAAAATAGTACACAAGCATATTATTTTCATGTAAATAATGGGAAAATTCGGGTTTGTAAGAAATTTTTTATGAGCACTTTAAACATTGGTGATATAATGATCCGCACAGCGTTAAAGAACTGCAATGACAAGAAAATTATTAGTCCTGATTTGGATGGAAAGCACGAGAATCATAAAAAACTAGATCCGTCTTTAAAGAACGGTGTAAGAAAACATATTGAGTTGTTACCAACAGTAGAATCCCAATGCCACTACTTGCGCCAACAAACCGAAAGAACGTACATAGAAGGAAATTTAAATCTCGCTACCCTATATCGCGATTACAAGCGTGAATGTGAAGAATCTGGTAAATATTTTGTTAAAGCATGCATTTATGAAAATATGTTCAATTTTGAATATGACATTGGATGGCACAAACCCAAAAACGACCAGTGTAGCATGTGTGAAAGATATGCTAATTCTTCTTCCGACGAAAAATAGATACTTCAAAGTGAATATGATAAACATGTTAGTGATAAAAGTAAGCCTAGAGAAGCAAAACAAAACGATGTCACAGCTGCCTCTATGGACGAAAACAAATTGGTCGCTGTTTATGATTTACAAGCAGTGTTCTCGACACCTTGCTCTGAAGTATCTGAATTTTACTACAAGAGCAAGTTGTCTACATACAATTTTACTGTCTTTAACATTGGTAGTAAAGTATATATATATAGGTAGCTAATGAGATAGGTAGTTGCTTACTGCAATTTTTGGAAAATAACTGCAAAGAAAACCATGTCATTTTTTATTCTGATAACTGTTCAGGGCAGAATAAAAATAAGTATATCGCCTCTTTGTGCAACATCTTTTCTTCAAATTCCATATATTACACATACATTTTTGGTAACAGGACACACCCAAAACGAAGGAGACCACAGAGAAAATTTAAAACCACTCAGAATATAGAAATAAAACATTTTTATTGGCAAAAATATAAACAACATAGAAATCACGTTGTAAATTTATTGAAAATTAAAAAAGAGACAATATTATGAAAATAAAATAGACAATAATAAGAATAACCCTAAAAAAATGTGGCGAAAAATTAAATCATTAGTTGATAACAAAAGTCATTATTTTAATAACAATAATATTATATTCAATACTGACAATTCTCTAATTATTGCTACAACCAACGCAACGGAAAAGGAAATCGCAGATCATTAATTATTATTTTGTTAACAGCATTGAGAACATTATTTCAACAATACCTAGTACCCCACCTTGGTCATCAAATAACCTTAACACTATAGCTTCCAAATTTAGTAGCTTTAAACTACTAACTAATGAAGATTTAAACAGAATTATCTTAAGCCTCGATAATAAAATGAATAATAATGATCCATATAGTGCAGGAATGTGTAAAAATACGATTACTGTACTGGGTCCAACATTACTAACACTAATTAATATATCTTTACAAACTGGTGTTGTACCTGATAAGCTGAAAATTAGTACTATAACACCAAATGAAAAAAATAAAAAATACAAATAAAGCATGTAATTTTAGACCTATAAATACTCTTCCAGCAACAGAAAAAATCTTAGAACTAGCTGTAAATGAACAACTAACAGAATATTTTAATACACATAATTTACTCATAGCTAATCAATCCGGCTTTAGAAAAAAAACATTCATGTGAAACTGCATTACAACTTACAATTTCTAACTGGACACAAAAAATTGATAATGATGAATATGTTGTTGCTGTTTTTCTAGATCTCAAGAGAGCATTTGAAACAATAAATAGAGGCATATTAATAAATAAATTAAAATATTATGGCATTCAGGGTACAGCACTCAAATGGTTTGACAAGCAGAAAGTTATTTAACAAACAGGTTTCAAATTACTAAAATAAATAATACATTTTCTACCACAATAAGAAATACTGTTGGAGTTCCTCAAGGGAGCGTATTAGGTCCATTTTTATTTATAATTTATATCAATGATATTATCCAATGTACAGACTGTGAGTTCCTTAATTTGTTTGCCGATGACACATTAATTGCAATAAGTGACAAAAATCTGGATATGGCTATTCAAAAAATGAATATAGAATTAAACAAAATTGACAATTATCTTAATGCAAATTGTTTAAAACTAAATGTAGACAAGACAAATGCTATGATTATAACTAATAAATATAAATATAATAATATAAATTTAAATAATATAAATCTTAAAATTCAAAAGTCTATCTTAGAAATTGTTAATGAAATTAAATATTTAGGTGTATTTTTGGATAGTACATTAAATTTTAAAAGACATTTGTTGTACATCAAAGGAAAAATAATAAAAAAACCATACTTTTTTTCCAGAATTTCAGACAATCTGTCACTTACGGCAAATATGACAGTCTATAAATCTATAATTCAACCTCACTTTGATTACTGTTCAAGTATAGTTTATTTGATGGATAAAAATTGTAAAGATCAGCTACAAAAATTGCAAAATAGAGCTATGCGTATTATTTTAAAATGCAATAGACATACTCCAATACATCTAATGTTGGACGCATTACAGTGGATGCCCATATCTCTTCGTTTGAAATACTTTTGATTTTTATATTTAAAATTTTAAACGACCTCCTTCCTTCATACTTTAATACATACATTGTTTATAATAGAGAAATTCGTGACTATTGTACAAGAAACAGGGATTTATTATATATCAATAAAACAAACACAACCAAAGCAAGAAACACACTATTCTACAAAGGCTTAAATGATTACAACAAATTATCCAGTGACATAAAAAGTTCTCAATCTGTTAATACTTTTAAAAGAAAATTGAATTCTTATTTAAGGGACAATACTGATTAAAATTATTATTACAATAAGTATTACTTCTTAATTTATATAAAATCATTTTTTATTTGTTGTATATTTGGTATAATTGGTATATTTTTTTCATAATTCACTATTATTTAAAAAACTGTATTTTTTGCACATTTTTTTTATTTGTAAGTAGGTTTAATATATAATGTAATATAAAATTAATATATGTACTAGTATATAGTATATGGATAGATTTAAGTAATAATTGTTTACCACTTGTAAACACATATGAAGTTTGTGTATATTAGGTTTCCTATTTGAATAAAGATTATGATTATTATTATTATTATTATTAATAATATTTCCCACTTTGGCGTTTAACATGCTATTCAGTATTCAACATGGCTGCCATTATAGACTTATCATGTGGGTTCAGACAAAATGAACACGGACAAGATGAACACTTGTTCATTTTACCCGGACAATCCTTTTGTTTTACCGGGGCGCTTTTAAGTGATTTTTTTTTATTATTTCTTTAAATTATTTTTTAATAGAAATTTGTTTTGGTATCGTTTCATATGAATGAACCGTTTGTTTCGATTTCAGAAATGCTGTATAAATACAAGAGAACCACTAACCGTGCTGCATGGACAGAAGATGTGATGAAGCTTGCAGTTCACGAATGTAATAATGGAGCATCTGTCAGAAGTGTCTCTATAAAATATGGTATACCTTGGACAACACTTTTTCGTCATGTAAAATCTGGTTCGACAGAAAAAATAGTGTGTTTTCACCAAATGACAGGAGCTTGATTTGTGCAATTATTTGAAAGAAATGGATGGCCTTTTTATAGATTTAGCAGACACGAATTTAAAGCCTTGACTTACAATTATGCAAAGAAAAATAATCTACCCTACCCAAATACAGTTCGGCTGGTGATGAATGGTTGATGGCATTTCAAACCCGACACCCTGAAATCGTCCTCAGAACACCGGAACCTACCTCTGTAGCTCGTGCCAGGGAATTTAATAGAACACAAGTGACCAGGTTTTATAATCTATTAGACGAACAGCTACAGAAACGCAATATAGGTCCAGAGTCAATATACAATATGGATGATACGGATATAAATGACAACTACAAATAAGCCACCCAAGGTTTGTCAATTAGTGGCAAAAAACAAGTTGGGTAATATCTAGCGCCGAAAGGGACAAATTTACAACAGTTATCTGCTGCTGCAACGCTACCGGTTCTTTCATTCCACCTTTCATGATTTTTGCAAGAAAAATAATGCAAGAACGTTTACTTGATGGAGCACCACCTGGTACGCAGGCGGCTTGCACTGCCAACGGTTGGACTTCCAACCCTCCCGAAATGCCCGGGAGACTCCGGGAATAATGTTCTATGTACCTCCCGAGCTCCCGGTCGCGTAATTCCGAACCCCTGATGAAATCAGAGCAGGATTGATCTCAAATGAACTGGAGTTTGTCATTAAATACACCCCGTCTCGTAAATCCGAACCCCAGTTGAATTCAGCGCAACATTGTTCGAGCAGCCGAGCTCAAATGAATTTGGATTTGTTATTTAACACAGCTGTTTATCGTCTTACAAAAACCAGCGCTATACGGACAAAAACGGCGCCGCCTGTCACGTGCTAGGCACACTACCGTATGGTTTAATGTAGGTTGTGTTGCATTAGTTGTTATTTTTGGTAGTGTTTAGTGGTAGTTGTTAGTACACAAAATGAGGGAAGAAGAGGTAGTGAAGTTACTGAATAATTTATGTGTTGATTATAAAGTGCTAAAAATAAAAACTGAAAACGATAACTTTGAAGTTATTTGATAACAAATGTGACGAATGGATTAAACAGTTTTCACAACTGACAAATACAAATTGGATTACAAAGCGACGATTTCCTAATCCTGTGCGATTTCAATTTCGTAAAATATGTTTGTGCCAACAACATTCAAGCTTAAATATAAGTGAAAATCTGAACAAAAGTAATACTTCACGAAACTTAATGTGCCGTGCAAATATTGATTTCAAATTTAAGAAAATTAATAGAAACACGATGAAAAATGACTCTAAATGCTAAAAACTGGCCTAAATGTTGTAATTAAAATTGACCATAGACATTCACATCGTCTTAATGTAGCACAAGCATTCCGTTTACTTCGTTGTAGTGATCAGACAAAGCAACAATTTTTTTTCGTATTTTAAATCGGGAATGACGCCAGATTCTGCACAAACTTACCACGAAATGCGTTTAACAGAGAGTAGTTCCCCTGTCGCACATATTGCGGCTACTCTGGCAAATTCACAAATAAATCCTACCAATAGACAAATATATCATTTGTATGAAAATTGGCGCAGAAGCCAGTGTGGTAATCGCGATGAAATGAGTGTTATAGAAGTTTTAAAACAAAACAAAAAACAAGAACTATTTCACTTGAGTGTTCAATTATACATTACAGAAAAACCTGATAGTTGGCATAATTACCATTATGAAGCGTGGATTTGTTGAAGGATACGCCGAGGAATTATCTTTATAGATTCTAGTGGTTCATGTGACGAGGCAAGCACATGTGTTACTTTTATGTTCGTAGTTACTAAAGCTGGCGCAGTTCCTCTAGCTACAGTCCTACATATGGCTCAAACAGAATCAAATTATACTATGGCCTTTTTAGCAGTTAAAAATGCTTTAGAAAATGAATGTAACAACATTTTGAACCCAAAAGTAATTATGACAGACGACCGTGCTGCTGAAAGAAGAGGCATACTCTGCATTTTTCATGTTTGTCAAGCAATGTTGAGGTGGATCTGGAAAAATGAACATGAAATTCCAAATGAACATAGAAAAGTTGTAATGAAGTTGTTTCGTAGTATATTATATGCACCGACCTGAAGATTTTATGAACGAATTACTTTTAGATGATCGAGTTAGTTGCAATAGTCAGCTAATACAACACATTAAAATTTTGTGAGAAAGACGCTCAGAATGGTGTTTATCATACAGGCATGACGTAATAACAAGAGGAAACGACGCAAATAACACAGGCCCACAAAAAATTTTTTTTGCCTATGGATAAGAACATAGTTTTTCCCTGTATTTTTTGATACTGAATCCAAATCCGGTGTCCGTTTAACCGTAGCACGTCAGGATCAAGGTCATTTCAAGGTCAAATCGCAAGAAAGATATAAACCCATTTAATATAAATTTTTTTAGGTAACAAATTTCAACCGTAGAGTAGGATAAGGTAAATAGCGAAATAAAGTCTTAAAAGGGAATAAACCCATATATCATTATGTTTCTGGGGTCGCTGAATCCAAATCCGGTGTCCGTTTAACCGTAGCACGTTAGGATCAAGGTCATTTCAAGGTCAAATAGCGAAATACACGTTTAAAAGAGGAGAAGCCATGGATATATAAAGAAACCCGCACGTTAGGGATCCTGTTTCTTTCGCAAGCGAGTCCGCCGTCCTAAGGGTGATAACCCTCATACCTCCCTAGGTCTAAGTACGAGGGTTTTCCGACTTTGACGAGGACAAAGTCAACTCGTCGTCGGACACACTACGGCATCATTCACACACCCTAACGCAGCGCGCCCTAAAGCACCGCACCCTAAAGCAGCGCACCTTCGCTGGCTTCGTTACTCCAGAGAATCGGAAAATGGATCATTCTACACATTCTCAATTGAGGCAGTGGTCACCATCTCCAGCATCCTCTAGGGCAGCAGGCATTCTATATGCACGCACGTGCACACAGTCACGCACACATGCATTTATATACGCAATTACTATACACGCAATTACTATGTAGTTAGACGATATTCAGTAAGGTGGCTACGAGAATTGGTATCAACTCATCTAATGTACATGGATACATGGACTTACATATCTTTTACCTTAACAAATACTAGCAATACATTCACGAAACCGAAAATCCTTAACCACATTTCCCTAATACAGCCTAATGTACCTACATGATGAAAACGAGACCATTTACGGTATTCTATCATGGGTTTCAGATTTGGATTAACAACTTCAAAAATATAAAGATACAAACTTTTGCCTCATTAATGCGTGTTTTAGTGATTTGGAGTGCTCTTCGAACTTACGTGATATGGTAAGAATAACAGCAGATTCTAATTCAGCGATCCCAGAAACATAAATATATCGGTTTATTTCCTTTTAAGCCTTTATTTCGCGATTTGACCTTGAAATGACCTTGATCCTGACGTGCTACGGTTAAACGGACACCGGATTTGGATTCAGCGTCACAAAATACAGGGAAAAATTATGTTCGTATCCATAGTCAAAAAAAAAGTTTTTTTGTGGGCCTGTGTAATTATTGCGAGGCGTCAATTCGCATTTTTTAAGATGTCGTGCTACAAAGGTGTAAAGTTTTTAACGCTTGTGCTTTGGTAGATTTTATAGCAAAAACTTTTGAAGAATATCACAAAAGAAGGTTGTTAGATTTTTCTAATTCTGGACGCCGTAGATTAGAAATTACATATTTAAAGTTTTGTCAAAAATCTCGAAACATATCTAAAATATATAAATTGTCTGAAACCGTATTTCAAGTAGAATCTGAATCTGATGATGCGACGCTTTACACAATATATGCTGATATTTCTTGTTGCGGCTGCCCTTCTGGCAGAGGGGGTCGTTTTTTGTAAACATTTATGTATAATAGAACAAAACTTTCATATTACATGTTCTTCATCACCGCGTTTGTTGAAAACTGACAGAATAAAACTGGCAGCTTTGGCATTGGGAAACAATTCTACTCCTGATATTTTTTTTGATGATATACTGGAAGTAGAAGAGGAAATTACAACTGACAAGAGAGACGACGAAGTAAATGTTACAGAAAAACAAACATTTCTAAAACAGAATTTTAAAGATCAACCAAATGTAGAAGTAATTCATGTGGACGAAAACGGAAATACATTCTACAAAAATGCAGTGGAAACAGTAAAAACCGAATTTATAAGAATTATTGATGTTTTGAAAGAAAATCCTGACCCTTCGTCCACCGCTACAGTAATGCGATTTGCTTCAACTCTTAAGAATATCCAAACTCCCATACAAGCATTAAGTTTCATTATTCAAAAGGCGACATCGAAAAAAATCCAAAAACATCAAAGTTCAATCCACTTCTATTTCAAGAAGGAAAAATAGAGGTTTGCCAAAAGGTGGCAAACGCATTCAAGCAGGGCGTCCAACTAACTCCGAAAATAATTTATATACGGAAAAAAAAGCGAAGAAGAAAAAACGCATAGTTTAGTTTTAGAATGCATAGTTTAGCTCGAAATATTGAAAATAATCAACCAAGTGCCAAAATACATTAACCTGTGCATTATTTAAAAATTAGTATAAGAATTAAAAGAATATTTAAAAATAAAAAATTAAAAATTATATTAATAAATATAAAAAAAAAAAAAAAAAAAAATTTATAAAAAATTTAAATTTAATAAAAAAAAGAAGGGAATAAATTTAAAAAAAATAAGTAAAAAAAGGAAAAAAAAGTAAAAAATAAAAATGTAAGTAACGAAAAGGAGTTTAATATAAGTTTTTAAAGATATAATTATAATAAAATAAATTTTTTTTATGATAAAATATTTTGATAAATGAAAAATAAAGATAATATTAAAAGTAAAGAAAAGGGTTAAAAAGAAGTAAAGTAATAAATATTAAGTTTTTATTATATTAATTAATTTAAATAAAATTGTTTGTAAGTTAGTTAGTTAGTTGAATTTATTAAGAAAGTTGTAGTTGTAATAATTTGGATTGAAGAAGTGATTAATTTGAAGAGAAATTCGTAACAATATATTATTATATATTATATATTATTATACTTCTCTATGTTAAAAAAGACAAAGAAAAATAATTTGCCTATTATTAGGTACGTCATACTTAAAATGATTAATGTTATAATATCATGTCGAATAATATTTGTGAAAACCTATGTAATATTCCCTTTTAAAGTTTTCTTTCGTTGTTTGGTATTTACTGTGTTGATTTTGATTTTTTTGCTTTTTATATTTTTGTAGCTTACTTCCCTTTTCTAAGGTACAACAATTCTATTTGTAGATTATTTCAACATAAAATATATCCTTATTGATCGGCATCTATTGTTTTCATTTTATGCTACTTTATTACAGTTTAAAGTAGATAATATATGAACGGCGTCTGCCGATGCCGATGCCATTCTGAATTGCACGTGTGTTCCTAGTTATCACACGCCCTATTAGGTTTTACAAAACACTGTGCGTCGCAGACTAGTATATTTCCTGTAATGCTCTGTATTGTTTGTGGATTTGGAGCCAGTATTTGTGGAGCAGTATTGCTGAAAATGTTTTAGGACCGGCAAGCCAAGAAAGCCTTAATAATATAAAAACAACTCAATATTTTTCAGTAGCGAGTGATTCGTCAAATAGAGGAAATTTGAAAATGTATCCATTATTGATCAAGTATTTTTCATTAGAGAGTGGCATTCAAACCGGCTTGTTAGACTTTTACGAAGATTACCAAGAAAACAGCGAAGCAATTAAAGATCAAATAATAAATATTTTAACTAAAAACGGTCTAGAAATAAGTCAAATATCAGCATATTCTGCCGACAATGCGGCTGTTAATTATGGAATAAATGTTTTCGTTTACCAAAAGCTTAAAACTTTAAACTCGAAAATAGGTATATAAAGCCAATTGTAAATGTCATATTCTACACAACTGCGTTAAAAATTCTTTGAAAACCCTGTCAATTGATGTTGAATTAATTATTTTGAAAATTTACAGCGAATTTTCATCTTTTGCTAAAAGGAGAAATGAATTGAAAATAAATTGCTCAGATGCTGAAATTGAGTTCAGAGAAATATTAAGACATGAGTCAACTCGTTGGTTATCGCTACTTCCTGCTATAGACAGAATTATATCACTGTGGCCAGCTTTAATAAGCTATTTCAAGGCGCAAGGTGAATAGAATTGTTCTTCATTTATATGGAAAAATGTTTGTGCCAGTGATTCAGAAACAAATGCAGTGTTATGTGTTCTTTATTTTATGCAAATTACAAATTATTCCATTAAATTACTGGAAGCCGACAGATTAACAAGCACTGAAATTCACGACATTATGATTAATTTGAAAACAAAGCTAAAAAAACAGACAGACTGATCAACTCTATGGTAAATCTGCCACGGATTTATTAAAGCATTTTGATGAATCTCAAAAGACAAAATTCAAAAATGATGCCAATAAGTTTTTTACGTCTTGTTTAAACTATTTACAAAAGTGGTATAATTTTGAAGATCCGGAATATCAAGCGATGAAAATTTTATCTCAAGAACCAATCACATGGGCAGGAATTACTAGACAAGAAATTTAAAAAATGGACTTAGATCTTGACATGCTGTACGATTAGGTAGGAATTTTACGCGAAATGCAACCACATCTCATTGAAAATAATGGACTCGATTTACGCTGGGTTGACTTCTTTGCGAAATCAAAAGACCAAGATCCCTGCCCTCAATTGAAAAAGCTTGTCACGTTGCGAGCGCGTATTTAGCATGATGGAAGAAGTGTGGAGCAAGGAAAGGAACAGGATACACATATCGTTAGTAAAAGCTGAGTTACAAATACTGCAAACCTTCAATTTTTCATGAAAAACCTTTTATAATTATGTGCTAAAAACCCGTGAAATATTAAATGCTTCTCGAAAACAATGTAAATATAAATTTAAAAATAAAAATTAACAAATATTTACGACTTTCATTCTACACCTACCTAATCAATTCCCCGCCCCCCAGATTTATTAAAATCCTCCCGGGTTGGATCTATTCAGAGTTGGTAACCCTAGTTGGACCACTGGAGAAATATTCTTCATGTGGCTAAAATTTTTTTTGTTGAACACATCCGTCCCACAGAAACTAAACCTGTAATTCTTCTTCTTGATAATCACGAATCCCATAAGTATTGCTATCCCACTTCACACATCACATTACTTTTGTATCGTTTCCGCCGCATACTACATATAAATTGTGGGCATTAAATGTTGCTGTGTATGGGTCATTGAAAAGATATTTTGAGCAGGAAATTAATACTTTTCAAAAGCAACATCCTGGTCGAATAATTAATCAGTATGATGTGGTAAAATTATTTTGTGAGGCATATCTAAAAGGTGCTAGTCCGCAGTTTTCTTATACGTATTAAAACTTTGACTGTTCTGGAAACTGCCATTAAATATAAGGCCTACAATAAAAAATACATAGGATTCAATAATAATTAAGGCTCCTCCAAAAAATACACATTTTGGACGCTTTTTAATCCCTGGCAACTGAACTGAAAAATGGCAGTCGAAAACGAAAGGCTGGTAAAGCTGAAAAAGTATTGACAAGCACACCCATCAAAACACAGCAACTCCAAAGATTGAATATTAACAAAATAAAATTGCCTAAACTGCTAAAGGATGTGAGGAAAGTTAAAGCTACAAAAAAATATTAGTCGAGAGAAGGAAAATCGAGAATACATATGTATGTCAAATGTGCACGGAATTATACACAGAAGTATGCGGCAAACTTACAGAAACCTGGATAATGTGTTCGGTATGCAATCAGTGGTCCCATGAAGCTTCCACTTTCATAGGCATGAAACTATGAACGCCTATGAACAATTTCATAGGCGTTCCAAACTCACGTCAAATATATCTGGGAGTTTTAAGAATATTATTCACACCCTGAAATTTTGCTACCAAATAATCAGTCCACTAAAGCCTTCATGCCAGTATCCTAAAGGCTTATAAATATCTGACCACAGAATTTACTTTTCTTTTACAAATAAAAATTCCCTACTGCATGTCAAACATGTGACAATTGATTCCATTTCCTATAAAACTAACATGATTGTTGTGTGCGACGCCAAAAATATTTTACCACAGTTTGGTATTATACGCAAAATGTTTGTCTCTTGCAATGCAACTGTGTATTTTATATGTCACAAATTACATTCTATTTGCTTGGATTGACATTACTACAGTTATGAAGTGCAATTTTCTGATAATAAAGAAATAGTTATTGAACGCAAAGAACTGCATACACCATTGCCTGGGCTACTCACAAACAAACAAGATAAAAAATACGTTTCCTTCAAACATATTTTATAAATAAATCTAGGTAAACTACTTTTAGTCTAACTACAGATATATTCTATGGTATGTATGATGTTCTGTGGTCTAATAATTTTTATAAATAAAATGTCTATGTTTTCTAGGTCCTATAATATAAACTATAAATAATAATTATTATTATTTATTTTGGAAGAAATTTTTTTAATTATTTTTTTTTATTTGTTGGTCAAAGACTTGTTGATGTTTTTTAAAATGGTTAGCTATATAATTCGATAATTTGCATACGTTCTGTTTTAAGTAGGGGTGCAATAAAATGTGACAAAGTCATATACATGTGCACATATGCACCAGATCCAGTGATCAAACTGTATAAATAAGCAGCTTCAAAGCTAAATTATGCTATATATAAGTTAAGAGTATTTATGTATTTCTAGTGTTTATAATCATTTTTTAGTTTTAAAATATTTACTTTTTTTTGGAGAGTTATGTAAAATACATACTGCAAATTTTTGCAATCATTTATGTTTTATTTTACTACAACATTATCCTTCTACCTTCTACAACTATACATCATAAAACATATCTTTATTGTATTTTCCTAACAATGTAGTCTAATTTAGAAGTTTCTGTTTATTTATTTACTACACAAGTTACAGCTACATTCAGCCACATCCGTTCGTCTTACCACTACAACGGTGGTAAGATTTCATGTAATGGTGTTATAGTAAGACTTTAGCGGATCGCAAGACTTACTACACAAATGTAATTTTTTACTAAAAATCTGTACTATAAACTATTATTTTTATACGGAACATTCAGCTATTTTTGTTCCTCTCACCACTACAACTATTGTAAAATGTCCTGAAATGATGTAGTACGAACACCTTAGCGGATTGTAAAATTTACTATATAAATGTAACTTTTTACTACAAATCTGTACTATCAAGTATTATTTTTATATGGAACAGTCGGCTATTTTGTTTCTCTCACCACTATAATTATTGTAAAATTTACTATAATGATGTAGTAGTAAGACCTTAGCGGATCGTAAAATTTACTATATACGTATAACTTTTTACTACAAAACTGTACTATCAAGTATTATTTTTATATGGAACAGTCGGCTATTTTTGCTCCTCTCACCACTACAAGTGTTATAAATTTTGTTATAATAGTGTGGTAGTAATACCTAACCGAATCACAAAGTTTACTTAACGTGTTGTATTTTTTACTACAAATTAGTACTGTTATCTAATACATGCCTGTCCTATGTTACTGCATGATGTCACAACTATATTGTGAAATTGTAGCATTTGCTAATAATGTATTTGCAGTGTTTTTTTATAAAAATGTAGATATTATTGCTACAATAATTTTAGTACTGTTCCATCACTTCGGTTGTAGTAACGCTTACCATTCGCTGTCCTATTGAGAATTACTACAAAACCGCAACAAACTCCTACAAAACATTTACTACAAAAAATTTGGTGATATTTGCTACTTCCCGTAGTTGGAGCCTATAATAGTGCTACAAGTTGTAAAGATTTCACTTACATTTGTATGAAAATGGGCTATTTTTTTCCGTGTAGGCCTGCCAAAAACCATAAAAATTGATAATGCCACTAACTTTAATAGCGAGGAATTGAAGAACTTGGTATCGAAGTTGTCAATTCATCACCGTACTGAGCTCAATAGAGAAGTTGAAAATGCAAATAAATCTCTAAAAAAACGCTTAGAAATTAGCTATTCAAAAAATAATCGAGATTACAAAAAAGAAATAATGGCTTACATCATAATGTACAATGTGACCCCTTATGGGACAACAAGAAAATCTCCTTCAGAACTACTTTTTAATGGGAGAAACCGAGATAAAATATACTGTTTAGACCACATTGCAGAGAGGTGTTGGATGAAGAAGTATACGATCAAGATTTGCCAAGGAAAGAAACGGGGAAAGAAACTATTGTGTTCCCTAACACAATAGTAGGCAAGCTGTCGTCGATGAAGTCAAAGTGGCAGACAATATCCTAGTGAAGAGCACTATTTTCCCACGCAAATTGACACCTAACTTCGACAACACTGAATACGATTTATTATGGTAATGAGATAACCCTTTTTGGAAAAGAAATATGGCATATGTAAAAAAGTTGCCACAAATCACAACTTCCCACGAAACCACTACAACCGCACAATCGCCAGTATCCGCACCAAGGACATCAAAGCCACTCGCTGCCCCATGCCTACCAACTCACTCAGCCTCAGAAGCCTGAGGACGCAGAGGGAAACAGAGATATCTTGCACACTACAACCCTATATTACACCACTGAAGCTTGTGAAAGAAAGAGGGATGTGGAGACACCGGCCAAGAAATGAATTCTAACAATAAATTAGAATTAGTTCTTGATTATTGTTTTATATAATTCGAGATTCGAGATTAGTTTTGTGAAAACAAAATACCTTATGATGTTCCATAACCTCAAATATGTCAAAAAACTGTGTTTTTTGCACTTTAAGGTTAGGATATCTCAGAAACCTGACTTGTTGGAGCAATTCTGAGGCCAGATTCGGATTTAGCGAACTGAAAACCTTTGGAAAAGTGTAGCACAGTTTCTGTTTCCGAAAATTAGTCAAATTTTGTTGACCTGTGTTATCGGGCACTAAATAAAATAACAGAAATGAATCGCTATCATATTTCTTTGACTTGAAGATCAGATAGAGCGTTTGTTAGGGTACAAGTATTTTTGAAGTTTTGACTTGGCAGATATTATCAAATTCGGATGAATGATAATTCAATTCCTAAGACAGCCTTTGTAACGCAAGATGGACATTATGAGTTTTTGAAGGTACCTTCGGCCTTACCAATGCGCCAACTGTTTCTCAACAAGTATTTAATAAAATTTTGGGAACCTTCAGGTTTACAAAAGTAGTAGTTTACGTTGACGATATCTTGTTACCAGGAAAAACTCACTGAAACATTAGAAATGTTGAAGACTGTTTTGGACCTTATTAGTCAACATAAGTGAACACTTAAACTATCAAAATGTTTCTTTTTGCAAACTAAGACACAATTTCTAGGTTACGAAATTTCAAATTCTACTATAAAACCGACAGACGATCAAATATTAGTAGTTGAACAATTTCAGATACCTGTAAATGTACATCAAGTAAGACAATATCTTGGACTCAGGGGTTATTTTAGAAAATGGATTCCTCGACATGCAGAAAAATATAAACCATTAAGTGATATAAAGACACCATGTGGGAATGGGAAATTACATAAAGACACCATGTGGGAATGGGAAATGCGTCAACAGTAGTCATTTGATTTACTTAAAAACTTTTTAGTAAAAAAAAGCACTAGAATCTTTGGAATGCCGTTTATACACAGACGCTAGTTGGATAGGTGCTACTGGATGTTTCATGCAAGTTGAAAATATTAAAGAACATGCCATCGCTTATTATAGTAAACAAAAATCTATGAAAGAACAGACATATTATTCATTTGAACTGGAAACAATGGCTATTGTGTTCTCTGTTAAAAGATTTAGACAGTACATTTTTGGCAGACCCTTTACAATAATTACTGACTGCGCCGCTGTTTCTGGCATATTTCGAAAAACCGACTTAAAGAATCGGACGCTGGGTGTTGCAATTTGTTGTTTGGAGTGCCATACAGATTGTGACAGGTAGTAACCCCTACAACAGTGACAGGGGTAAGGCATTTACGTCTTATCAATTTGAAAACTTTTGTAAATTACGGGGTATACCTAACTCACTACCTAAATGCTGTTGGACTGTCACGTGGAAATGGACAGGTGGAACGCTACAACTGAACAATTCTTGACTCCTTATCAACAATGGGAACCAATGTAGAATGTAGATGATAACAGTTGGGATGAAAATGTCTTTAATATACAGTTGGGCTTAAATGGAACAATGAACAAATCTATCGGAGCATCTTCTAGTGAGGTGCTAATGGGGTTTCGTGTAACTGGTCAAGTAGCGTTTACAATCCCTCAGAGCTTAAGGATGCTGTTGACGTTACAGCTCTCCGACAACAACTCATTAATCATAACACCATTTATCAACCTCAGCAAAATATATACTTCAACTCAAAACGATGTATCCATTAAGTTCCCATGAAGTATCAAGTGGGAGAATTAATTTTATTGAGAATAACTTCTCAATATCTCGTCTGCTGCTAGTCAAAAAATTATTACCAAAATGGAGGCCCAGGGACAGGACCACTACGAAGTAACAAAAATACCTGGAATGATTTGCGTGGAGTGTGGTGCCTCTCGTCTCGGGAGTGGCTCTAACACCCAGTAAACTCCGTGTCGGTTTTCAAACCTACCAGACGAGGTGAGTGGAAAGTAAAGAGAGTAAAGATTTCAGATAATTTAAGGATACTGTTGCGCAGTGTGGTGATTCTTATCTCGGGAGTAAGTTTAACAACCAGTAAACTCCGTATAAGTCCTACGACTGATCAGACGAGGAGAAGAACCCTACTAGACTACTCAGATTTACTTAAAAGTGTGGCGAAAGAACTTGCGTTTGTTTATCTTTGTGGGGGACCTCGTACCCCATAGATTTAGACTAGAACTGTTTAGACAATGTTTTGATATGTTATGTATGTTTTGTGTACGTGTATTCATTTTTAATTAATGATTAACTTTATTCTCATTCTATAGGCTTAATTGCTGTGGCTGGTCCTTTTTTATAATCTCATTTAACGCTTGAAGGCCACATTTCGTTTTGATATTTTACACCGGGTAAATTTTATTAAAGCTCCTTATATGTACATATGTAGTGGAAACCGTGTTCGCGGATACTATTATTTTTCAAAGAAACATTTTTGGTAGAGGTAGATTAAGATTGTTGCATGTTCTGTAAGTATTACATAATCCGAGAAATTAAAATTAAAAAAAAAACAAACATTAACACGTATCGAAATAACGACAGTTAACATTGTTTTAATTTGGTTTGGCTGTTCTAAATAGAATTAACAATTCTTTGTAGTTTTTGGAGAATTACACACAAAGTAATTAAGTAAATAAAGTAAAAAGAAAAGTATTACAACATTCAAATATATGTACAAATGAGTAATGAGAAAAAAAATGGAGAACCCAAATTTATCACAATATACAAATGGTGATCCATTTAACAAAAATTTACTTTTTTTATACCCCTGTATAAATAAGGAGCTTTAGTAAAATCGTTATATTATCTAGATTCTACTTAAAAAAAAAAACCTCCAAAACGTGGTTTTACTTTTTGTAAATCTATAAAAAAAATTAAAAAAAAAAAACAAAACTAACCCTGTAGAAACATTTTTTAAATGGAAATCTCCTGTTTTTATATAACGGATTTGTATTCAGCTCCCAAAATAAGGGTGATTTTCTATTGTATTGTCTTGGTCCAAATTCAACCGTTTTCGTTTTATTTTCAAATTAGTTTTCCTTTGTTTCAAACACGGTTTTGTTAACTTTGGATATGTGAACATCTAGAAAACAATAAAATGCTTTAGAAATAATACGACAGTACAGAGAACTCTGTAGATAGCGCTCCCACTTTTATTAGACGAAATTTGAAGAACGTGCATACATATGTACATATGTATGTACGCGATTTATGTTTCGTTATAAACTATAAATCATCGAGCCTTAAAGTAAATGTTTCCCCTATCCACTCTTAAATATCTTTAATACTTCAGAAATAATTTGGCATTGAAAACTGATAGATCACCTTTCTTCAAACGTTTTACATTCAACTCTCACATGACGCGGTGGGGCACATTCGGACACATCCAAATGTAGCCCATATATTTACTCTTATATACTGATAAATACTCTTTGTGTGTTTACTACGATATTTGAATAGTAGACGCTACGGAACTAACATACGTACTTACGTTAGATATATGTATGTACTGTGATTCCCCAACTTGATACGTAAATTCAGAATAACATAATTTACTTTGCTCTTGCGGCACGCGGTGTATCATGCTGTTTCAAGCTTACTACAATTCATGGTGCAACGACCTACTGCGAACTTGTAATAATACGTACAGTGCGGGCCAAAAGTCCCCCCCCCCTTCCTATTATTTCTTGAACTAATTGTCGGATTCACTTGAAACTTGGTGTGGTTACATAAGGCATAAAATACTATCTCATGGAGTAACTCTTAGACAATTTACCCTTAAAACAGGGGTGGGGATGCAAAGGGGGAAAAAATCTTAAATTGGATGGGGTAACATGCGGCACCTCATTTGAAAGGGATTTTTTTGGGGGTATCACGGTGTATGATTATTTATAATTAGGCTAATGGTTTGTGAAATAATGTGCTTCGAAGTTTTATTTTCCCTAACAATACTCACCGTTTACAAGAAAGTTAAAATTAAAGATTACTCACCTTTTGTAGCGAAATTTTCTACTTTATTATTAATGCAGCAGTTGTTCGAAATGTTCGCCGTGTACCTCCTGACAAATGTAGAGTCGATATTTAATCCCCTCCCTTACCCTACCAAAGGTTTCCACCGAAATGCTTCTACAGCCATCTATTATTTTTTGGCGGAGATCGGCTAAATTTTGCGGTGGCGTACTGTACACCTGAGATTTTAGGTACCTCTAAAAAAAATCTAAGGGGGTGAGGTCCGGAGACCGTGCGGGCCACTCTGTTGGGCCTCTTCGTCCTATCGCTCTCACCGGCCGTGTGTAATGTGGTGGTGCACCATCTTATTGAAACACAATGTCTTCTGTGAACTCATCAGGATGGGCTTCTGCGATCTCTACTATAAGAGGGTTAAGTCCTCTAGCATATCTAGGTACTGTTGGCCGTTGACATTGCCTTCGATAAATAGAGGTCCCACGATATGGTTACCCATAATGCCAGCCCACACGTTAAGCTTCTCTGGGTACTGTGAGTGCCCTTCCCGAAATACATAAGGATTCACATCTGACCAGTATCTCATATTTTGCCTATTGACTTTACCCCATTTAGGCAAAATGTGCTTTCGTTCGAAAAACACACATGGGTTAAATAAGATGGGTTATTATCAATTCTGTTGGTCATAAATTCACAAAAGTCTATGCGTCTAACGGGATCATCCTCAGTCAAACATTGCAGGTACTGCAGTAAGGGTGGAATTTCTGTTTACGCAGTACTCTTTTTACCGTATTAGCTGAAACACCACAGGACCTACCTACGCTTTCTGTTGTCTGTTGGGGCGTGAGAACCATTTCGGCCACAATTTGGACTTGGGTGTCCTCGCCGATAGTTGGACGGCCACTACGCGGTTTATTGCCTACGCTCCCAGTGGTGCTAAATTTGGAAACTAGCTGTCGAATGTATTCCTAGAAATGGGTCTGTCCGGAAACCGATCATTGAAAATCCTTTCGGCTTCATGGTAATTCCGGCCGGCTTCATCCCAAATGAATATAGATTCTGTTTTTTCATTTAAAGTACGTTTATCCATAATTTAAGGAAAAACAGTGCAAAGCCATACTTTAAAGTCGAGATCAAATTGTAACTGTTCACCACTTAAACTAAACTTTAACCCATTTAGGGCCAATGATGCGTTAACGCAACACTGTTTCTTATTTTTTTTACTATTTACTTTGAGAAAAACCAAAATTTACAAATTATGTCCTTGACTGACAATAATCATGGTTTGCTAAATGTATTAGGTAATAACCTTTCAATTTAATTTTGGAATGCAAAAATTGTATATACAACAGCGATTATTGCAGAACAAAATTATAGCTTTTTCATAATTTTTTTTCGTTTTCCTTATTTGTAATATATAATGAATAAGAATACGGTCCACCCGATGATCCCGAATTGGGCCACGCTTGATGCCGTTCTTTTTAGCGCGCTCGACTCTAATTGGATAAGATTGTTCTCTTCTCTTCTCTATTTTGAAAGACATTCCTACAAAATGTATGTAAAAGACAAACCTGTCAAATTTGGGTTCAAACTTTGGTGTCTGTGCTCTGCAGAAGGCTACATTTATCATATTATGCCATGTGAAGGTGCAAATTTAGAAAAACAAAAAAAATTAATATGGATTGGGCACCCAGGTTGTGTTGGACTTACTATCTTTTGTAAATGATCCAGAACACCACAATATATTTTTTGACAATTTCTTGTCATCGTACAAGCTTTTTACGATTTTGAAATAGCGAGGATACTTTGAAACAGGTACCATTCGTGAAAATCGAACAAATAAGTGTCCATTAGAAAGTTCAAAGTTAATTTATAAAAAGAAAAGGGGCTCATTCAGCTGTGTTTTTGATGAATCTATGGAAATTTCTCTTATCCGATGGAATGACAATTCTATTGTGACACTTATAAGTACACATTATAACGTAGAGCCTTTAGCAACTGCAAAAAGGTTTAACAAGAAAAGTGGGAAAATGGAAAATATACCACAATCAGTAGTAATCTTTAACTACAATAGATTCATGGGGGGTGTTCTCTGTAATCTCCATGATAATGGAGTAGCTAACTACAGAACAAGAATTTTGGGAAAAAATGGTGGTGGCCACTTTTTGTGAATACTGTGGACAGTACACTGGTAAATGCTTGGAAACTTTATAATTTGACACATGATAAAGAGATGTCCCAAATTAATTTCAAATCATATATAGCTTTACGATTACTAAAATTAGGAGCTAACAAATCGAAACCTAAATGTACACATCATATGTACCAAATGAAGTACATACGTACTCACGAGTCTGGACATCTTATCGTCAAAGATGAACTAAAAGTTAGAAGGTGATGTAAAGTTTGCCACAGCCAAACAATATACATTTGCAAAATATGTAATGTACATATACATGCTGATTGTTTGATTGAATATCATAGCAAGTAGTTTTAATGTATTGGGCCAATGATGCGTATACGCAACACTATTTTTTTTCTAAATATAAGATACCAAAATTATTTTTATCGCGTTTTTTGTGCTTCTTTAATGTTGTTCCATTGTAAAATAAAGAAATTTGTAGTAATACCCTTTTATTTCTTACCTTGGCCTTAAATGGGTTAACCTAAATAGTTTAGTTTATTAACTTTAATAACTTTAAACTTAAGCAACTACCAAAAAATTGTATTCAGTCCGCAAGTAACACAAATAGTCCAGGAACGTTATTAATTAATGAGTTTATAGTATAGCCTTATAAAAGAAACCAAAGAGGTGAGGTGTAGACATAATTCATTCAATTGTGGCCACTACCACTGTTGACCGTTTGGAATATCTTTTAAACGTCCTTGGACTATTTGTGTTACTTGCGGACTGAATATAATTTTTTAGTAAATTTTTTCAAGTCTTAAACATCGACTCTACATTTGTCAGGAGGTACAAGGCGAACATTTCGAACAACTGCTGCATTAATTATAAAGCAGAAGTGGGATTTTCGCTACAAAAAGTGAGTAATCTTTAATTTTAACTTTCTTGTAAACGGTGAGTATTGTTAGGGAAAATAAAACTTCGAATACATTATTTCACATAATAAAAAATCATACACCGTGATACTCCCCATAAAAATCCCTTTCAAATGAGATGCCCAATGCCACCCCTTCCAATTTAAGATTTTTCCCCCTTTGCACCCCCACCCCTGTTTTAAGGGTAAATTGTCTAAGAGTTACTCCATGAGATAGTATTTTATGCCTTATGTAACCACAACAAATTTCAAGTGAATCCGACAAATAGTTCAAAAAATAAAAGGGGGGGCGGACTTTTGGCCCGCACTGTATATATGTACATGTACATATTATGTACCTGTATATAGACGTGTTTCACAAGCAGGCGCTGTATACGAGACCATTATTACGAATATTTTAAACGCTGTATTTTGTTGTCGACTTACGTTATGCCTCTCAATACCACCAATTAGGTACGTGACTTCGAGGTATTACTGTACAGATATGCAGCTTACAGACGAACGACAAATTAATTAAGCGCTGTAAAAATAGTCATACAAAATAATGAGTTTATAAGTTTGGTTGCTCTACATTTCGACATTAAAAATGAGTTCTGCATAATGGGTAAAAATTAGGGCCCTGTAAGCAGACTTATATGACTCAAAATGAAGTTAATAGGTAAGTATATGTCTGAAAAGTTTTTTGAAATGTGGTTGTAAAAAAGTTATTTACTGCGGGTAGTTTTATACTATTTTCTTGTGATATTTTGGTTTTCTATTTTAGTCGACCATTTTAGTTATGTGTACTTAAATTTCGTAACTTTGAAGTTGTTTTAAAGGTTTAGGGATATCCAGATTGTTCAAAAAGTCGAATTATTTGTTTTTACATTTTGTTAAAGTACCTATATTTCGAAAATATTTTGTCAACATTTCAAGTTGATCTAATGAATATGTTTCGAGAGATTGTATAATAAGAACCTTCTTATCACTGATGGCAGGTAGCTGACCGGTTTTACCAATGTACAGATTGATGCCTTGAGAAAGTCCCCAATCTTTATTTCGGTTAATATGTGAAATAAAAATGTAAGGAAAAAAGTAGGTAAAAGTATACGTTTTCCACTAAACACAAACTACTATAATTTTCTCGACGCTCGTTTCGCCAACTAAGTTGGCATCTTCAGGAGAAGATTAAAACTCAGTTTTAATCCAGTTTTTTGTTTCTACGGCGAAGTTTCCAGTAACCACTCCAGGTAAAAGTATGTTTAACATACTTTTTTTTATTACTGAATCTACTGTACAAGGTGTTTATAAATACGGTAGTTGCAGTACTATGGTGATTTGTTTTGAATGGAAAGACAAAACGTTGGACTGGAATGCGTATAGTCCACAGCCAATATATGCCAAATGATAACCGAAATCTGAGGGAAGGAATGACAAAACTACAGTCGAAATCACGAGAGAATGCCGTGACGTCACAAATTTATTTTTAAAATGCGACGTACTCTATTCATGTGTTCCTTGTTCATATAGACATCAAAACAACAGAGACAGCGCATGTGCGTCAATTACATATGACTGGTTATAGCACCGACTAACGTACCCAACTTCTTCCGTAAAAATAGAAAGAGAGGTTCGAATGCGTATGTTCAGTAACAATCGAAAAATATGGAACACTTTTGAGTATCGTCGTCCACGCGCCGGCGCCGTCGTATTGTGTCTCTGAATGTCAGTTGTCAGATGTCGATTTGTTTGATTCTTATAGCAGATTTGTAGCCATACCATTTTCTTGATTTTATTAATTTTTGCATATGAAAAACAGTTCTTGTTAGAACTAAAGATAGTGAATCTACTAAACAAAGGGTACGTTTAAATATACTCGTATGAATATGCGTAACTCTTCTTTCCAGGACATCTGTCATCTCAGTGTTGCTTTCGTCGCAATTTTTTGAGGTACCTAGTTACAATGGGGGGACGGCAACTTAGTTCCCAATCGCAAGAATTAGTCTTGTCTCTAATAAATTATTTTCAACGAGAAAAAGAAAATAACGGACCTTTGATACCACTGGGCTTCGTGTTTGAGGTAAAAATTATAACATCTGATCATCTGAAGCTTTAATATGTTAACTTATACCATTGTATTGTTGTAGCGTGTTGCTAATGGGCTAAACATTTATTTGAAAAGCGTGTATGCAATTAACCCATTAACGCCCAAACAGACACAATTTTTCGTCCTTTTTGGAGCGTCAATCTCGAAGGGAAATTAATGAATTCTCTCAATAAAAACCACTTATCCTAATGTTTTCGGATATGATATTTCGATTTCCGGGGTCAGAATTGTGATTAAATACTCCAGAAAAAAATATGGCTGACTTTATGGAGAAAAGTACTGAAAATTTGGGGATTCTTTTTTTTATATATTTTTTTTTAGTCCAAAAAGTACTCTAACCTACTCCGGATTATGGAGGGAGGTGGAGGCAATAGTTGGAGTTGATGATAGGATTTTTTTTGCCGACCTCAACTGACTCTAATCTTTTCAAAATGGCGGACATTGCATACAATCTCATGAAATATGAATTTTTCTCTAGTATTAATGTTATTGTGAGTTTTCTTGATCCACAGTCATTTTCCTCAATCAAAACAATACTACATAATATATTTGACTAAATTTTCAATTTTCAATGATGGCGGATTCAAAATGGCGGCCGAATTTCTCAAGAAAAGGCGCGTTTTTCATTATAAAAAAGTAAATAGGAGTTTGTAATTATACTTTTCCTATGTCATTTCATGTTTTAGTAATATTTTGCGTTATTCCTGGTGAAAAAAGTCTGAAATCCAAGATGGCGGATTCAATATGGCGGACATCATTCTTGAAAATTCAAAATTTGAAAACGGAAAAATTTTCATATCATATCTTATCGTCATATTTTACGTAGAATTCTGATAGAAAATGTCCTCTCAATCTTTTTCACAAAAATGCGTTCTATCTGAGTAAAAAATTATTTGTCCTTCGAACCTCAAAACGAGGTTTTTTTCCGGTGTTGACGTTCTCATGATGAAATCATGAGAATGATATATTATGCACTTAGGGCTGATCGGGCGCAAACTACTCGCCGGAAGTACATAGCCTACTTGTTTCTTGTGGTGCTTATAAGAAACTTAAGGATGTTAAATAATGAAAAAAAAAACAATAAAAAATAAAACATTTTTATTTTTTTAAGCAGAATTGATTGTCCTGTTCTTTGAGGGTGCCAACCACTGTAGCCTTTACCCTATTTTCTATTTATATGCGGAGAAGTTCCGAAAAAAAAAATTCTTCAATGCGCCTACATCTCTAAGTGCATAATATATAATTCTCATGATTTCATCATGAGAACCTCAACACCGGAAAAAAACCTCGTTTTGAGGTTAGAATGACAAATGATTTTTTACTCAGATAGAACGCATTTTTATGAAAAAGATGGAGAGGACATTTTCCATCAGAATTCTACGATGAAATATGATGATATTTTTCCGTTTTCAAATTTTGAATTTTCAAGAATTATGTCCGCCATATTGAATCCGCCATCTTGGATTTCAGACTTTTTTCACCAGGAATAACTCAAAATGTTACTAAAACATGAAATGACATAGGAAAAGTATAATTACAAACTCCTATTTACTTTTTATAATGAAAGACGCGCCATTTCTTGAGAAATCCGGCCGCCATTTTGAATCCGCCATCATTGAAAATTGAAAATTTAGTCAAATATATTCTGTAGTATTGTTTTGATTGAGGAAAATGACTGTGGATCAAGAAAGACTCACAATAACATTAATACTAGAGAAAAATTCTTATTTCATGAGATTTTATGCAATGTCCACCATTTTAAAAAGATTAAAGTCAGTTGAGGTCGGCAAAAAAATCCTATTATCCCCAAATTTTCAGTACTTTTCTTCATAAAGTCAGCCATATTTTTTTTCTGGAGCATTTAATCACAATTCTGAAATCCGGAAATCGAAAGATCACATCCGAAAACATTGGGATAAGTGGTTATTATTGAGTGAATTCATTAATTTCCCTTCGAGATTGACGCTCCAAAAAGGACGAAAAATTGTGTCTGTTTGGGCGTTAATGGGTTAATACAAAAGGTATTAATACTATACCTCATTCGCCTGGGAAATTAAGACCTAGGAAAAAAACAAAGACTATATCATATCTAGAGGATAATAAGGAGACTGAAGACGTATGTCAATCTAATTATAATATGTATGATGAGAGTGAGTTCTTTTTTCATAATACAGTTTTTTTACTATTAATTATTATTTTTTTTACAGAAAAACATATTACATTAAAATCGTTAAAGGCAGAATGCTCACTAAAGTGTATTATTGAACTTAGTGCAAGCTCCTTGCAACGATTGCTGCCTGAACTTGGATTCAAATTTAAAAAGGACGACAATAGAATATTTTTAGTTGAAACCCCATCTGTTGCATTTTTACGGTCAATATTTTTTAGAAAATATAAAATAAATAGCGAAGCAAGTAATCCCCGTAAGGTAATTTTTCTGGATGAAACCTGGATATATTCCAAAGGAAATACCTAAAAAATCTTGGCAACACACATCCACAAAAAGTGTTAAAAGACCTCGTGGCTATGATGGAAAACGCTTCATTATTTTACATGCCGGAGGTGAAGTTTGAAGTCTTATTATAATACTCATATTGGTAAAGATGGATATGGTGATGATAAGGTACTTGTGATGTGGAATAAAGCGTTGGAACAGGTAACAACTGAAATATGGAAAAATTGTGTAAGGCATACTGATGATATAATAAAAGAATGGTACAAAGGGATAATAATATACGAAGTCCAACCTTTAATTATTAATTTAAATGATGAGTCTGATACAGAAGACAGTGAATAATGTTAAGGTTAGGGTTTACATCGATAAACTTCGAAATCTGCAACAGTTGAGAGAGAAGTTATCACAAGAGAAGTTAGGACAATCAATCATCAGACGTCATCAGCTTGATATCATTTTCAGAACATGATTTTTACTTTTTGATTGTTAAATGGTTATATTTAAGTCATTTTTTCGTAACAAAAGTTTTTGTAATTTAAAAAATAGATTAGCAATCGATTACATTCTTATTTCAAAAAAGGTCCTTCCATTCTGCCTCGCCCAGTATTTAATAAATTGATAATATATGTATATAGTATATACAAAGCAATAAAAAATAATACAATTGATGTTTTCTATCTATTTCATAAATTATTTTCAAATATTCCTAACCTAACTTTTTATTCAGCTTTTTTCAACTCAGTTTTCATTTAGCAGTTTCCTATCTATAGAAATTGTTGAAAAAAAAAATAGTTTCGCTATTCACTCAAATATGGCGATGAAGTGCATCTTCACAAGCATGATGTTGACTAGTGCAGTGTTAATTTGATTCATACGCACAATAATGATGACGTCACGGCATTATCTCGTGATTTCGACTGTAGACTCAATAAAAATATTCGTTTAGTTACCTGTGACTTTGTAACCTTGCTGCTCCAGTCTTTTTAACATGGTATTTTTCATTTTCGACGGTTTCAGGGTCAAATAATTTGCAATTCATATATTTTGATGTTACGGATTATATAATTAAACGTTAATAGTGGAACATGTAGCGAATATTTTGTAACTGATACTTCTAATTGAACCGTACTTTAATTTATATTTTAGAAGCTTCCATGTCGGCACATGGTGTAGGGTAGATGCGCCAGTTAGCCGACCATTTATGCATAAAAAACACTCGTTGCACAAAATAGAATCGTTGAACACAATGCTTGTTTAAGCTCAGTCCCACTCTTGACCACCCTTTGCGCATGTTTTATAAAGTTCCCGCCATTTTACCACTTAAACTAGTCAGCCATTGCAGACAGTGAAAGTTGTGTGTTCCTGTGGTTCTAACATTTACATATATTAAATCACTAGTGACATCGTGTGAACTAAATAGTAAGTAGGTCATAAAACCTTCGTTTTAGTTAAGGTTTTTCAAAATAGGCAGAAGATAAATACTGAAATGCATTGTTTAAATAGAAATGAAACTAGTTTGTTATAATGTTTTGCATTGCATAATTGGTAATTTTTCAATTCTCGACCACGGTGGTCGAGAACAGGGCTCAGGTCAGTGTTTTTATACATATTTTTCTAACTTGTAGGATTTTGATATCTTCATTTTCGTTCCATAAAACAATTTGGATTATAATTATACAAATCCGGCTAGATCTCGACCACCGGTTGTCTTTTATCCTTTTCCAAATATTCATTCAGCTTGTTTTGGTGGTCGAGAAATGGCTTAAGTAAATGACTACTGTCGACCACTAGTTTTATCTTTGCCTATCTACCTGATCCTATGTGCAATGAACTATTTTATTTTCTATAGATGCCACCGACAAAAAAGAATTCAAAATGAAGTGGATCCTCAAAAGCTCAATTTGGGAATTAGAGAGGCTAGTAGACAGTTTGGCATACGCAAAACACCAATAATTGATCGACTAAAGGGTAGAGTGCTAGTGGCTCGAAGAAAAACTGGACCAGAACCTATTCTCACAGCCGATATTGAGAAAAAAATTGCTGATTGGGTAAGTCGCCAAATGCGGTTTTCCGCTGAAGAAAGCAGATCTTCTTAATACGGTACAGAAAATTGCAGAGGAAACGGGTAAAAGCAAATTTTTTAAAGATGGTCGACCGGGACAAAAGTGGTATAAACAATTCATGAAAAGGCACCCCGAATTGTCTTTTAGGGATGCTGAGAGTATAAATAAAGCTCGTGCCATCATAACCAAAGAATACATTAGAGCATGGTTTAATGAACTGGAAATATTTTTAACAAAACGGAACTTCCTTCAAGTAGGAGCGAGTCCCATTAAATGATTGTGCCATTACCCCAATTGAAACACTCCAAGAAACAGATTGGAACTGAATGCCACCCAACCATCCTTATCGGCATCAGAATTCTGCCTTCAACAGACGGAGGAAAACCTTTCTTCTGATCAACGACTCAACACGTTTGTTTCTAGTTCTCACAAAGCAGATAACCCTCCAAGTAATCAGCCATCCCCATCTGCAACAAAATTTGTTCTCCAAGAAACAGATGGGAACCCTTCAAATGATCAACTATTTTCACCTACATTAGAGTCCTCTATCCAAGAAACAGATGGAAATCCTTTAAATTTTCAACCATCCCCACCTGCATTAGAATTAAGTATCCAAGGGACACATAAGAACACTTTAAATGGTCGCGAATTCGTTCCTCCTCTGTCTGCTAACAAAAAATCCTTTACAATCAATACTAAATAATCACTTGTTTCTCTCACAACCACTCGAGTCTAATGCTAAAAACCAGATAATAAAGAATAACTTCCCTAGTGTTATTTCATCTAAGGCTTGGAGAATGAAACTAGCAATGAAAGAAGAGGAAAAAACTCAAAAAGAAGATGAAACAAGAAGGAAACGGGAAAAGAAACGAACTCAAAGTAAAATTGATAAAAAATGTTAAAATAGAAAAACTAGTTATACATACTAGAATTACGAACGAAAATGAATCTATTAGAAAAGGAAATTTACAGTGTTCTGCTTGTGATGAAGAGTTAATTAGCGACGTAGAAGACGAGGACGAATAGAATATAGGATGTGATAAGTGTCCCAGGTGGTTTCAAATGAGATGCACGGAATTTTTAGGCACGTCTTATGAAGTCGCCGCTAGTAAAGAATATATTTGCTTTATGTGCTCTTAGTGAATCTTACCTATTGTAATTATCTATTAACATTATTTTTCATTTTATTCGAATGATTTCTATATATTTTTTCTATATATAAGATGGTATTTATTTTGTTCCTGTTTGTACTTATATTTATATATAATGTTAATTTTTTGTTTTTATTTGTACCTTCTATTCTCTGGGTATGTATGTATTTATTATAACCAAAGATCTTATAGCATTTTATTCAGTTTATTTTTTTAAATTTGTATAATTTAAAACAAAACTATTTCCAATAAATATCTTTAATGTTGGTGCATTTAGTCGATTTTTAGTTACGAAAATGTTTTTTTGGTCGGATCGGTGGTCGAAATAGAGATCCATATAACCAATATTCTCGATTATTGGTCGAAAACGGGTATATTGGCGGTCGAATTCTCAACCCACTGGTCGAAAATGGACACATTAGCGGTCGACAACATGTGTCTCCTGGTCGAGAAATAGCAAATGAGGCACTTTTTAAATTCGTAGTTTTTATTACTTTTTTCAGAAGCATAAACAGAAAACCTCAATTTATAATACATGTTCGATACTCTGATGGAATAGAAATTAATAGGTAAACACACTAAAAGATTTTTTTATGAAAAATGGAGATGATAATCGCGAAGTTATCAAATTGGGAAGACTGTTTCCTCTTACAGCAGAACTTGAGATTAAATTATTTAATTACATTATAAAAATGCAAGAACTTAGGTTTGGATTAACAGTGCAGATAAGAAAAAATAGCTCAATTTGCAAAACAAGTTGGAAGAAATCACCTGTGTGAACCTGGCAACCAACTTAACGGAAACCGACTTCTCTTTTTTTCATTCGATTGTACCCAGTTTGTACCCGTTTGTACCGCATTTAATTTCGTTTGTACCTTAAAGGGGCGGAAATGGCAGGGGGGTGAAAAAATGACGGGCAACTGACTTCACGCAATAGCATTTCTTCATTATGCATTCGATTGTACCCTATTTGTACCCGTTTGTACCGCTTTTTATTTGGCCTGGAACTTAATGGGGCGGAAATGACAAGGGGTGGAAAAATTGCTGGAAACTCATTTCACACAATATATTTTTTTGGAATTCGATTGTATCCGGTTTGTACCGCATTTTAATTGGTTTGTACCTTCAGGGAGCGCAAATAGTGCATAGATGAAAAACTTCAAACTGCGTAACTTGGCCGCCTATCGTCGAGTGTTCCGTTTGTACCTCTTCAAAATCGTTTGTACCGTCATGGAAACGATAGCACGCCTTCCTATTAGTCATAGTTTCGTTTGTACCCTCTTAAAATCATTTGTACCCCTACGAAATCGTTTGTACCGTCTTGAAAATATCAGTACTCCTTCGAAATATTACTTATTTCGTTTGTACCCTCTTAAAATCGTTTGTACCCTTACTAAATCGTTTGTACCGCCTTGGAAACGATGTCATGCCTTCCTATTATTGATAGTTTCGTTTGTACCCTCTAATTGGCCCCTACGAAATCGTTTGTACCGCCTTGAAAACACTAGTACCCCTTCCAAAAAAAAAAAAAAAAAAAAAACTGGACGTTTTCCACGAAACACCGAACTACTACACTTTTCTCGACGCGCGTTTCGCCAACCAAGTTGGCATCTTCAGGAGAAGATTAAAACTAAATTCTTATCTTTTAAAAATATTAATATCAATTTGGTTTATAATTCAAAAAATAAACTACAGACGCATTTGAATTATAAACCAAATTGATATTAATATTTTTAAAAGATAAGATTTTTAAAAAATATTAATATCAATTTGGTTTATAATTCAAAAAATAAACTACAGACGCTTTTGGGTAACCCCAAAGACAAAATCAATAATAACGAAAAGTCAGGAATATACGAAATAAGTTGTAAAGATTGTGATCAAAAGTATATTGGGCAAACAAAAAGATCTATATTGACTAGATTTAAAGAACACATGGCTCATTTGAAATATGGCAGAACTGAAAAATCTTGTGTTGCCCAACATGCTTTCGACAACAACCATAGGATAGATATAAATAATTTAAAATTAATTAGAAATGTAACAAACAGTAGACAGTTGGATGCTTTTGAAAGTTTAGAAATCATTAAGTGTAACAATAGTATGAATAAGGACAATGGTCCGATACCCACCAGTCCACTGTTTGCTCTGATAAACAAAGACAGTTACGGTTCAGTGAACCGTGGCAACAAATTTGGTATAAATAGTGCAAGTGTGTAGGCTAGAATTTAGTTTTAATCTTCTCCTGAAGATGCCAACTTGGTTGGCGAAACGCGCGTCGAGAAAAGTGTAGTAGTTCGGTGTTTCGTGGAAAACGTCCAGTTTTTTGTTTCTACGCCGAAGGTTCCAGTACCCACTCCAGGACCCCTTCCAAAGATTGCTTATTTCGTTTGTACCCTCTTAAAATCGTTTGTACCCCTACGAAATCGTTTGTACCGCCTTGGAAACGATATCACGCCTTCCTATTATTGATAGTTTCGTTTGTACCTCTACGAAATCGTTTGTACCGACTTGAAAACATCAGTACCCCTTCGTCATATTGCTTATTTCGTCTGTACCCTCTTAAAATCGTTTGTACCCCTACGCTCAGGCTGGTCAGGAGAAAAGAGAAAAAAAGCCAGTCCCCTGACCACCCCCGACAGGAACCGTTTCCACTGCCCTCCGATGCGGGCGATGGCAAGTCCGTCTCGAACCGAGTCGAACGCGATGTCACTCGCAATCGTACGATGTCCCGTTCTCGAGTTATCGGCCGCCAAAGATAAAACGCTAACTGCAAAGTAGCGCTAAGTAAATACGGACGTAACTTTCGGTCCGAAACACAAATCGGCCATCGAATCCGACCTGTCGAAATTTGAAAAAAAATACCCCTTTTTCGACCCCTTCCGTACGTCTGAGACGAAAATTTGAAAGAGGCGTTTTCGATAATTTCTTTCAAACCGAAAGAAGCACTTGTTTTTTTCGCTTTTTTTTTTCGAGTGAAAAGTTTTCTCACGTTCCTCTTCCTTTTTTTCTTCTACGTGGTTAGTATATTAGGTATATTAACCACTTCACGGATAACTGTATTAGAGGAAGCATTATATTGTTTATTGCTCTATTGCATCCCATATTTCCTTATATTTATTTTCTGCTGTTTAAGCGTGGTGAGGCCTATACTTCTATCGAAATCTTACGATTAGAATAATAGATTCTGAACTGTGACAAAACTGAATTACAAAAAATGCCTAGACAACCGACGTACACAGTGCAACACCTTTCCTTAGCTCAATTGGCTAAGCTGAGAGGAAAGCTGTTGACCGTAGCTCCGGCAGCACAGCGGTCAAGGGGTAGGTTCCCCTGGTTATGTAAAACTTTGATTGTGGCTTTGGGCGCCAGATATTTTTATATAAAAATACCAAAATGTAGTATAAAATAACCAACGATTTGATAACTTTCTTGATATACACTTAGAAAGAATAAAAGTCCAAATTAAAACAATAACAACTATATTAAAAAATAAAAAAAATTATACAATCAGTTAAATTGACCCACTAGGTTAAATAAAATTTGAAGCACTGATTTTTACAATAATACTTGGACCGGCAGGGTACAATGAAACGGTCTTACGTAAGCCCAGAGGAGAGTGGCTTCCGGAGGTAGAGGATGTTCCTGGAGTTGCTACCAGCAGTACTGCGGTGACTGTTCGACTTTCCTCCTCCTTGTACGCCACAGGTAGAGGTGTTCGTTCCCTGGTTGATGGCCGTTTGTCCAGAAGTTGTTAGATACAAAAGTGAAACAAACAGAATCAGTGTTGTTCTACTGAGAGTTCGCAAACAGTGGGTATCTGTTAATTTGAAGTTATATAAACCAAAGCATAATTAATACTACTAAATTCCAGGAATCAGGTAAATTAATTAATCTAAATTTTGCAACAATATAACCCAAAAGAAAAGTTAACAAAAACAAAAACCCCTAGCTAAGCTGCGACTTCAAGTTTCAGCCACGCCACTGTTTGATAAGTAGAGCAATCAAGAAAATTCATAAAAAAAATCACACACAGTTAACACTTGCTGCTTCACGGTACGGCAAACTAAAGAAAAATCTAAAGAAAAATTAGCACTTTCGTCAGCGACGAACAGCGACAACTGTGGGCACCTGTAGATACCAAATTGAACGAGCGGCAATTGCTCGAGGTCCGTGAGGTTTCAACAAATTATTACTACTAAATAGAAAATTAAAACTCACTTACCTCGAGCAAAATTTTGCAGGTGCAGGTTGCCACGCTCGTTCGTCCCCCTTTACAGTGTCAAATCAAATTTGGTCAACGACCACGAAAACTCGTCCTTTGACTGCAGAAAAGGTTTGGTAGGGTCTCTATTTAATTTGCCACACAGCTATCTTCTCCCAAGCTGGGAATACCTAAAACATCCAGAAACCACAGGGTCTGTTTTCTAACAAAACGATAATTTCGATTCCTTACTGGAATCGATCGATAAATTCCAGGGTAGGTGAATTTAACCTATCCTGGACACACGTGCTATTTTCCTTAATAAACCAAAAAATATTTTACGGAATGCAAAAAATACGCATTCAGCAACGATAACTGAAATATTAGAATATATAAATTAAGCAGCAAACATTAAATGCAAAAGTGATTGCAAAGATATAAACAAATTTAATTAATGAATTGCTCCACTTACCACACGTGGACTAAACTGAAGTCTCGCTTATCACAACCGCTAAGTTAAGAAGATAGGTCAAGAAGAAGGGACGCTCCTTCAGTCGATCCGTATTTATTAGTTTCCAATAACACAAAAAATTATCGAATATCTGTCAACCGGTCACCACTGATATCGTAGAACGGCATTAGTTATTAGTTGCGTTCGTTTAACATTCTGCGAGGTGCGTTCGTTTCGCTTAGGGGTCAACTGGTTGAGGTGTGATTTTACCAATTAATGACATAAAATAAGAATGTGACGGGATTTAAAATAAATACCGTTACACACTCCCCCACCTTGGTTAAAAAAATTTGAAACTGGATGTTTTAATTTTTTTTTTCTAAGTGAAACTTCAAGAAAAATGTATCGGTAACCAGTCAATAACGGAAGTAAAAAGATAAAGGAAGGAAAATAGAAAAAATTAGACAAATACCTACACTATACTGTGAATTCAGGCTCAAGATACGGTAAGATAAGATACGATACGATACGATACGATAAGTCGATAACAACCATCTACTTCAACAGCATAGTATAGAGTAAGATAAAATGATACGATAAAATGATTGAAAGAAGAAAAAAACGAAAGAAGGAAATTATTACCTACAGGTTCCCGAGAGAAAGAATGGACCAATTCACTAAGCCTCCTTGCCATAGCAAAATTAGCAACGAAAGGTTACCAAGTTCCGAGAGGTAAGCAAAAGTTCCATTAATTCTCCTTATTAACACAAGGACCAGAGATAACAAAACAGAGAAAAAGATAAAGCGAGAAGGAACGACAGAAAGAACAAACGATAGATGCGGCCAGAATTTGAAAAAAAAAATAGAACAAAATTGGGCTTAAAATGCATGAGGATAACCCACCCTAAATTATCCTACTTGCAAAAGAGGTAGGCCACTCCTGACCTCTTAATACCACCATAACAAAAATATGAGACATTAAAAAGCTTGATGGTAGATCGTCCCTAAAATACCATGCTTGCTAACTCCACAAATAAGTTCATAGTCACTTATTTGAGGAACCCTAAACATAAGGAGCTTTGAAATGCGGGATGCTGATCCGCCCCAAGAACAACATACTTGCAAAAATACCACCAGGGTATACCTAAACAAAAATACTTTAAACATAAGGAAAGATTGTACCTAAAGTACAAAAGACATAATCGGTAGGA
>JAPWTK010000621.1:0-233551 GCA_029963805.1 Aromia moschata
TCATGAATAATTACCTCGTATTAAGCATGCTAACGCCTAAACAGTATACTCCACAATTACTCGGAAGTGTAATTTGGGCACTTTATTATAATATTTATTTTTTAACGAGGAACAATCTTGGCAATCCAAGCAGAAAGTGCAATTTGAATAAATTAAAAATAGCTGCTTTTGCAGCTTCCCCATGCTTACCCCTATTTAAATAAATGCGCAGGATTGTTGTCGTAATATAAATCGCCATTTCGAGGATAAACCGAGGTTGGTGTCCAACTTTTAACTTAGTCGTGGAATAAAATAGAAGAGTGAAAGAAGGGCTATTACTATTAGACTGTTAGAATATCCTTTTAAATATCAGCGTTTAAATAGTCTATATCAGCGATCTTCAAACTGTGTCCTCCGGGACCCAAACTCTGGGTTCCACATCACATAACCTTCCCAAGGATTCCACGGGTTTTTATTAATATTCCTTTAAGCTCATATCGTTTACCAATCTTGTAAATCAAACTCAGAAAAAGAACCCAAAAGAAGGGATTTTAAAAGGTTCCGTGAGTTGAAAAAAAGTTTGAAGGCCGCTGACAAGGTTTCAATAATGCATAAAGTGTTAAAAAACAAAAACATCAGGAATATACGAGGTGTGGCTATTAAATAACCAAACTGATGCTGCTTAGCTGCTACCAGCGCGCTGCGAGTGTGCCTCGACAAGTTTGAACAGAACTGTATCTGGTGATACTTTTCTCACCCTGAACCCGCTGGACAAGCCAGTGGGTCGCTTAGTGTGACTGTAGCAGTCATTTGAATTAGACTACGCACCAGTGACGCGTCGAAAAACTGTTAAGTGTTCAGATGGAGCAACGGGTTAATCTCAAGTTTCTTGTTAAACTTGGGAAACTTTACTGAAGCTTATGAATTGTTAGAAGAAGTCTACGGGAATGAATGTTTATTCCACACAGAAGTTTTTAAATGGTTTAAACTGTTTAAAGAGGGACGTGAAATGACCGAAGACGATCCGCGCCGCGGACCGTCCTCAACGTCAAAAACGGAAGAAAACATTGAAAAAATTGGTAAATTAATCCGCGAAAAGCGTCTAAGCATCCGAGGGCTTGCTGAAATAACAGTAATAAGAATCGACAAAGGATGTGTTCGCCAGATTTTGCATGAATCGTTCAACATGCGCAAAGTTTGCGCAAAAATGGTCCCAAAACTCCTCACTCGAGCAAAAGGAATCAAGAATGAACATTTGCGCTGACATTCTAAACAACATTGACACTGATTCAGGCTTGTTAGACACGGTGACACTGAAGGGGACAAGATTCGAAAGTGTGGAAGTGGTTAAATCAAAAGCGACTGAGGTTCTGAACCAGCTGACAGAAGCGCACTTCTAGCACTGCTGTCAACAAAGGAAAAGTCGTATGGAGCGGTATAGAGATCACCTAGGGGAGTACATTGAAGGCGAAGAAGTTGCTACTGTTATTGGTAACGAATAAAAAGTGTGATGGCAATGGTGCGGTTATTTAATAGCCACACCTCGTATAAACACAATCTCTTTGTACATGCATAACAGAAAGTATCAGATTTGTTTAGCTTAAAAATACTCGTGTACACCGTGGTCCATAAAGTTTGCAATACATGGAAAACTTTTTATTATTGATTTCTCAGAAAATGTTATTTCGAAAAATATTAGTGCTTTCCTAGGAACAAAGGAATATAGTAACAGTACTGTCGTAAACACACTACAAAAAAGTGCATTTTCTTCGAGAGATTTTAAAATGTTCGAATCAAAACACTTTTCCGAAGATATTCAGTATCTGTTGTAGCAAGTTATCAATTCATAAACAATTAAGCAAATTACATATTCTTCTCTTGCCTTGAGAATGCTTAGGTACAACTTTTCACTATTAGTTTCCGCACTGAGTGATTCGATTTTGCTCACCTTCTTCGCGGTTTGCAGCTTATGAGCCCTCAGTATCTTGGCGTCGTCGGCTATTTGCTGCTGGAAAACCTCAACGGCCGCCAGTCGCGCCCTAGCCAGCTTCTCGTTCTCCTCCAACACAGTCCTCCACACGTTCCACATGTTCCTTGGGAATTAAAGTTTAACGTGAACATGACGCAATATTAAAAATGTTAGTACCTATGCCTCATATTGTAACAACAAAATGACCACGATATTTTATACAACCTTACATAAGTCTATCCCAACTATTATTTACGTGAGTAATTATTTTAAAAAGGACGTGCACCACTTCTAATGTTAACCATACATTGGAAGAAGCAGTAGCGCCATTTAGAGAGGTTTGTAGGCACTCTAAAGGACCTCAACAGTGAAAACGAAGAACCTCAATTTACAAGATGCGACTGCTTGATTTTTGTTTGACCTCATAAAGAAATATAATGCGATATGTCGGAATTTAAAGGTCATTTACGTGTTTAATCAGAGCCAAGGGTGCCCCATTTATTTTTACCCATAATATGTCTTTAATTATTTCGAAAATTGGTCTTCTCCGTCTCATATTCTGTAAAACAAATTTTATTATTAACCAAATGAGGCATCACTGCAAAGAAAACGAATCAAGAGGTAATTAAAAAAATGAGTTGCCGTACTCCAGTCCGCCGCAACCCTTCCTTGGCAGACAACTCATTTTTACAGGGTTCATACAGCTCTTGACACTTAAATGAATAATACCGACATAACTTTGAATAATACCGACAATTTTAAAGCTAGAAAGTCGGACGAGGCGTCAAAACGCCAGGATCAGGAATTGGACCGGAACCAATAAAAGTCTGTCGGTAGACCTCTTCTTAGGTGGGACTGTAGATCCGTTTGAGCCGCTATGTAAAAAGAAATTCAGGGAGATGAAACGCAAATGCGTTTTCTAAGAGCAAACATTTTCGTGTTTTTCGTCCATTCATTCCTCTTAATTTGTTTTTATCCAAATGAATTGATTTACCCCAGTAATCACGCAATCAGATCTTGAACTACCAAAGATGGACCTGAGATTTAAACTGATGATGCAATCGTGGTTCCTTAGTGACTGCATTTGGAATCGTGATTACGATGATCATCATTGTCCCAGACATGAACTACCAATAATTTAAGTAATTAATAACGTTTTATTAACATTTCCAAACGTGGTCCTACCTCCGCGCATCATTATAAGTGATCTATTTTTCACAAAAATGCCATGTAATATTCCGAAAAACGTCCCAAACCTCGACCACTAAACATTTACAGTGTTAATATTTAAACTTTCGCCGTTATTACTTTCTCAATCAAAAATGTTACGTAAACTGAATCATCGGAATTAGGAATTCAATAATCTGAGTGAGTGTTTCAAATGCTTTGTGCATTAAATCATAATACCTTTTTTCCTATTCATTTAAACCTATCCGAAAATGTGAAATCGCATCTCTATTGAAATTCTTATACAGATCACGTAGTCTAGTACGTTTAATTCGTAATGCATATGGTGTACCACACGGACCATATTAGCAGAGAAGTTCCAACAGGGGGTGCAGAGGATGTCACATACTTAAGGAAAAAAACATGAGCAGTAATTACAGAAAATACATGACGTAACAAAAGTAAGACAGGTTGGGTCAGATTCTATACACTAGAACACTGTAAGTTCTGATTAAGATCAAAATCAAACCAATCAAATCTCACTCTCCAACAAAATCGTAATAATTCCCAGAGGGAGAGTGCAAATTTTCGTGGTGGGAGTTTTGACATTCTAGTTTTGAAATTTCCTTTCTTGAAACGGCCTTTCTATTATTACGAAAATTATGTGGCGACCTCGGAACCAGGAGAGCGTGTTTTTCAGACACTATCGGATTGACAAAATGTGTGCAAGAACTAGATGCCAAGGATAGTTTCCAGTTTCCATTTGAAACATTGAACTCGCTGTATTAACACTTTACTGCTTTCTGGAAAAAATAAATGATTAAATATCAGTGGACGTACTCGCTCGAGCCGTTAAGTGTTTCGTGTTCAACAGAACTGATAAACCGACGACCAGCGTTGCTAGTAATGTGGTTTTTGTCTGTCGCTCTGGCAGCCATTTAAAGTAATGCGTCTCAAGGGAGCCCTCAGTAACTGAATAGTCGCCGTTTATAAGCCTAAACACCCATTTTGTATCGTATATATTTGAGTAATTAGGGGCCATTCTTTCAGGACTGAGGGTAGGAAGGGTAAACAGTCTTTTCATCCCCAAAGCAGGCTTACTTGTTGATTTTGACTAATATATACAAGTTTATCACAATTAAGGTGTCCAAGGACAGAGTTAAATTAAATTAATTAAATTAAAAAAGAGTTAAAATGAATTAAATGAAAACAAGGAAACGGAACGGAATTGAACGCATTGAACTAACTTGTTTTGTATAATTTTTAAATAGGTACTCTAAACGATTTATAAGTATATAGGGTATTCCAAAAGTTTCGAAAAGAAATCAAAACACCATTGTTAATGATTTTGGAGGGGGATCTTGGGACGATATGATTATGACCATTAAAAACACATCGTTTTTAAATGCAGACAATAAAACAAAGTTGACGTAAAAATGTTTGGGAGAATCGGAATTAGTTGATCGACGTATTTTTTTATCAATAGATAAAAATGAATCTTCGGAATTTAAGTAATTAATATAATCATATCTTATATTGATATATATCGTAATTATAATCATATCTTATATTGATATATCTAAAATATCGTCCCCATTTTTCGTCACTTCTCTACAATTTATCTGCAGCATTGTTGTAAAACTTTTTTCGATTGTGATTTCTGTTACAAATATTCTTAGTTATCTACAATGAACATCATAAAAGCAGCTATTATTTCACATTTAAATAGCTGAAAGATACACATTTAAAATCTAATTACCATGAGCTAATACTTTTCATATTCGGTGTTCATATTTGGTATTTTTTAAGTTTGATATCAATTAGATAAATGTTTATTGTTTGCTAAATAGGCATAAACATTTGACTATATATTATGAAATTACTGATAAGCCAACCATGATTTTTGGAGAAATAATTTATATTTAAAAAAATCGCTGATTCTAACTAAAACCTAAATCAAAAGAAAAAAACTAATTAAAATACATGACAACTTCTAGGATTTTTTTCAAAACATTTTAAATTACGGACAACACAACATTACATTAGTATGAAATTTCATATAGATTTTCAGAATAGTTGATTTCACAATAATGTCAGAAATGCCAGAATTTTTGGCACACTCCAACACTGCGTAATATCCAGTATCTGATGTGACCTATTTTCAAAAGCTAATGTGTTTTTCATTCTTATTTATTGTCGTTGTTACCATTCATATATTTTTGACTACAATGAATTGACTAAATAATTGACCTAATTTACAGTAATAACAAATATATGGAAACATTTTGGCACGCTCCAATAGTTCCTCCAAAAAATAGAAAGTTCTAAACTCCTTTTTTCATTTAAGAAGTGCAGATGGTTTATCATATTCAACACGCATGTGTTTCTATTTGTATGTCATGTACTTTCCATTTGTATGTCATTATGGAAAGAAATGTGCTTCCAAAAATTCTGCAACAGATCATCTCAGTTACAGAACTTGGGAAACTAGACCTACTTATGAGTATCCAAAAGTCTTATTAATGGAGATATTTTGTAGTAAACTGAGGAGGAGTAATAAATTTACGTTAAGGAGATATTGCAACTATCCAGGTTCGACTAGGCTCTGTTCAAATTTCAAAAGCATGTAGTATTGAGATAGTTGATATGTTGATAGCTCCAAACGCGCGTTGAGATGAAAACAAATCTACGTGGATAGGTACAATTGAGGCACTAACTAACTCACCATTTTTCTTCTCCGCCTTCTAGCTTGATGTCCGGAATATTCGGGATCTTCTTGTTGAGATAAGCCGAGGAAATTTTGAGCAGCGCCTAAAAGAACACCAAACCAAATCAATAAGACCGAACCCCGAAGAACGAACGCACACTATCTACGATATTTACTTCCGAATAGGACTTCTCTATCGCAGACCTCTTGATCGTGAAAGTCCTTATATCCTCCAGGAGGTCGCACTCGTGCTGGTTCTTCAGCACCAGCTTGTTGATCTGTTCCGAGTGCAGATTCTTCAGGAACTTCACGTAGTTGCCCTGGAAAAATGCGTTTTTTGTATTTTTTCGAGTTTGCATCGCGGGTCTGACGGGTGGGGTGGGTGGTGGGTGATGTGGTCGTGTGTGAGATGGTGCGTAGTGGGGTTTGTCTGCGAACCTTTCTCGGAGGGGGCTGCATCTCTGCCGGAAATGTGCACGGGGAATCATTCACCACGACACGCACACCGCCGCTCCCGCTCCCGACTCCGCGGCTATTGATTGAGCGGCCCGCGATGGCGGTTTGAGAGGCGGCGGCGCGCCAGCGCCGAGCCAGGGAGTCCGAACCGCCACCTACAAAAGTCATAGAGGAAGATGTGAGTGGCGTTGCGCGTGAAAGTTAGTAGGCAACATTATCCAAAACCCAAAACGAAGACGGGTGGTCCAGGACAGGTAAATGGATTCAGCTGATGAGTCCATTTGCTGCCTTTTTACACATTGTGTCCCATACGTATGAACTAATATCTTGTAGGGTACAAAACATTATACGAGCCAGGGTCCACCAGATCCAAAAGGTGAGAATCTCTAAATAATGGAACTATTTTGCAACACGACAGCGCTCGGCGTGGCTATATTCTACGCATGCAACTACAGCGACCATCCGACGTTTGAAGTTTGAATGTCTACCACATTCTCCCTATTCCCCTGACCTCGCCCCTAGTGATACCATGTATTTGGTCTATTTAAAGAGGCATTGGGTGGGGAGAAATTTTAGAGTAATGATGAAGTGATTCAGGCAGTGCATGAATGGTTGTGCACACGACCAAAAGAGTTGTTTTCTTCGTGTATCGAAGCACAAACGGTGGAGGAGGTGCATATAACGTACTGGAGACTACGTTGAACAATGACGTTGTATTTATTTTTGATCTTCATTTTTGAATAAATTTTGTTAATTAACGTTTTTACGGTTTTGATTGAACACTGACTCGTATAAAAAAATGGTTCTAATAAGAGTTGTGCGACCAAGATCTCCGCAAATTGCTTTTTTTTTTGCATGGAAAATATTAGTATTAAGTCAATGACTTTTGAAAGGAAATACACTCGCGTTTCAGCATTTCACTGTTGCAAAATGGCTCAAAAGCAGTCTTTTAACATTTTTCACGTTTTTCTAGATCCAACCAGATCCGAGATATAGATAAAAACTTTGGATTTTGGAAACACCCTAAATCATTTTGTATATTTCAATTTACAAGTCGTTCTACGTATGAATACATCAAAATTATTATTTTCTATTGATATTATCTAATATTATTTTGTATTATCATTGAACATTATCTAATGACTTTCATTACAACTGTATTTTTACAAAATTTTGAGCAATTTTTAATTGCAAAGTCGTATAATTCAGTTTTTTAATAGGATTACCAAACTAAACTTATATAAGCATTCATATTTAATAAATGTGATATAAGTAAATTTAAAAAATAATAATATTGTGTTAAAAGTTTGTAAACTGATAATTTTAATGCGCACAACAATTTATTGCTTCATTAACCAAAACTTTCTTTTTCATGGCATACGTATCATCGCCGTTACACTTATTAAAACTTAAAGTTAACATTTAAACTACGTATTTTAACCAGAAAACTCTCAAAATCCCATTTATATAAGATTAGTAAGTTCGGTACCAAAATGGATTTTTTTAAAGATTTTAATGTACCTGGTGTGTGCCCATTTGAAAAAAAAACTTGGTTGAAAAACCTTGATATTAAAAATTGCTCCTAATTTTAACCAGAAAACTCTCAAAATCTCATTTATATAACATTAGTAAGTTTGGTACCAAAATGGAATTTTTAAGGATTTTAATGTACCTGGTGTGTGCCCATTTGAAAAAAACTTGGTTGAAAGACCTTGATATTAAAAATTGCTCCTAATTTTACAGTGTTAATAATAATAAATACTCACACTTATGTAATTGACAAGTGGTGGATTCCTATCTTGCTGGAACTAGATATTAATATTCAGAGTATCCGTATTGTTAACATTAGTTAATAATAGGAAAACCTATTCTGAATGCGCATAAAGACCAAAAAGTAAAACAAAAAAAATAAAACGACAAACTGGCGATCTCATCTGAAGAGGAACAGGATAATGATGAGGTACGCATCTTCAGCAGTGAACATCTTTAGTAGGTATACCTAGTGTTAACAGAACTAGAATAGAACGAGAATTAAGGAATATCAAAACAGGATAAAGATACCTAGATAACACAAGGTAAAGTTATTGAAATGACACGTCATTTAAGGCGTCAGAAATGAAATTATACAATTGACAGAATACTGATAAGTTGACATTATCTCGGTCCCGTTTTACCAAAACTTGAAAAAAAAATAGTAAAACGAACATGTTAAAAACTTAAATTAGGCAAGTCCAATTTTGTTTGTTTGAAAGAAATCCTGTTCCTACGATTTTTGCAGATAAAAATAAGTAGCGGAAAAAATTAAAATAGACAAATCAAACCGAAATTTCTTTTGTTTCTGTTAAAGCTATTTTAGGCCATGTCATAGCAAAATTCGAACAAATCGCTTACCTCTTACATCGCCTAGAATGTGTCATTGTCGTCTTCAAATAAAGACAATGTCACTATCACTCTTGAATTATAATTTTCGCAGGCGAATTGTTAAGCGTGCCATGAATTTGAACAGAAACATCATCGTTCCATCGTTCTAAATACTCGATGTGATCCGTTTCTTACTCTAATGTTATCAGTATTGATATTTGCCATCAGAATCACTCTACATATCTGAGATAACTGTGACATGCCCTTTGAATTGTTTTGATTGTAATTGGTCGCTTATTCGGCAGATAACTCTCCAACGGATGGGAATCTATTGCAAACTGCCCGCACAAATATCTACACACCTAATCCGTTTCGTTATATTTGTTCCTATTCGGCTATAAAAATATAGCTATGTATTTTTAAAAAATATTTACTTAGGAACCTAACGCACGATCCACATCAGTTTATTGTCTAATAAATTGACAATGAATAAGCGAGAATTCAAGGCTAAGGTAAAATATTCGGTGTGATAAAATTATACTCCAAGATTTGTTGGTCTAAAATATATGTATACATGTAGATAATGTTCCATGCCCTCTGTATTACATCTGGCTTCCTATTTTCGTTTTAGTTTATGGGATTTATCGATAGAGATCATATAGATTTTTTTAATATTCCGGAAATTACCCAACAAATAATTCAATTTGGCAGTTATTTAACTGGATTACAAATTCAAATCTCAATTCCTAAAAAAATCAATTGAAATTAGACATCGCTTTTTAAAAGCAAATTACCTTCTGTAAAATATAGGATTTAATTAGGAAATAATACTATAGAACATTAACATACATATGTATACGTATACGTTGTGGAAGATATCCATACCTACCTATCAAATTTCAAGATACAATAAAGGGTGAAACCAAAATTCAAATAAATCTTAGTAGGAATTATTTCGATTAAGAAATAATGTAATTACAGGTCCCAAACCAGGTCAGCCAACGTTTTTAATCTGTTAAATAGCCCTGCATTTCTTATGTTATTTTTTTTAATCGGTTGCCTGCTTTTTGGCCACCCCTGTATGTGTACTTAATTAAATATATAATGCTGAATAACGTTTAATAATTAATGATCTAAAAACAATGGTGGTATAATACAACATAATGAATCTAGTTGCCTTTATATATTCATTAATTTCATTACTCAATACTTCTAATTCATTATTTTTAATTGTTATCAAAATATGTACAGCGCTTTTTATGCAACCAACAAAACAGCGCTTACCGCGACATCTCTAAGGTAGTAATATAGACGCATTATAGGAATTTTGTACACTCAACATCCACATATCCGAACTCCAAATTTCCGAACTCACGATATTTCCGAACTTTTTCTCACGATATTTCCGAACTTGTACTTCCACATAACCGAACTTGTCGCTGATTGGTTGACGACAAAAAACCGCGAAATTTGAAATGAGAAAAAAAATGTAAACAATAATGCGATTGTTATCAAACATTTCGATTGTCACAGAATTCAGCAAACAAAACACCTGAGACAAGAGTTCTTCTTTGTACAAACCAGTGAAAAACACTTCTTTCAAATGGCGTATCATAAGTACCGGTGCACTTTATTGTGTCAATCCGTCCACTCAATTTTCGTCTTTTTTTCAGTTTTTTCAAAGTAAATTTCTTTTTTTCCAAGAATTTCTGCCACTGACGATTTACAAATATTGTACATCTTACATAGATCAACATTTTTAACACCATTTTTTTGCGTGATTTATCAAATCCAGCTTTTGCTCCAAGGTTAGCCTCTTCACAGGCTCTTTTCTCTACAAATAAACAGTACAATAATGTTTGTTTTGTATCACGGTTTTCTTAAAAATACATATTTTCTCATCATTTTTCATTTCAGTTTTAAATTATTATAGGTTACGTCAACAAAATGTTCAATAAAACAAACCTTTACTTTGAATTACAAAATAATTACCTGCATCACTCTCTCCTTTGCACCTGACTTTTTTTTGTTTAGAAAAACGTTCTTTTATTAACATGTACACATGTATGTATGTATTACATTTGCATAAAAACCTCGAAAAGCAAAGAAAAGTACTAGAATGAGCCAGAAAAACCCTTTGCGCGTGAGCCAGCAGTTCGGTAATCCCGTGGTGACGCGAGTTCGGAAATGTGGAAGTCTGCGGAACGTAAAAGTTCGGAAATGTGGATGTTGAGTGTACATATTTTAATAACGTGATCGAACTTAATTATTTCATTAAAGATGCCAGTTTTAATGACAATAATTGCATTGGTTCATTCCATTTTTAAGAGTTTGAATGATTCAATATTAAGATACTAAATGAGTTTGCAATAGTAGACGTCTATGATCTGCTTTTTGTGTCGTTACAAAAAATATTTTCCAACGTTTATATACATATTACCACAAAGATGGCACCACAACTTATTGTAGTGCCTTTATCTGGTGGCATAATTTAAATTAAATTAGAACTGGGAATATAAAATTCTTGAAATAAATCTATAGACTCGTATATTTTTGCAGTTAATAACCTATTAAAATAAATAATTCCTTTTATGTATTCACATTTTACGAATATAATGAATAAAAGTTGTAAAAAAGTTAAATGTCATGACTCAACAGTTACAATAATTTTGCTGGCATTCAAGAGATAGCGGATGGCGCCACAACACTATCCAAAATATAAAATTTTTACACGGAAAAAGTAAACGGTACTTTAAATACATCAATAATATTAACAAAAAGTTTCTGAAATAATTTATTAGTACCTATATAAAATATCTTATTAAGTGGAACACACATAAATGAAAACAAATTATAAAATCTGCTGAAACAATTTAAAAAACTCAAATGTACAATGCCAAGGGTCTGTGATGCCAAGTAAATTTATCTTTTGTTTAAAATAATTTACAAGGCATAAAAATAGTTTGAATTTTCAGTATTGATTGTAACTGTTACATGTAAATGAAAAAATGTTCTATAACCCACATATAATAAAACACACCAAAACCAATTTTTTCTTGTGGTTTACATAAAAAATATGAATTAAAAAAATCAACGAATTCCTAAAAAAATGATATTGTCACTCAACTTGCAGACTTTACAACACTAAGTTCTTCTAAGTAATTAGTTTCTGTACTGAATTTGTTTTAGGAGACATCCTGTTCATCTTCCCTTTTCCTTTTTTAAGCTGCCACTGTCAAACTCCATACCATTACTGGCAGGCGCTAACTGGACATTCTGTGTGATTTGTATTTTGGGTTTCAAGACGGTTTTCTGTGGCTGACCGCTTATTTTTGTCACAGGTTTCGGTATAGAAACCGTTTGTTTGGCAACACCAGCGTTGGCACGTTTCAAGAAACTAATATTGGACTTTGCGGTTAATTTCATACCACTGGCTCCCGATATAGCATAAGTACCTTTTCCCGATTTCTTCTGGCCTGTCTTAAGAGTATAATTACAAGACGACAAACAGTAGCGATCCGGTGGGAGTCTTAGTCCACAGTGAGGTTTCACGGGAGGCAAGACTGAATAATTTTTTACGTGAGCCAGTTCCAAGATTACCTCTCGAGGAGGGGTGTCGTGAATGTTGACTCTGACGTTAGCTGCAAAGCTAATCGCACATCATCTGCATCCAAAAATTTTTTCTTCGAATTATTAGCGTACATTCGAGCTTCTTCCAGGATAGATGTAGCGTACCTGTACACAAACTCGGTCAGCTGTACAATAGTCTTGGGTTCATACTCTGTTATTCCCATTTCCTTCATTATGGCCATTATCACCTGACCGTCCTTTGGTATGTTTTTTGGCTGCAATTGCTTCGACTTATCTTTGTCCGCCATTTCATCTAAAAATGTGAAACTTTGTCGAAAAACTCAAATACAACAAAATTGTACTTAACACTCCAGCCTTTTATGAAAAGATATTTAACCAGAATAGCCAATCTTACAGAGGAAAATATATACCGATTTTGTTCTATCTTTTTTCAATTACACTATACCAGGGAAGGATACAAGCAAGAAAGTGGTTGGGTAATTAGAAAACGCTTGATAGATCTAGTAACTATTTTTTACAGTTGGTATTATATGACATTTCTATAGCCGAGTCTGCGCTTGTGTCATATGTGTCACTATTATTTATTTTAGAGTTTCATTACTAAATTATTTTTTTCAACAATGACTTGAGTAATAAGAGACATTCGGCAATTTGTAATTGTGTCCTAGAAGGTGTAAATAATAATATGCAAAATTCCCGATAAATTTGAGCGCGTCATGGGGGTTTCGTGCCATTTTCGAGAATAACGGCAGTTTTGTTTAGAGTGATTTTGAAAGTTTGGGCATATTCAGGCCTAGTATTAGTGTTCTGTTTTTTACTCTATTATATGTATGGTGGAACGTTTGCTATATTATTATTATCTTTTGCTGTCACAGGTAGTATTTCCAACGGTCAAGTCAATGTACACAATAGTTTTTTATTTGCAGGTATTTTATACCAAGTTCAGGATAGTTTACTGTACAATCCAGAGTTACCAAGTCATTCCAGAGTATATGTACCGATCCCATCCATGTTTAACCTTCCATACGAAAGTGTAACCACGCGGCCTCTGGATGGGACACAAATTCACATGTACTTCATACACCAACCAAAAGAAAGACAACGAAACGCACCTACGATCATTTTTTTTCCACGGGAACGCAGGCAACATGGGTCACAGATTACAAAACTGTGTAGGATTATACCATAATTTGCATTGTAACATTCTATTGGTCGAATACAGAGGCTACGGACTCTCGGAAGGTTGCCCCTCGGAGGAGGGCTCTATATGGATGCTAAAGCTAGTATCGACTATCTTTATACTCGAAATGATATTAATCATTCTGAAATTATTATCTTCGGTAGATCGCTTGGTAAGTACAATGACAGATGTATAACGTTTTCTCATGTGTAGCATTGCAGGTGGCGCGGTAGCAATTGATTTGGCCACTAGAGAAGAGTACACTAATAAAATATGGTGTTTAGTAGTAGAAAATACATTCACCAGTATACCTGACATGGCTAAAGTTTTATTGGGTTGGAGAATGTTACAATATTTTCCACTGGTTTTTTATAAAAATAAGGTGAGTCTATATAATCTTGTGTTTGTAAGCAAAAGATATTAACAAAAATGAATTGTCGTACATAAACGTTGCTTATTATAACTGTTTTAGTTCTTATCGTATCACAAAGTGAAGCAGTTACGTATACCGACATTATTTATATCGGGCATGGCAGACAGCCTGGTCCCTCCGAGGATGATGTTCGAACTCCACAATCGTTGCAGTAGCATACGAAAACAACTGCTGCAGGTACCCGCAGGCACTCATAACGAAACCTGGCAGATCCAAGGCTACTATCATTCGTTGGCTATGTTCCTCCAAAGTTGTAGACTAAAAAATTTACGGCCAGACTACGACATCAAAATGGACAACGTGAAAACTGAAAGTAATGATTTGTGGAGTACCGTGCAAACCATTTGATAGATACATACGTACTCGACTTGAGGTTGAGTCGCATCGTGATATTTTTGTGAATAGTTGCCTCAGACGAGGCATTATTGAATTCCCATTCGAAGTAGTAGATATCATTTCGAAGTGCTGTAGCTAATCAATATGTAATTTTTATTCGATAGGTTAATTTTTAGCTGTTGGAAGAATTTTGTTTCTTAGTCAATCTGCAAAAAATATGCATTCAGGATGTTTAAAAGGTACCTGTGTGAGGTATTCAAAAATTTCCTATGCAATGCTGCAGAACACAATTTTTTAAATGAATCCAGAATTCAAAAGGCATGAATAGTTCTTGAAGGCTTCTGTTATGGTAACAAGATACTTTTTTTAATGACAATTTACAGGTTCTATTATGGTAACTAAATACTATTTTAATGATTGTTTACAGGGTATAACTTTCAAATTTAAAGTTAAAAAAAGAAATCATAGTATAGTTCTAATCCATTATATAGTTTTTTCATGGTTTGCTATTCATCATGTATACGTTTGTCTAATCGTATATATAAGTTATCTTAGATTGAGATAGAGGTTTAAACTTTTTTTGCTGCACAAAACTGCCCTTCGATATGCTCACACTTCTAAGCGCTAAGTTCTTAAAAATTTTAATAGAAAAGTATCATATTCGTTTTTAAAAGTACCTTAATAATATACGGCATCGATTGTTCATCCATTTCAAAATAGAATTGGACAATTTATATACATTTTTGCTACCTATGCAAATAGAATTATTTATATAGTAGCAATGCCTCGTACTTCCCCTCTTTTTTGTCATATTTGACTGGCAAGAAAAAATATAAACACTGTGTTCGTAGAAATATTGTCAGTAAAATACATTCAAATCGAAATCAATACTTGATAGATTATTTCCTTATACACTTGTGTATCTTTTATGACCTAAATGAGATCAAATGTGACCTAAAAAGAAGGGTATAGAATATACATTTTATTGTTGTACAAATTGCATTAATTTATTTGTCTATTAGTTTATAATTCAGCTATGTTATGATATGGTGCATAATACTTGGTTTTATTATGTCTGTGCCATTTTCATATTATGATTTTAGTGACAATCTGATGTGATGTATAAATAAGTTTTAGCTATTAATTTTATTCACGGTTTTAGTAAACCTATGTAGATTTTTTTGTTCAGTTCTCCAGCTATGAATTCTGAATTTAAAAAATAATCATTCTGCCAGACTGAACAAAAATTTTAACATAAAGAAAAGCAACAGTGGCTAAGTTCCCTAGGGAGCTTCAATACATGGTGTAAAATTAATTTTTGCGGAACAGCAACTGTTTTTGTTTTTCGTTTTTTTTTTTTTTTTTTTAGTGAAATTAGCGATAAATATTTTTTCCATACCACTATAAATACCGACTTTGACTAACACATATTTCAAAAAGTCGACAAAACAAACAATATCATTTGTCAACTAGGAAATGATATTTTACAATTTTTAAAAGTAGTTTATAGTTTACACCATGTGTAACAACAATGGTACTATTTACCAAATATTCCAAAGATTTAAATTTAGTTTTGTTTATTTTATGAGTTGGTTGTAATTGCATTATTACAGATTTTGTAAATAACAAGGCCTAAAATATAATTCTTATTTTTTCGTAACTGTCGTTTTATTAAAAAGAAGTTCAATTAAAAAAATTCATAAAACAATGCGGTGTTTGCACTTCATATATTTATTTGGTATATCTTGTCCTTTAATAATACTTTTCGTTTGTGTATTTCATTTGAAAATACTTTACACTCCACGTACCTAATCGTTTATTCGAAACTCGAACCCTTATTAATTCACCTTCGCTTAATTCACATCCTCTCTTATTTCACCACGTTTCCCCCAATTATGTCACGAAACCGTCCCTCTTAAGTCGCCGCCTGTAAAAGTTTTAGAACTACGTTTGGAAATTGGATTCTCGCATGAATATGTACAATTTTTATTGAAAAAAAAAATTATTATGTAATATATTTATTGATTTAAAATAGGTTAGGTGTCTTTTAAAAATATTTAACCTTTAAAATATATTGAAGTGGAAAATTGAACTTTGTCACGCACGACTGGGTATACTTACGTTGATTTTTTCATTCAGTTGGCACATTTTTCGTCTTTATCAAGTATATATAAATATTTCTTTTTGCAGCTAAAACCATATATCTAATACTCCTATATTGCTGGTTCCCATAGGTAGAGGTGTCACGGGGTAAGTGAGACAGCACATGACTACTTGACCTGTTGTGCGCAAGCGTCACGAGTAATTGGCTGTGTGTGACTGGATGTTCAATTCTCGGGCATGCGCGTAAGACTCGAAGTAGTTACGAGAGAGAGACAGACGCATATATGTCTGCACCGTGGTGATTTCGCCAATCTCCAGACCCTTCTAGCAATATAGGAGTATTAGATATATGGCTAAAACACGAAAAAGTTGAGGTTATGATCGTGACTTAAGAGAGGCTAAATTTCGCGACTTAAGTGAGACGATGATGCACGGATTTGGTGACTTAAGAGGGGCTCGAGTGTATGTACTACACACACACACACACACACCCACGCACGCACGCGCACACACAGAATACCAATAATACCATAGTGTAAGCAAATCGAAAACGCCAGCCATAATGTTATACCGTTTCAGTGTAGTGAGTTTTATGGCATGACCCGACATTGATCACTGATCACATTTTCAAACTAGATCTGTGTAAAAGGTTCATTCATTATTTATTACATATTCTTGACAGGTATAGATATTAGCAAACAATTGATGAACCACATTTTATTTTTCCGTCGTATATCACAGAATAATTTATTTTTGTACCAACGAAAAAGGCACTGACACTGACAGTATCCCAGACTTTCTAAATTAAGACATAGATCTATCAGTTTCACCTAGAAATATTTTCTTCCTCTTTATATATTTCCAGTTAAAGAGAAATAAAACACTTGGTGGAAGTGGTGGATCCACCGCTTATTTTATCTTCTTATATTCTTGTATTTTCTTGAATTAGCCGCACGGATTTTCTGTATGTAGTGATGAGCAAAAAATCGCTACCTGTGATTTAACAGTTGCTATTATCATATCGCAATTAGCAACAGTTACGAAAAATCGCAAATAGCCGAGACTGACGCAAACTACGATTTATTCGAAACGCGAAACGTAACGCCAACATACTTAAACATTATTAAGAGAAGTTAGTTCATTTTATATAGTTTTGTATTTTAAGCTTTAATAAGCTTTTAATATCAATAACTGGATATTAAAAGAGACCGGTTAATATCATTGTTGATTTCTGATACAAGTTTTCTTCTTTATCGTATCAAAAAAGAGCAGTTTTGCTCATCACTAATATTCTGTGTCACGGGTTCGGAACCTAGCTTCGACCAATAGCGTTTTGTAGCGTAGTTGGTAAATTTTTTAGCTCCTCCCATTGCAAGGGAGGCCAGCTGGGAAATTTCGCAAAAAGAGTAATCTAATCTGTCAGTTTTTGTGTATTAAATACTTCAAAATTATGTCAAATTCAAGTCCCGTAAGCACCAGGCCAAACGAGAATTCTAAAATCTAGTGGAAATGCTCCTCTACGTTTCAAGAACATTCTAACTGATAAGGACTCTTATCACCTGTAATTCGCAGGGTACCGTGTAGTATCATTCAACAATATGTTAATAAGCATAAAACGGCGTTCTTGACGAATTCTTCGTTCCGTTTAAAATGTATCGCTGCCGTGAATTGTTAGTTAAGTGTTCGTTAGTGATCAGCTTCCTTATTTTATCATCTGCAAGATGTGGGTGCGAACAATCAAAAGTTATGTCAGAAGAGGAGCGTATACAACTCAGGTACTAGACAACCCTGTTTTCCGTGCCGTTTACTAACTAACGTATTGTACTTTTGCAGGGAAGAGGCGAGAGACATGTTCTATCACGCATACAATGCATATATGGAAAACGCTTATCCTGCCGATGAGCTGATGCCTTTGAGCTGTACGGGTCGATATAGGGGATTGACGCCTAATCGGGGTGATATCGATGACTCTCTAGGAAAGTAAGTCCCCAAATTTTATTTTTTTAGTTCCTACAGGATTTTTTTGTTCTAAATAAAACTAAGTACGCTTCCTAAACATTAAAAGGTACTTCTTAAACGGATAGTACTAAGACATGTACTTATATAGTGATATAGTTTAAATTGCTTCCTTCTGTGTTAACATTGAACAGAATAATTGCTGAAATTGTGATTCCTACAAGTCAGATTAGTGAAAAACGGTTATTTAAATATTAAAATTGCAATTTTAAACAATTTAAATGTTTAAGATGATATAATCAGTATTTATTATTCTATATATTATGGTTTGTTTTGCCCTAACCCAAATATCAGAGATTAGAGTACCTGAAAACTAAAAGAAAAGTTCTTTCCAAAAACTAAAACAATTCTTGGATGGGAGAAATGATTTCTTTGGAGACCATAAGTAATTTTTTTTACTAACCAGGGAGAATATTTTTTCAAATTGTACAAATATTATAAAAGATGTTCTGTTCAAAAAGACAAAGTTAAATCCTGACATAATTGTATTCAATATTTTTTGAGGATCATCATTTGATTTTAGAAAAATTAGTTGATTCAACCATAAACAAAATCCCTGTATATTCAATGTAAAATAAAGCTATTAAAAAAATCCATTCTTACTATTCTTACATTCTTACTATGAAAACAATGTATCATTTTATTTAATGCTATCTTACTTTGTTCTTTTAAAAAATCCTAGAAAAAATAAGTTTTATGGGTTTAGAAAAAAAAAACATAAGTATATATTTACGGTGTATACCCCAGCTCTAGGAATATTTAAATTTATGTATTGAATTAAAATGTGTAGGTGGATTCCGAAAACAAGCAGTTAAACTGGTACTATAAGGACACAGCTGTATTGTAATAAGTTTTATGAATTTATATACCTACGTGAGATAATTAACTTTTTCGATTGATTGGTTATATTTATTGGAGCCGTAAATTATTTTCTTATCTTGTAAAATTTGTTACATATCAAATACTTTTGTATATTGTGTTCAATGATTTATCCAAAATAATTGTTATCGGAGTACAGAGATAAATAATATAAACAACTTGGTGAAAATTACGATGATCATTGTTTTCAAAACAAAACTGAATCTCCGTTTGAGAAGTCCCTTCATTGTTCGCAACTACTTAGATTTTAAATGTAGGTTTAAAAAACTGTATATCTGGGACATGTATAAATGTAATGTTGAATAGCTACTTGGCAATAATATTATGAATACTTACTACTAATGAAATGTAAATTTATACTGTTAATATCGTCAAGATTTATATTACCATTATGGTAATATAAATTTATCGTATTAGAAATTTTGATTTTACTCAAATAACTTGATGGTAATGTATGCCAATTGTACCATAAAATGTACGGCAATTAGCTCATAAAAAGAATAATTTATTGTTCAATATCTATGTATATTACAGATATAAACTCTTGGATATTGATAAATCCGCTTCCCACTTTTGAGTTTAGTGAATGGTTAAAAATAAAGTTACGTCACAAATTTTACAACTAAAAAAATATCTTCAAACCGAAATTTTCGCCCTGCTTTTCTTGTGCCTACTCTAAAATTTTGAGTACTTACATATATATATATATTAATATGTTTTTTAAGTACATCAAAAAAATACAATATTTCATTCCTAAATAAAAATATTTGTTTATTTTTGTTTTTGGTTTTTTTGTGTACTTTTCGAGAAATTGTCTCTCCATAAATTCATACCATATGATTCAAAGGTTACAATTACAGATATTATCTATAAAAACAAGCCGTGTGAAGCTATAAATTTCCTGTTTTCCTACAAATTTTATCTCGTAGATAACCAAGTCAAAATATTCACCAAAAACAGTTAAAATAAAGCAGTGTGTTTCGTCTAGTATCAATATTAAATAATTAATTATGTATTTTTTTTAATGAATTATTCATCCACAGTCTCTACTTTAGGCGTTGTGTAAACTGTTTCAGGTCCTCGATGATTACTGCATTCTAATTTCAAACTTTAAACTTTGCGCTAAAATACGTGGTATGTTTAAAATATTGTAAACACTACTCATAATCAGTGCTTTTAAATTTCGATTTTATAGGCATATAATTCGTGTTTAATTATTACACTTGCCTTCTCTAATTGCTATTAGCATGATAACATGTATTTTAAATGATGGACATTTATCCGTACATGGATTTTTACCTTGAAACGGTTGTATTTTAAAGAAAAATCTGAATACATTAGCCTATTTCTAAAGAGTCGGTGAAAATATAGGATTCAGATAGCTACATAAAAAACCCGTTTGCAGATGCATCGGGTCAGTAAAAGCTAGAGCAGATACGATCGACTTCAGTAAAAGCTAGATCAGTCGAAGGCAAAACGATTAAAATGAATTTCAACGGTCGGGTGAATAACAAGTCAGGTGCTAATTGAAAATTTAGTGTCTAGCATAAAAATTCCTAATGCAAATTTGGAATAGAAACTTTTTTTTATATATTTAATAAAACGTTTCGTTGGCATTTCACGCGGTGCCGCGGTGAAACAGGTGTTTAATTTGAAAGAATTTTTGTATGGAATTAGAAAAATATGGTTGCGAAAAATTCAACGCGGATAACTTGCAAATGTTACGTAATTTGTCATGGTCGCGATAGAAGTATTGTAAAATTAAAATTCGGTTTGGATGATCCAGTTTGCTTCTAAAATGTGTACTTTATCCTAGGCAGATGTAAAGGAAGAAAATATTCAATATGGACAGTTTTTTTTCCCGATTTTGCGTCAAGATTGGGACGATCTGATAATGTGGGACAATTTTTTTAATTTGCTTAAAATAATAAATTCTTTTCTCGTCAAATTTTCTCGACTAAAAACTATGGGAAAAGTAGTATTCAACTTCAGTACCTCAGAACCTGTGTTATTTAATTATTATTAAACGTGTTTTTCCTGTGAAAATCGACATCGACAATGGAACCTATAAATTTTCTCGATAACGGCTCTGACTTTTATTTACGTAAATGAACAATTAACATGATTTATGTTATCGTGTTATTTCGCCACTGATCTGTGTATTTTGCATATGCAATTAATGCTGATGTTAATGAAATGCACATCTGAATATTTATTTATTGAAAAATTACGATTAACATTATCGAAAGAGCATTAGAGCAGTTTCGCCGCTAGTCGCTTTGCTACCGTAGCTTGTTTCAAGGATAAGCAGTATTAGATTACCACAGGCACGTATTAACTTTCCACAATTATTTTCAAACAGAATCGAATACCTTGAAAATACAGTCTCCGTAAACAAAACAGGCCTGATACATATTGCCTTTTTATTGTGCAATGTTTAATGTTGAGGTAATGTTTCGTGCTATTTGGTTCAGGTGTAACGAAAACATCGGTACGCAATTTTCTTTTTCATTGGTTCCAATGTCGTTTTTTTTAACAGATTTTATATTTTTGTCTCCAACGTTTCGTGGAAATTATGTTTACAAAGTGAATGTAAAACTTCGAAAATACGAAATCGGTAACATTAGAATCGTCTATTAATAAAATATTCGAAATTAACCAGTGCTAATAAACAGGTATAAAAAGATTTTTATCATTATCATTATCAATTACTTGTTATTTCACACTCAACAAATTTATTCTCAACGCAAGTAATTTATCTTAATCAAAATAACCTCGTCGGCACTATTATTTATTAATTTTATTAGCAACTGATTTTTAATCATTAGAAGATGATTAATGATTGTTGATTCGAGTTCGTATGAAATTAAAGGAGTTCGTAGAAATTACGTATTTTCGGTAATAACAAATTCTACAGCAACCTTAAGAAATACCCTAAAGCTCAAAAAAAATTTTTTCTGAATGCGCCCTTGATAACACCCATTACTTTTGCTATTTTCGTTTTTATGTCGTAGTTAATTTCGACTATTCATAAGTGAATTTTCAAATAGTCAACACATACATATATACATATGTACATAATATTTACATATATACATACATATTTATGATTCGAGTCTGAAATGTTTGTAAAACAAATATTTGACCACGAAATATCCTAATTAACACTGTCATTACCACAAACGGAGTTATGCAGCGTTTATTTTTCCTGTTACCTACCATTTTTTGTTTTAAAATACGTAAAATAGTGTTTCTTGTTATTTTTTTTAGTACATGTGCGTGCTGGTAACCTTGAATGTTAGTCTACTCATAAAATTATAGATTGTTATTGTTTGCGTAATTTCTGACAAATGTTACATTTTATGGCTTGTAAAGTTCTAAAATCCCACATTAATATCAGCTCTGGTATTAATATCAAAGCTCTTTCAACATTATAAAAGTACTTTATAATTATAAACCATTTTTTTAAACAAACGATTTTTGATAATATTCACTGCTTTGAAGATAAACCTCTGCAAAAATCGATAACCTATTTTAGATGGTCCCCTATAAAGGAAAAAAACCACATATTTATTAAAAAAGTGATACCGGACCTGTATTATTAGGTTAGGACCTAGTATTATGGTGGGTTCATGCAGAAATTTTTAGTAATAAGAATAAGAATAGTAATAAGCATAAAGTTAAACCTTCGTTTTATAATGACCCAGTTCATGCAGCAAATCCTTATTTTTAAAATTATTACTAAAAATTATGTTTACTGCATGAACTGGGTCATTATAAAACGAAGGTTTAACTTTTATGCTTATTACTATTCTTATTCTTATTACTAAAAATTTCTGCATGAACCCACCATAATGGTGGTGCAGAAAAAAAAGTAATAAGCATAAAAGTTAAACCTTCGTTTTATAATGACCCAGTTCATGCAGTAAACATAATTTTTAGTAATAATTTTAAAATAAGGATTTGCTGCATGAACTGGGTCATTATAAAAAACGAAGGTTTAACTTTTATGTTTATTATTATTCTTATTCTTATTACTAAAAATTTCTGCATGAACCCACCATTACTTAGTTAAAACAAAATGTTGCAGTGTTGGTACTTGGTACATTATTAAAAATTAATTTATGGTGGGTTCATGCAGAAATTTTTAGTAATAAGAATAAGAATAGTAATAAGCATAAAAAGTTAAACCTTCGTTTTATAATGGCCCAGTTCATGCAGTAAACATAATTTTTAGTAATAATTTTAAAAATAAGGATTTGCTGCATGAACTGGGTCATTATAAAACGAAGGTTTAACTTTTATGCTTATTACTATTCTTATTCTTATTACTAAAAATTTCTGCATGAACCCACCATTATTTAGTAACTATTTGTACATCTATGTATGTATTAATTACCCATCTGTATAATATGTACAGGGTTTAACGTCTCAGTGCCGATATTTTGGGTTATTTTTGACCCTCGGCGTAATAAAAAGAAATTCTAACCCAAAATGGCTGCAGTGAGACGTAAAATTAAAACACCCTGTACATATATGCGCCATTCACCAACTGCGTCCCTTGATCTTAGAAGATTGTAAAACAGTGAATAGGTTAATGATAATCTAATTGAACAGTGGTTTCTGTGACGTAATGTAACACTTTTAAGAATTCACTCACTGTTTTAAAATTTGCAAGGATAAAGAGAAGCTAGCGCTATGTCGATATGTCGATAAAAATTATGTTTTTTGTTTGTTACATTTTTCAGTTTAACATATCTTGTTTCAGTTTTTCGTTGACCTTAATCGATACATTAGACAGTTTAGTAGTGCTCGGGGATCTAGGAGAGTTCGAACACGCAGTAAACCTCATCATCAAAGATGTCTCGTTCGACAATGACGTCGTTGTGTCCGTATTCGAGACCAACATTAGAGTTTTGGGGTAAGCATCAATTTTATTTTATTTTCGGTCCTAAAATAAACATAGATATCTACTTCAATTCTAGATTAAAAAAATCAAAGCTAATCTTAGAATTTCCAAGGGAATTTCTGATTTCTCCATATTGGAAAATCTGAATGTGGTAGAATTTGAGTTTCCTAGAATTGTGGGAACTTTGTAAACGTTAACCTTCCCATTGATTTAATTCTCGTAATTTTCCTTGTATTTTTTTATTACAGAGGACTTCTATCAGCACATATCCTCGCTGATTATTTACAGCAACGTGATGGCATTATGCCGTGGTACAGGGGAGAGCTGCTGGACATGGCAAAAGACGTTGGTTATCGGTTGTTGCCAGCATTCAACACTACAACAGGGATACCACATTCTAGAGTGAGCTAAATTATTATTAATACACTATAATATATTTTACTTGATAGCAATGAACAATAGTTCTACTGCGTTTACTTACTAAAAGAAGCAGCGTCATAGAAATTGTCCATCGTTAAGAAACAAAATGCTTGACACTGTCATTTTCACTTTTTATTTTACAGCAAGGTACTAGAAATTCTGAATTATAACAAGCGTTTAATGACTTCAAGTTGGTTGTAGAGAAAAAAATATATGTCAGTCAAATTTTTTCCAATGCGGCTAACATATAAACGAATATTTAACAGTTTGAGCTATAGGTAACTGGGTGTAATGTTTTTACCTTTGAATCTGATGGCCTGGGTTGATATCATATCATAATCTATAGTCCTTCTATTTTTAATTGAAAATGATAAATACGCCGGGGGAACAAAAAAAACGGTGCAACTTTATGATTCCATGGGCGTGCATATATCTTTTATAAATTCGAAAATTGTGAAATAATATTTTTCATTCAAATCAATATAGGAGATTAAATTTAGCCTGCATACAAAACACTTAATATTTGTAATATAATTTGCTGTAAATAATGCTCATTTAGCCAGACAATGTCAAAAAATTGTCTGTGTTAATAAACCTAGCTGAAATACACGTCACTGGCATCTTAAACAAGTAGAATTCCTGATGTCGTAAATCATTTTAACGACGTCGTAAAATTTTATGGCACAGTGGACCGAATAATTATTTAAGGAATGTATTAGATACAAAGCACAATAGTATACTGGATCGACATTCGCTTCTGGCCGGTGGTAACAGCGTTACCGGCTTTTCAAAATTTTCTTATGTAGAGTAATATACATAAAGTTGTTTTAATTTATAATTATTTTGTCCAGCAATTTTAAACGCTTTATTTTAATGCTAACTAATATCTATGATATTAGTTAGCATTAAAGCAACATTAGTTAGCAACTAAATTTATATCTATGTATTTTTTTTTTAAATATTTACAAACTAGCTTTCTAAGAATGTCACAAACTAACAATTTACTGAAGTGTGAAGTATACTTGTATAGTGAGCTTAGCAATTTTAGAAAATATATTTGACAACCTTGCTTTTTTTCTACCTATTTTCAATTTAGAATGGAAATTGTATACATCAACTGGTTTGGTTTAGATCCTTAACCTCGATGGTTTCAAAGCTGCCTAAACCAGATCACAAAAGATCAGTGAAAGACAGACGAGGGGATACCCAAAAATTACCCGGAACAGCATTACCGTGGGCGGAGCTTGTGTAGTACGTTCTGTTCATCTGAGTGATTGTTTTTGTTAGCGCTGTTTTCTTCTTGTTTTGTTTTTTATGATGGCAAGTTTAAGTGAACAACGTGCAGCTGTGGAATTTTGTTTTCTACTCGGTAAAAATGCTGCTGAAACTGTTTTAATGTTGAAAACAGCTTACAAAGATGACGCTAGGGGAAAAACTCAAGTGTACGAGTGGTTTGCTCCGTTTAAAAATGGCGACATGTCGATTGATGACAAACCTCGTTCTGGATGTCCATCAACTGCCTGAAACGACGAAAATGTTGAAAAAATTCGAGAGCCTGTGCTCACAGACTGTCGACAGACAATTGATCAACTGTTAGAGATTAGTGGGTTATCTTGGAGCTCGGTTCAGCGAATTTTAACTGAAGATTTGGGAATGAAAACACACAGTCATCTCTGTTCGCAAGTTTTTGACTAAAAATGGCATGGTTCCGGTGCCCCACGCACCTTACTCGCCTGACCTGGCTCGGTGCAACTTTTTCTTATTTCCACGCATGAAAAGGGGCATGAAAGGACACCGATTTGACAACATTGAAGAGGTCAAGAAAAAAAAACAGAGGAGCTGTCGGCCATTTCTAAAGATGACTACAAAAAATGTTTCGCACAGTGGAAGCACCAGTGGGACAAATGTATTAGTTGTAATGGAGAGTATTTTGAAGGGGATGGGGTTGTTTTGTAAAAAATTTGAAAATATATAGCTTTTAAAAAATGATTCCGGTTCTTTTTGGGTACCCCCTCATACATTTAAATCGACAAATCCTACTATGAGGTTACTAAGACTAGAACAGAGAGGGAATGGATCATACTTGCTCGATGCATGAAAAATAGTATAAACAAAAAGTGATACCAATGTGGCGGCTTCACTAAAAACGTTAGAAATTAACCCTGAAACACTTCATTACACATGCCACAGCCTCAGGGGTTATAACTAAACATAACAGTTTTAAACTAAATAAGAGACCAAAGTTGTGAAATGTCAAATGAAAACCTATATGTCACTCCCTGGATATTTTCCTTGTTTACCTGGCTGTTGCCATATACTCTTAGTATTGTTGTCTAATAGTGTGTTTAGTCTTTAAAGAGACAGATAACTATTAAAATCAAACACTAATTGTAACACACGAAACCAATTAAAATAAAAAAAATGCTTCGGTCATGGTGATACCAATATGGCCGATTGATATTAGGTGTAGCAACGTAAGAATATGCGCATCGCCTGTAGTCTATCTAAATCTAGATGTTTGAGGTCAAATTCTATTGAAAGCTCGTGATTAATAGACTATTATTTCTCGATTCAGGTCAACATGAAGTACGGCTTGAAGAGCGACCGGTTGGAATCGGCGCGCGAGACCTGCACCGCCTGCGCGGGCTCGATGATCCTCGAGATGGCCGCGCTGTCCCGCCTCACCGGCGAGCCCATCTTCGAGGCCAAGGCGCACAAGGCCATGGACGAGCTGTGGAAGATGCGGCACCGCAGCTCCGACCTCATGGGCACCGTGCTCAACGTGCACTCGGGCGACTGGGTGCGCAGGGACTCGGGTGTGGGCGCCGGCATCGACTCGTACTACGAGTACTGCCTGAAGGCGTACATACTGCTGGGCGACAACAAGTACCTGAACAGGTTCAACAGACACTACAACGCGGTCATGAAATACATCTCGCAGGGACCGATGCTGTTGGACGTTCACATGCACAGGTAGGGGGGTTCCGTTGTGTTTCGTGCCTCTTCTTCGGTAGAAGGGAGGTTATGTACGAGCAATCGTTGCGTTTGGTCGTACACATAGGTGTGTGAAATATTGTCCTATATTCGGATTTAAATTTAAAAAGCAATGCAAAGTGAGGTTTTGAACTCCAGGAATAAGTTAATAGGCACATGCTCTCGGGTTGATGGCATCTGCGGTAAGTTATTATTCTGGTAGAATTTAGGTATATTTAAAGATTCTACTTTACATTTAATTAAAAAAATCATATATACATCACATCTTAAAGACCATTATAAACACAAATCAGCATTGCGGACAGAAAATTTACTGACTGACCTAAGCAGGTTATTCATATTATTGACTGTAAATTTTCTGTCTCTTTTCTTCTGACATAATTTTCTTCCGTCTCTTTATAAAGTTGCATGCAATTAAATTATAATATATTTTTCTTAAGGTTTCCCCTATTTTTAGGTATATTTTAAAGTAATTCACTTTTTCTAGTATATTTTTATAACCTTGCTATAGAATTTTATTTGATACCAGTGAATTTTGTGCGTTTAATTTCTTATTAACAAATATAATCATGATTTTCTTGTGGAATTATGAAATTAACATCCAAAAAAAAAACGTCATCAAAGTTGGCTATGAACGAGAGAGATAGAAATAGTGGTCATGTCGAAGCTTTTCGGTTATGTCAAACTTTTGACAAGTGACTGACACAATCTATATATGTATACAGTTTGTGTAAAGGCAACATCGGCCAGTTTTGAAAAAGGACAAACAAAGTGAGACGACAGATACCGCATACGCATCGACGGTAGTGGGAAAATAAGACCGGTCCACTCACCACCTGCCGCTAGACAGAGCGAGAAGTGTAGTTGAAGTAAACAGAATTCTTGTTAAAAATGTTATTAAAATGATTTATTCACGCGAAGAAATACATACATATATCAGAATGGCGTATAGCATGGCATCATAACGGCAATTCTGAACGTAAATTAAAAGATTCATTTGCTAACATGTGTTCCCAAATAGGCCAACACTTTCTAAAAACACTAGGTATCCAAAATATTATGCATAATCTTATTAGTACAGCATTTTGGCTCGGCGCGGCGGGCGATTAGCCGTGCTGCGTGGAAGAAGGGTTCAGGTTCAGACGTGTTGACTCGTACTGATTAGGTAGGTGGTGAAGGGCCGGTCTTATTTTCCCACTACCTTCGATGCGTAATGATGGTTGCGTCTTACACACACTATATAAAAATTAATGTTTGTCTGTATGTCTTATGCCTTCCTAGACCGTTCATCCGATTGCGATGAAACTTTGGGGAATGGTTGGACGAATGCCCGCGAAGGTTTCTGAGTTAGTAAAACTATGTTCCGATAGATGGCGCGCGCGTCGTTTCACCGAATGTGTGAATTTCATATTGTTTAGCGGCAGTTCGTATATTTTCGGTGGTACAGTATGATCCAAAATAAATTGAATATTGTTGTAACGCCATTAGTATTTATTTAAATTTAGTAAACGACACAGCAAGGCGTGACAGGTATGGCTAGTTGTAAAATAAATATCCCCTGTTATATAATACAACCAGTGGCGGATTTACCAGCAGGCTGAGTAAATTTGGGCAAATTTGGCCCAAAAATTTTTGTCTTACAGAAATAAAAAAAAAAACATTGTTATATAAATAGAGAAAACGAGTCTCGAAAATTTAACGAAAATTTAAAAAATATTTTTGTACCGTACAGTATTATGAACACTCTAACGTCTGTAGATGAAAAATTACTACACGCTCTGTGAAATATACTTTTGTGATCATGAATTTTGAAAATATTCCAATCCGAAAGCTGATGTAATGAAGACAATAGAGCACAAATCATAAAGTTGCAATTTCATTGACAGAATACATGTAATTAATATGATTGCGAACTAGGGTATCAAATTTCAGAGGTCAGTAGGGCGGCCATCTGAATACAATCCGCCACTGAATACAACAGCTTTGACAAATAAGGTTATAAATTTAAGATAGAATAGAAATATGTCTTTTTTTACTAGGCCAACTTTGATGATGTTTTTTTGGAGCTCGATAGATATGGGAACTCCATAGGGACACAATTTGTTCTGACCTCATTATATATAGACATCCAAAAAAAACGTCATCAAAGTTGGCCGAGAAAAAAAGGCGTATTTCTATTCTTAATCGAATTTATAACCTTATTTACTTATCAAGACCGTCACATCATATGACAGACAGTGTTTATTTTACAAATTGTGTCAGTCACTTATCAAAAGTTTGACATAACCGAAAAGCTTAGACATGACCGCTATTTCCATCTCTCTCGTTCATAGCCAGAGTTGATGACGTTTTTTTTGGATGTCTATATAATTATAAGAAACAATTATTTATCAAACGAAATGACCTAAAACAATTTTTCAACATTCTGCTGCCGCCAGAAACGTTGTTGGATTTAAAAACTTTTTTATCGACTCATTCTAGTTCCATAACGACTTAAAAAAAACTATCACCGATCACATAACCTGCGTCCTCGAGCTAAGACGCACGTATTACTGTCGCTTTTTGTTTCTAGACCCCACACGAACTCTCGTAACTACATGGACGCGTTACTAGCTTTCTGGCCAGGTTTGCAGGTGCTGAAGGGCGACATAAAGCCTGCCGTCGAGACACACGAGATGCTCTACCAGGTGATGCAGCGGCATAAGTTCATCCCGGAGGCCTTCACCACCGACTTCCAGGTGCATTGGGGCAACCACCCGCTCCGACCCGAATTCCTAGAATCCACGTACTTCCTCTACACCGCCACCAACGATCCCTACTACCTCGAAGTCGGCAAGACCGTGCTGAGGAGCCTGCAGAAGTACGCCAGGGTGCCTTGCGGCTACGCGGCCGTCAACGACGTGCGCACCGGCAAGCAGGAGGACAGGATGGACTCCTTCGTGCTGGCCGAGACGTTCAAGTACCTCTTCCTGCTGTTCGCCGATAAGGAGGACCTCATCTTGAATCTGGACGAGTTTCTGTTTACCACCGAGGGCCACCTGTTGCCTCTGAGTCTGGCAGGACGCACGGGCAATGGTGAGTTGTCTCCCCGTTTTAATATGAAGTTTCTAATTTGTATTTCGATTCCCAGGTACTAAGGTTTCGGATCTGGAGATCGACGACTCGGAATTCGCCAGGTCCTGTCCTAACACGTTGCAGCTGTTCCCGGAAACGGTGAGGAAACCGCTGCAGAATATGGTCGACGGCATGTGTCCGAAGAGAACGCACCGCCGCCGTCTCACTGCGTCCGAGTTCTCTGCCGCTAACATCAACCACTTGAAGATGATCAAAGATATGGGGATTAACATTATTGCCGTGAGCGATGGCAGGGTGCAGTTGGTACACACTTTTTCGGCGGTAAGTACTTTGCAATAGGTTCCTGGTCACAATCGAAAACAAACGCAAACTTTCCACTAACTAGAACTTTCCATTTTTAATCATTTCCTGATGATGCCACATGGTTAGTGAAATGGTAGCCTAGCCATGGTGACACTTCACATTAAAAAAATTGTGGTACTTATGAAAAATATGGTACGACAAGGTCGAATCTGAGAGTTAGAAATTTTAAGGGTCTTGAATATAGACATCCAAAAAAAAAAAGACGTATTTCTATCCTTAATCGAATTTATAACCTTATTTATTTGTCAAGACTGTCACATCATATGACAGCCATTGTTTATTTTACAAATTGTGACAGTCACTTGTCAAAAGTTTGACATAACCGAAAAGCTTAGACATGACTGCTATTTCCATCTCTCTCGTTCATAGCCAGAGTTGATGACTTTTTTTTTTGGATGTCTATATATTTATATAGACATCCAAAAAAAACGTCATCAAAGTTGGCCGAGAAAAAAGACGTATTTCTATTCTTAATCGAATTTATAACATTATTTACTTGTCAAGACTGTCACATCATATGACAGCCATTGTTTATTTTACAAATTGTGACGGTCACTTGTCAAAAGTTTGACATAACTTAGACATGACCGCTATTTCCATCTCTCTCGAGTTGATGACGTTTTTTTTTGGATGTCTATATACTTATCTACTGTTTAAATGTTCTTGTTATTGCATTATTTATAACAATCAGTGGCGGTTGGTGATATTTCAGTTAGCCATATCTTGAAAACGACGCATGGGACCCACTTCACTTTTTAGGTGATGACTATACACCTCTTACAGAAAGGATTTATAGTGAAAAAACTGTCAACAAAGTTTGCGAAAAAAATTTCAAAAAACCTGGAGCACTCCCTGGGATCTCAGTAACGCTCTGTGGAATATTTGCAGTAATTTTTTTTTTCATAATCTAGAAACAAATATAAGGAGAGGTTTTTCGATTTGTTTCAAAATATTTTTTTTCAAAATGGCCATTTTAATTTTAATTTTATAGGAACATTTTGTTTCCCAAAATTAAAATGACTACATAACGTCCCACCAAACTTAGAAAACTCCGCGATCGACCAACATCGCAGAGAATCATTTCACGGACATGTTGTGTGATACAGGCATAAATCATAATTCTTCTAACACATACAATTTCAATTTTTCTGCCATTTATGGAACCTATTTTGTAATATTTACAGACAACACTGTCTATTTTAGTCATTTTTGAAGTGATCTGAACTGAAATAAAAACTAGAAATGGAGTTTTGAGGTTAAACTTAACCTCAAAACGCACAAAATATGAAAAAAACGTACCGACAAATTAAAAATTTTAAAAGTGACCCGAAGTCTTAGTTACCGACCAATAAATAACCGATAAATGAAGAAGTGACCACGGTCACCGGTATAACTCCTCACAAAACTACATGGAACGTTTTTTTCCAGGCGCGTTCCTCGGCCGACGCCGAGGAAGGACTCCTGTTCATGCAGGAGATGGTAGAGCTGTCTAAGCTGCAGGCGCAGCAGCCCGAGCCGGCCGCCCAGGCCGTGACCGTCCCCATGAGGGACCACCTGGGCGAGGAGCAGACGCTCGTGATGCAGGCCGGCCCCTCGCAGTTCGGCGTCAACCTCAAGGGCGACCAGAAGGTGAGGGCGCGCACGGTCATCGTGCAGCCGTTCCGCGGCTGCGGCGAGATCCAGAACCCGCACCTCGTCAAGGGCAAGATCGCCATCATGGAGCGCGGCGTCTGCATGTTCATCGACAAGGTGCGCAACATACAGAAGTACGGCGCCGCGGCGGCCATCATCGTCGACAACACGCCGAGCAGCAGCGCGACCAGCTCGCCGATGTTCTCCATGTCGGGCGACGGCACCGACGACATCACCATTCCTGCGGTGTTCCTGTTCAGCCAGGACGCCTCGAAGTTGCTCCTGGCGCTGTCCAAGGACCCCAAGGCCGAGGTGAGTTGATCAAGTGGGAAGGATTATCGTGTCGTTCATAAAACATTTCCTGGCAAGCGTCACTTAATAGCCCGAATAGACGGGTGGTAACTCGTCTGCCTCGTGATCCAAAAGTCCCGGGTTCATCCATACTGAACCAAATTAACGTTTTTTTTCTTTTTTAATACAGGGTGGGTCATAAGTAGAGTTCATGCGAGCGCGGAGTGTAACAGGACCGTAGTCAGTTGACGAATGAAAATATTAATATGTTTACATAAATTATGTAGCAACATAGTACTATTTTTACCAAATAGTACGTTTAAGTCAAGGATCAAATACCTATATAAATTAAGATAACACGTAACAGGCAACACTTACCTGACAAACGTCAGTGTTGAGACAAGGTTCCCATGGCAGGTTGGGATGGCTGTCACTAGCAGTGTCACTTTTTAACGCACCAATTAAAAAATTAGCTACTGAACGCCCGCAAGCATCGATAGCTTCGTCTATAATAAAATACACGAAATTGTCCGCAATGTCTTCGCGTATTGATGTCACTACATTGTTGTAAACCCAATCGACATATGCAAGTCTTAACGTACTTTCATGAGGAATTTTTTCGGTCCATATATTTTTCTAAAAACATACGTAAGTTGGGGTTCTCTACTTTGTTTAGTGGAATATTGCTTGCAACAAAGGCTTCTGTAAGTCCATAGAAAAAAATACGGAGTCGTTGGCGCTGGACGAGGCATGGCTTTTCAGATGTCTTATAAGATAATGCACAGTACAAAAAAAGGTCATTTCCTTGAATACATATGTATGTCCCTAAAACCCTCGGGATCACTGTCAAACCACGTTTGAAATTCCCGTCTATTTCTTTTCACCTTTGGCATGGTACCTCACTTTATTCACTTCTCCCCTCAACTAGTTATTATTAATATTTATAAGGTTATTTAAACACACGGCAAATACGTAAAAACGAAACGTATCAACGCGATGCAATACCGGCGACTGTCTTTAGAGCGTGCCATAAATAACTAAAATCGCTAGCGCAGTTTTTGTAATACAAGTCAGCTGCGACATTCGCGTTTGGTAATAAGTAATAATATTTAATAATGTACTATGATGCAACATAGTTTCTTGAACATATTAACATTTTCATTCGTAAACTAACTACGGTTCTGTTACACTCCGCTCATACAAACTCTAGTCATAAGTATTAGTACAAGTGCAACGTCATTCTCAAGTCAAAATATCGTGATTTTAGTTAAACTTACCTTATTCCAATTGTTGATAATAATCAAGATACAGGGTGTCAAAGTTTTCATCCAGTTTTCAATTTTTCTTGATAATTCCTGAATAAATTAAGATAATACCACGAAAAAAAGGAAATCGTTTTTTTTTTCTAGGTTATAAATTTAAATTCTTTCATTGTTTTGATACTACGAATAGACGATGCCACCTAAGGCTCATAACTAGGCTTCGGAGTGTTTGCGTGCCCGCGTGTAAAACTCCATAAGCATTCCCGCGACGACTGGAATGGGGATAGCGTACTACTGCGCATACGCGGCATTACGCGGGCTCTGGAATGTTAGACTTCAACTGAGTATACTTTTTTATGTAAAAAAGTAGGAGAATCGATTTCTCCAACAGTTAGATCGATATACACGTGTGGAACTTCAATTTGGAAGCATATAAAATGCTAAGATAATACCTAAAATAATACCACGACCGTATTCCCCTACCGTCTAGCACCGCCTTCGGCGTCTCGACAAGGCAAGGTCGGCCTTCGTCGGCAACGTTTCGCGTTTCGCGACCATTTAGCCGAGCCGTCTGTGCGTAAAGTATAATAAAGCTGAGCTGCCGACACCCAACAGGACGATGTGGTTGCCAGATTTCAACAATTATCGCGATTTGGTGTGGAAAAAAAAGATCACCATGTTACAATTCTGTGTTTATGCATCACATATTTGCCTCACGTTTTACCACAAATTACGTGTTACCAAGCCAACAAACCAGCGGCATAGTACTTAAAAATAGTAAATGACTAGTTATGTTGATCCATTTTTTACTTTAGATCAAAAATCAACAAAAAAAACACAACTTATGAAATAAATAGCCCAAATGAGTGGCCCATCTAAAACGTAAACATCGCAGTATCTGGCAATGCTGTACTTGATCCCCGTCTCGCTTTCCCATCACTGCCATGGAGTACCGACTTCGTCAATTTGTCAGCTTAAACATTGTAGGGGAATACATTACGTATAACGTCTGCTCCGCCCATCCCTCTACTACGACCCCTACCAATATTCCATGCATTTGAAATGCATGTAATAGAATCTCCAGCGCTTCCAAATAAAAATTCCAGATCTATTTAGACATCCAAAACCTTCTCACCTTTTAAAACCAGACCCTTATTTTCTCCTTTCTAGTGCAAATAAAAGTATTTTTTTTAAAAAGCATATTTTTCAAAAAGTTTTGGCCGTTTCGTACTGGGTTTTAATCTACCGATAACAATTTTAAGGTGACGATAAGCGAGATGAAGGACTCTGACAAGTGGCTGGACAACGAGGAGGAGAGCATGTTCCAGAAGCTGAAGGTTTCCGTGCAGGAGTTCCTCAACAAGCACGCCGGAATCGCCTTCACGAAGACGGTCCAGGTGAGCAGCTTCCGCGCCAACATCGGCACCGACAAGATCCGCATCACGCACGAGGACGTCAAGGACGACGTCATCCCCAGGGGAGACCGCCACCAACCAGCAGTGGAGCCAGATCCGGAAGGGGCTGCTCAAGTCGATATTGCACTCGGAGAGCAAAGAGCTGTTCGTGCCACTGAACATCCTCCGGATCTACTTTCAGACGCTGAGCGGCGTCTCCATAGAGGAGATGAAGACGACGGACGTCGTAATGCAGACTGAGTGGCTGCTCGCTGAGCTCCTGAAGGAGCACCACCGAAAGGAGGACGATCTGGTGAAGGCGGAAGCTGACACCGGAGTTTCCATCCTCGCCGAACTGAGCCAGGTGATGAAGGAGGCGAAGGGCGCCGAGAAACAGGTCACGCGGGAGAAGCTGGCCGAGCTGAACTCCATCCTGGAGACCGTCACGCAGATGGACGACGTCCACGAGACGAGGGACATACTGAACCATGTGATCAATAAATTTAAGGATTCGTCCGACGAGATAGTCGTGGGCGAGCAAAAAAAGTGATAAAGCCGATCTAGATAAGGGTAGTGACCGTAAGGAAGAGAGCGAGCACATTAAAACGAGAGTTACCCGCGCAGCGGACGAGTTATGATAGGACTAATTCTAATTCCCAGGCTGAGCAACGTGGTTTCCATGAGAAAACAACCCGAAGATTTCATTTGTAGTTAGAGAAGTTATTGAAAATGTGATCATGAAAACATCACATTTGGTTTTTATAAATTGTTTCGTTGATGTTTATCCCAAATTAATTACATAAAGTGAACCATTTTTATCAACGATGTAAGCTCTCATTCCGGATATTTTGTTTTGTATATAAATTACTTTTTTTTAAGTAAGGCCCAAGGTCTTCTCATCATTTATGTCGCATCTTTTTATTATTCATTTTGTCCTGTAAATATTTACCGCTTTGCATCCATAATTTTTTTTTTGTACAGTGAAATGTACATAAGATATTTATAAAATGTATAAAATGTAAGAAAAAAATATTTTTATATACATATTAAAAAAAACTGTTAAGTGTACATAGATGTCTTTTTGTTTAACGGCCACTGTTTTCATACAAGTCCTTCGTCACACCAATGATATTATTAGAACATTTTCTAATCTAGTTTCAATATACTGCATATCAACTTCTAGGGCTGTCTGTAGCCGATGTGGTTTGATATAGAATTTGTCAGTATTCAACTACGATGCACAATTTGTTACACAATAATGTTGTGGCGAGTGCAAACACAGGTAAAACATGGATACACATAAAGCAAGTATTGCTGGCACTGCAACTACTCATGAAAGACGGAAAGCATTTAATTAGCATTTTTCCTCGGAAGACTTAAAAAAATCCACTAGAGGCAGCACTGGTAGGGAGAGTACATTTCGATAGCTCTAGAGAGAAATGCAAGACGTTCTGTGGCGGGGAGCCAAACTGGAAAACGGCCGGTTCTTCGGAAGGCGACGGATAGCGGCCGCGGCTCTGTTTCGATCCGGTTTTTTTTCGACGGCGTCTCATTTACGGTATTTTTCCGAATTTTTCGAGGTGTCGCTCCCCTTTCTACTTGCCGTATTAAAAATATCATTTTCCGCAACGCGGAGACAAAATTCCGGGTTGGGACGCCCGGTTTTCGCTAATAGCTGCTTACGATTTGCACGAAATCCTCAGTTCCTCACCTCAGTTAACGTTTTCTCAGTTAGTGGTACGTTCTATTTGAACAACAAGTGAGAAAAATAACTGAGTAAATTACCTCCCCCTTTCCGCTACTGAGGGACTACAAAACCTCCCTCACTACAGAGGCTCAGTTGAGATTTTGAGGTTAAATATCTGTCAGGCGAATATCTATAGTCAGACACGTTTATTTTGTTGAACGTCTAAACTCTTAAATTTATTTAGGTAAGCCTTATCAAATTTTGCGGAATAAATTTGCATGGATTTTAAATAAAACTAGGCAAGTTTTAGTAAGAGATTCTTGCTGCAAACTACAATAAAGACAGCGTCTAATTTAACTTTGTCCAATTTATACTTCAGGAGATAGGGGTACATAAAATATATAGTGGCTTAAAACCAATTAGGTACCTTCTCCAATATGTTAACTATACATATTTTGTTTATTTATTTTTAATGCAGTCATTATGATTTCCTGAAGTAGGTACCTATGAAAAGTAAACTTTGGATTATGTAGGTAGTTTTTATTTTTGTGATTTCATGATATGAACACTGTTTTGTTAAACTTAAATAAACTTGTTTCTAATAAGTCATTTATTTCGTACATGAAAATAGGTATAATATATAATTAAAATATAATGTTCATTAAACAGCATCGTTATATTTACTCAATATTTCTATTAAATTTGTAATCGAATTAACTCTCGCTTTTCGGTATAAATAAACATATATCTTCTGAATCATCTGAAGATGTGCTGGATGACTGTGAAGCTGAAAAGTATTTATCGGACACTCACTATCACTGCGGCTAGAGTCTTCGTTTTCCAATAGTTCCTTAATTACAGAAAAATATAAATAAAACATAAAATAAAATATTTTGTACAGAATGTATAATTACCAACTTATTTATATTAATTTTAATCTCTTATAACTGAGGACAATTTAGATATATGCCGTTATATTTGACATCAAGATTCAGCAACTGAGGTGAGGTTAGGCAACTCACCTCAGTTAAATTTTTCCTCAGTTCGTGTCAAATCGTAAGCAGCTAATATCACCCGCCGTCACCCGCGACGACTGTCAAACCGCCCGGCGAACGTCACTTTTCGAACATTCGCCCCGCGCTTAATGGGGCGCATGGAGGACTGAACTAGGTGTCAAAAGAACGGACGTAACTTCTATTTTACGCGGATGGCGACTGTCGGGGGCCCCCGACGTTTTTCGCTCAAATATTTACGAGAGAAGCAGGTCGTGTTTCGGGATTTTCGCCTTTTTGCCCCGACTTTGAACGTTCATCTAGAAGCCGATTTAAGTTTTCGGCGGCGAAAATCGATGCCTTCGGTTACTTTGGCCCTTTTAGAAGACGTTTTTTTGCACCGCGCCGCTCCCCGGGCCCCCTAATTAGTAGGACCGGAAAAGCACCTTCTCTCTGCAAAGCGAGTCGAAAATATTTCTTTACTCCACGTTTTCCTATTTCATTCGCGCAGTTTACGACATGCAAGCCATCTTTTTAAGTCCCAGACAAGATGATCTCGTACATTTGCAAATTTTAATTTATCTATCTAATGCAAATTTTAATCATCTTCCGTTAATTCCATTTTAATTCAGTACAAAACATTTGTGCCCCCCCCGGTGCTGCCCCTAGCGGATATTTTTTTAAATCTTCCGAGGAAAAAGACTCATTACAATTAAAATGCATAGTGAATCATCCCGAGTTTGCTCAGTTTTCATAAAATGTTAACGGGAAAGATTGTGACTTGATTGTGCTCACGGAATCCGCCCTGAGGAAACAAAAGTTATCGCAATACCAAAAACTTTAAAATTAAAAAAAGTATTTATTCCCTAGCTTAAATAGAAAAGTCCGTAAAAATAGTTAAGACTCTTTTATTTGTACAACTGGATTGACAAAAATGAAGGTACATGTAAAAAGGGAGTCAAGAAAATTAATTAATACATAATCAATTAATATTTCATTTAATTGATCAAATTAATTAATCTAAATAAAATATATCTAAGAGTTACTTATTGCATTGATTCTGGCATAACAATTAATAACTAATACAATTGTAAATCAACTAGTTAACGATACAGACTCGAAAAAAAAACAAAACCAGTCATGACTTCAACTTCAAAACAATAAAAACAAGGCCAAAAAGTTCTTATAAAAATACAATTTTGGGTCAAAAATAACTAGCTAAAAAAGTTTACAAATCATTTTCCATGATATGTACATTTCTCTTATGTTAATCCTCTAACCAACAAAAAATAAACCAATAACCACAAGGAAAAAAGATCCTGACTATAAAACTGACTATTAAAAAAAACATTCATTTCTTCCCGTTTAGAGATTTGTAGTCCCACGAACATTCGTTTCATGTCGTCCAAAGCTTGTTCCATTTTTTTTGGCAAATCGGTGGCAGTCCTGAAATAAATAAATAAGTAAAAAAAAAAATTTAAACCCAATCAAGTGTAGAAACCGTAATTTTTTTTAATAAAAATTGTTGAAATAGAAAAATTTACCAAATACGAAAATTACCAAAGCATATGACAATTTGTTGTCAAATGTTACAAACAATAACATAATACAAACCGCTGACCTAATACAAACCACTGTAAACAGGAAATAAAAATTCAAGGCCAAACCTCCAATGCTTTTTAAAAATTTTCAGGTTATTGAGGTTAGGTAAAACTCGTTTAACAAAGTTAAAAATTGATGCCTAGGTTCATTTTACTGTTACTTAATTAAATAAAAAAATTTATACTCACAGTGGTGGGGCAGCTCTTTTTGTTTGATATGTGGAAGAACAACAAGTCGTCCCCAGCAATAACGTAGGACACTCCGTAACCGTCGTCGGCAACCGGTCCGAATCCGCCGCCGGCCGATATGCACTTGGGGTGTTTCTTCAGATCTAGACGCGTCGTCTGCCCGTGAGGAGTCTGCGAAGTGGACAGCCTCCAGGGTTCGCTCAGGACCTCCTTAAGGAAAGGCGAGTCTACTTCCAGGTATTTCGATACGACGTACAGGCAGAAGAGGTGCCTGTCAATGCCCTTACCGCACATCGCGTCCCTGTAGCCGCTCTGGGAAAAAATTTGCTTCGATATAGTGCATACAAAACAAATAGTTTTTTTTTTTATTAAATACAGCATTAACACATTCCGTGCCGGTGTCTCCGATCCGAGCCGCCCGGCTACATTCATCATGTGCCACCGACTCCGATCGGAGCCACATGTATACAGCAAATTTCTTAAGTCAGTAGCGAGCTAGCACTCGTTGCGTGTGTTTCTATAGTAAGTCGGCATATAGAACGATCGTGTTTTATCGCATTCACTGCCAATATGGTATTTGTGTAAATAAGGACCTAGAAAAAGACAATTTTAAAATCAAATTCAAGTCCTTCTATTTTTTTTTGTGCTCGTTCTTCGAAGAGAAAGCGTAGTACGCATTTCGGTGCTGTAGACCGAGGGGACCTTTTGTCTATTGTGTCCTCTTTTGAAATACCCTGGGACGAATGTATACAGGCTCGCCAAGAGCTTCAGCAAAGTACAAATGAGTTCTATGAATAATCAGAAGGGCTACTGTATGCCCCTGGCATCGCAGATTAAGGCGTAAATAGTATCATATTCAGGTAGATAAAATTTTAAACGCGTTTTTTCTCGAAACAACATTTTATGAATGGGCGTAAGAGATAACTAAAAAACGAATCGACCGATTGGACTGAAATTTTGAGGATTTCTTGTTTATTATAAACTAAAAAATTCAACTTTTTTTAAACTAAATCATATTTTTATTGCAAAATTAGTTTTTGCAAAGCGTGAAATTTCAATTTTTCGCTTTAAAGCTCTGCCAATCGTCGGTTTTTCTTTTTTCTTCACTTTTTCTTAGTTTAACTACAAACTATAAGTGTTATTAACAAATGTTTTTTCCTGGTTTGTTTCTGAAAATTACGCGCTAGACCGCCGTCAAAAATTAGCATTTTCTTGGGCAGCGCCATTTTGTTAATAAATAAACGAAAAAAAATTTTTTGTACTCGAAGATTATATTTGTAATTCTTCAAACTTTGATTATACTACAATAACAAATTGTATTCCCCCCTTAAGTAGAGGTAGAATCATTTACCTGATGTCTATCGCAGGCGACCGTCAACAGTCTCACTTTCTCCTCCAGGGGCACCTCCTTGTTTTCCATCGCCTTGACCCACTCAGCGGACTCGATGGTCACCGGTCGGACCGTCTCCGTCCTGCCCTCCCTGTACATTCTGGTCATGGTGGCCTCATAGGTCAGACAGAACTTGCCCGCGTCGCGATAGTAGGCCAGTTGCAGCGCCATCTGGATGTAGGCGTCGGGACTCAACCCGCAGGTCTTCATAAAGCCCTTGCTGTAATGGTCGTGGACCATTATGCGCAGGTTTATGTCGCTTATGAGGGCCTCCGCGACTCTCAGGGCCTTCTCGATGGCCGCCCGCGCTTCGATGCCAATCTCCCAGTTGAGGTGGTGGGGCGCGGGAGGGGTCAGCGCGGGCGTACCGACGGTATTACCGCTGTCATCGTATCTAAGGTTGAAAAATATTAAAAATTTGTTTCGTGGTCAATTATGATTAGAAGTAAGGAAGAACCATGTTTCCAGCAGATTTCACATTTCTATATATTCTTTGAATTACCCCCAAAAACACAGCTACCCGTTACAAAAAGGACGCGTCCCGGAATAAATGAGCAACCTTTCATTGTGAAGACAGTAATTACGTGGTAGGACCTTAAGACTATTATAACTTCTGAATGTTAAAGAAAAATCAAGTGTCTTGGTTTGCCGTATTTAAAATGACAGGCAGACATTTGTTTTCTATGCACATGAACCTTACTTGAAGTTTGAGGTTTTTAGGTTAGGTCAATATTCGAACTGTGACATCTGAAACTGACAATTCAAAATTTGGCAAACAGCATTCAGAAGTGTACTTACTTATTTTGTCTGTGTGGGCGGAGCTATGACGTATAAAAGATACCCTCTCAATTTCGAATGTCAACTGTCACATTTTTTAGACAGTTTGGGGTTAGACAAAACAAAGGCGGTATAACAAACTCCTGTCAAAAGTATATGTCAAAGTTGTCAAAACCTTCTGTTCTTGAGATGTCATCACGGGATATCTTTGTGAGGTCAAAACTCCTCCCACTTTTCATGTCCCGACAGTTAAGTCTATAGACCATGAGATGAGTGAAAAGTGAACCTACTGGAATTAGGATCTTATGCCTTTCTAATTACTGTACAGTAGTAAGAAATGCATGTTTTAAATTTCTTTCAGAGGAGTTCAATTAATAAAATAAAATTAAAATTAGTCACGAAATTTATAGAAGTCACAATTGTTATAGTAGGAGAGCTGGTAGACATTTTTTGGGAAGTTATTTGAGGCAATGTGAAAAGTTGCTCAAAACTTCTTTTAGTGATACCTAAATACAAAAATGCAGACTGGGCTGAAGGGTTAGGGGGCTTAAGCGATCATTAAATTTTTCAAGAAGCGAAATATTTTGCAATAAATATTCTTTAGGCACATTGAGATTTTAACATTTTAAAATTTAATATTGAAAGAGTTGAAAAATCAAAAAGCCAGATCATTCAACCGGGTCAAAAAGTTTGCCAGACATTTGCAATTATTTTTCAAAAAAATCAAAAAATGTGCTTGAGGCACTGAAATTTTTGTAGGGTATTATTCGTGACTAAAAATAGTTATTTACAAAAAGACAGGTCGTTTCGGTGAGACATTTTACCTGCCAGGTGAGTGAGAATATTCAACGCGAGTGCGAGTGAGTAGTGCAGTGCGCAACTTGAAGTGTGAGAGAGCGTGTATATTGGCGGCTATCTCAAGAGGAAGCACGATGCGGTGTGATTGGCTCCCGCAAAATCACGTGAATAATAGCATTCATGCAGTCGTTTATCAGAATTTTTTTTATTTTTCAACTCTTTAAATATTGACTTTTAAAATGTTAAAAAACGTGCCTAATGAATATTTTTTGCAAAAAATATTTCGCTTTTTAAAAAATTTAAGGGTAGCCTAAGCCCCTAACCCTCCAGTCAGGTCTGCATTTTTGTATTTAGGTATCACTAAAAGAACAAGCCAGCAAGCAACTTTTCACATTGCCTCAAATACCTTCTCATAAATGTCTACCAGCTCTTGGACTATAGGTAATTTTGTAGTCACAATTTGCATTATTTACAAATACTGCGAATATGCTAATATATAAATTTAATATAAGCAGCAGAAATTGTGTTATATTTACAAAAAGCCATTTTAAGTTAATTTTTTTTTCCATTTGTGACCAATTTTGTAACTTTTTCTTTTGACTGAAAAATAATTTTCGTATGGAGGAACATTGGGAGAAAATAATATATAAATTTAATATAAGCAGCAGATAATTGTGTTATTATTTACAAAAATGCCATTTTAAGTGTTAAATTTTTTTCTTCCATTTGTGACCAATTTTAGTAACTAATTTTGCTTTTGACTGAAAAATAATATTTACAAGAGTATAGTTGAGGATTTCAAATCGTATGGGAAAAAAAATTGCCTGTTTTTTTTATATCTACATATATCAAAAAATATATTACAATAAAAAAAAAAGAAAACAAGAAAGAATTATGAGACTAGGTATATTTTTTTTTTAGTTGTATACGCATGTGTCCCCGAAATCATAGTTTTTACACATTTTCACAAAAAAATGTTTAATTTTTTTTCACAAAAATATTAAATTTTGTTCACAAAAAAAAAAACAATTTTTTTCTCCACTTATATTATCATACAATAAATTAAAAGAATCATTCGAAAGTGTTGCACATCAGGTAATTAATGAAGTACCAACATTTTATATACGTGCACTGAGAACATCGAAGACAAACGAAAAACAAAACATGCATCTACGTTAAATAGATAGACGTTAGTATGCAAGCAAAAAAAAAAAAGAAAAAAGAAAAATGCAAATTACCGGTCTGTTAATAATTCATCGGTTATAACATATTCCCAACAATGTACGATAATGGGAGCGTCTGCCCTATTAAGAAAAAAATAAGGTTGAAAAAACCCACACCAGCCTATCATATCAACGATATAAACAAAAGTAAAACAAAAAGAAATAAAAAAAAAAACAGAAAGCAGCAAGAAGAGGAAGGTTCGGGAGTCTCCTTCACCTAGAATGTAAGGCGTAAAATAACAATTGAAAGGTGTGATTCATTACCGGCTCTCCCACGTCTCGGAGGTCATTACCCACTCCCACAGGTGCGCCACTACTGCTGCGTCTGCCCTATAAAACACGTCAGGTACATATGAAATATAGCAAGGGAATGCTGCCAGGAGTTTAAGATACAAAAATGATTGATTAAACATCACTAGTCTCGTCTTTGTAAAATCGTTTCTTAATATACACTGGTGTTACCCCTAGCGTGCTTACTTGGGACTAGACATGTTTCCGTGTATCCGACAAAGTTGGCTTCTTCAACCACCAGAGTCTTTTCCAGAGCACCCGCTAACGGTAAGCTCGTTAAAAGCTCATCAGAAACCACAGGTCCGGATATTGATCTTATTAGGTCTCATTAGTGTAATACGAGTATAAGACGACACACTCATTCTTCGTCATTTACAATTAGATATATCACACTGATGAGATGTAATAAGATCGAAACCCTTGTGCTTTTTTTATGTACTAAATTTCATCATTCCATAACACGTTTTTTATTATTCATTACTAAACTTTACTGGTTTTATATAATTTTTATTATTTTTGGAGATACAATAAAAAAAATGGATTATAGAAATTTAATGAAAATAAATAGGAAGAGTCTGTGATGCTTTTTTTGTTACTTACCGCTGTTAAAATGCTTTGGTTAACATTGGGATTATTATGTGTGTTTTTTTTTATTTTTTACACTATTTATATGTTTCTCATTTGTTTTAAAAAACCAAAAATGAAACGGTAATATAAAATAACTAATTCCTTTGCATTGAAATAAATGAAAAATAAAATGTATAAATAAGTACATAAATTTATCAGAGAACTATTCGCTTACACCAAGAATGCTCCGCGTTAAAACCTATCCTTCCGTTATTCCCCACGCACAATGTGAAAGACTTGTCGAACCACCTGTTGTATCCGTTTCCGTGCAACAAGCACCTGCCGTACCCATCCAGTTTCGACGGATCGTTCTGAAAGAAAACACACAAAAGTTGCCGGTTAAATACTCCTACTTTAGCCGTACGGAAATTATTACCTCGTCAAATTCATAGGGAAAATCATCGAGAGCGACGACAAAGGCCGCCTTCTCGATAGCGTCCAGCGACGTCTTGTTGACACCCCTGTTGAAGAAGGTGGTGCGGGAGTTGGCCCAATGTGTTCTCTCGCCTGCAGTGAGCGCGGCCAGTTTCTCTTCACCGGGTAGTGGTTCCGAATTATCGTCCAGGATTTGTTGCATCTGACTGAATAATCGATATTCTTATGGTAAATTGTACTTTTTTTTATTCGATAAATTGTGGCAAAATTAAAGCGACATGGGCAAAAATACTTCAGTAAATTTCCCTTTGAATGTTCAGTTGAATAAAGTTTTTGTAGTGTTTTATTATTATTATTATTATTTCGCCCCATTTTGTGTTTTATTATTATTATTTGCACCCATTCTTGCTGCAGACAGTGAAGAGTTGATTACCCATCCCCGCCTCCGGCAAAAATTAAGCTCAGGTGAGGAGAGAAAATTCATCCCGTATTATTATTATTAAAGCAATATATAATAGTATGTTACAAGAAGATAATACAATTTAGAAATACAATTTAGACTTAGATAGTTAGATGGAAGTTTTTTTGAGGTACCTAATATCCTAGTTACTGTTACATTTCTGAAACTCCGACCTTGTGTCACTGCAAGTAAAAACACGCGTTGTAAAACATGAGGCGTCGGAAACACATAAATATTGCTGGCAAATGTGTCCACGAAATCTCACAATTCTATGTTAAAAGTTCCCAATAAAAACGATAAAATCATGTGATTCAATACGATTAAAAAAAGTGCATTGTCCAGTATTAAAAAAATCCCTCTAAATTCTAGAAAATCACCACAACTAGAATTATAAGAATTTTAGAAATATTTCTATCTGGAAAAAGCCAAAGGAAAACACATTTTTTTTATAATCTCTTGATTTTTTATTTTTGGAACTATGTATACGAAGGGGTACCCAAAAATAACCGGAATTATTTTTTAAAAGCTATATATTCAATTTTTTTACAAAATAACCTTATCCCCTTCAAAATATTCTCCATTACAACTAATACATTTGTCCCACCGGTGCTTCCACTGTTCTAAAAATTTTTTGTAGTCATCTTTAGAAATGGCTGACAGCTCCTCCCTGGTTTTTTCTTGACCTCTCCATGTTGTCAAAACGGTGTCCTTTAATGCACCTTTTCATGCGTGGAAATAAGAAAAAGTCGCATGGAGCCAGGTCAGGCGAGTAAGGTGCATGGGCAGTGGAACCATGCCATTTTTAGTCAAAAACTGGCGAACAGAGATGGCTGTGTGGGCAGGTGCATTGTCGTGGTGGACCAGTCTCCTGTTTGCCACAAATCGGGTCTTTTTTTACTCAATTGTCTCACTTGTCACTCAATTGTCTGTTGACGGTCCGTGAGCACAAGCTCTCGAATTTTTTCAACATTTTCGTAGTTTCGGGCAGTTGATGAACGTCCAGAACGAGGTTTGTCATCAATCGACATGTCGCCATTCTTTAACCGAGCAAACCACTTGTACACTTGAGTTTTTCCCATAGCGTCATCTTTGTAAGCTGTTTTCAACATTAAAACAGTTTCAGCAGCATTTTTACCGAGTAGAAAACAAAATTTCACAGCTGCACATTGTTTACTTAAACTTGCCATCATAAAAAACGAAACAAGAACAAAACAGCGCTAGCAAAACCAATAACTGCATATGAACAGAACAAGCCAGGTCGACAACACAGGCGGCACTGAACTGGCAATGAGTTGTGCTATACACGCCTGGCGGCAGAAATGCATACTACACAAGCTCCGCCCACGGCAATACTGTTCCGGTTATTTTTGGGTACCCCCTCGTATAAAACAAAAATATTATAAAGGCAAAACATTTGCAGACAATAAAAAAAACTACTTACACTTGAATCTCGCACGGCTTCAACAGTCTTCCCTTGTAAATAACCACCTTGAAGTATCTGCCCTTGTGGTACACCACGATGTGATTCGAGTCCAGCCAGTGATTGATCTTGTCCGTCTCCACGCCCGGGATCCTCGTCGTGTTGAAGATTCTCTCGTACTGCCAGGAGCACAGCGGCACCAAGCCCTGCACGAGGATCGGCTCCAACTCCTGCCTCTCGACCAGACGCCTGAACACCAGCAGCGAGTGGACTGTCGAGGCGGCCCTCGCCGCCTGGCTCTTGGTGGGGTGCAGTAGAATGGCGTCGATGCCGTAGAAATTCGAGTTGATCATGAGCGGCGATCTGCCCCGGAGATAGACGTACTCCTCCCACCAGTCAGATACGTAATTCGTGGAGGTCCACGACTTGAGGAGGATGTAGCGCTGGAGCTTCTTGCCGATGCCGTTCTCGAATTCGTTGGCCAGCTTCTCCATCCTCTTGTAGCCGTCTTCGGACAGCAGCGGCTTTACACTTCTTAAGTACTGGAATGGAAAATCTAATTTTACTGGAACTTGCGTTTCTCAAGATAAAAACAAAGTCCTCGATGTTTCTAAAATAGGTGTCACAATAATTAGAGAATATGTGTAATAGATGAAATGAAATGATGACGAGGACCTTCATAAAAAGTTTTTTTTTGTGAGCTGGTTCCTAAGGGAGTTATAGAATACCCCATAAAAAATCTTCAGATACCTCATTAAAATCACGACAAAAACTTCTACTCAAGTAGCTAAAAATATACAGGCTATTGAAGTTAACATTTAACAGTTTCTTAAAATATAAAACTACAAAAAATTGTACAAGCTGATTTTTCAGCTTGTACAAAAAATCAGAGAGAAGAAAAACCCAGACGGTTCAAATCTGGCGACCTTGTAGGCCATTCAATAGCTCCTCTTTTGCAAATCCAGTGTCCAAAAATGTATTATATGCACTCTCATGTCATAATGCGGAGGAGCACTGGTTTTCTTATTGGAAAAATACCTTATTTTCATCATAAGTATTGTCGTCCTCAAGTAATTCGGTTATCGTTGAATTGATGTTTTTTTAATAAATTGAGGTACATTTCACTGGTCAGGTTATAAGGTAGGAAGAATGGACCAACAAGATGGTTACCAAATATTCCCGCCCAAACGTTTAATTTCTCAGTTGACACTGTGTTTATAGCAGTCAAACTTAAGTTTATTGTTCAATCCTTCTGAAGCATACTATTCTTTTTTTTTTTTAGAATAAAAGAACATATCACATAAAAATATAATTGCAAGCATAACAGTCTAAGAAAAAAAACTAATGTAAAGTAGGTAGTTTCTGTTTTTCACTCTATCTTTGCCAGGGTAAGTAAAGATATTACTTACCCTGGCAATATTCGTAAAATCTTATTGGTGATATTGTAAGGCACAATAATTAGAGAATATGTGTAATAGATGAAATGAAATGATGACGAGGACCTTCATAAAAAGTTTTTGTGAGCTGGTTCCTAAGGGAGTTATAGAATACCCCATAAAAAATCTTCAGATACCTCATTAAAATCACGACAAAAACTTCTACTCAAGTAACTAAAAATATACAGGCTGTTCCGTTAGAAAAAAAATTGTCATTGAATTTAACATTTAACAGTTTCTAATATAAAACTACAAAAAACTGTACAAGCTGATTTTTCGCAGAATTTTTTAGCTCAAAAAAATAACATTTCAAGTTATTTCTAAAAATAACATTTAAAAGTGGGACAAAATAAAATGAACACACTGTACATTTTACTGCAAACCAATACAAGAAATTATTATTTTTTTTATTAATAGAATGCAGTGGGGTCAAATTATTTTACTTTTCTACAATAGGTAATATTTATGTTTCTCTTTCCTTGTTTGACCTCTCACTTGTTTACTGAACATTTCAATAATATTATTTACAGCTTTGAATCACAATAAATTAATAACAGCCAGGATGGAGCCACATGTGGTATGATGTCATTCAGAAGGTAGTTTGTTTGTATGTTAATTTTTTAATATTATTACATAAAACATGTAAAATAATTTATGGAACTTTATTTACTTCTGCAAGCTAGATGTAAAATATTAAAATTCGAATTAATTAAAACTTAAAATTAGATCATTTTGCTTCTAAAATCTTCAAGAGAATAAAAATAAACTTTGTATATTGTTTTAATAATTGTTTAAATACAAAAAAAAAAAAAACGGTTTTCCACGAAACACCGAACTACTACACTTTTCTCGACGCGCGTTTCGCAAACCAAGTTGGCATCTTCAGAAGATTAAAACTAAATTCTAACCTACGAACTTGCACTATTGATACCAAATTTGTTGCCACGGTTCACTGAACCGTAACTGTCTTTGTTTATCAGAGCAACCAGTGGACTGGTGGGTATCGGACCATTGTCCTTAGTCATACTATTGTTACATTTAATGATTTCTAAATTTTCAAAAGCATCCCACTGTCTACTGTTTGTTAAATTTCTAATTAATTTTAAATGATTTATGCCTATCCTATGGTTGTTGTCAAAAGCATGTTGGGCAACACAAGATTTTTCTGTTCTGCCATATTTCAAATGAGCCATGTGTTCTTTAAATCTAGTCAATATAGATCTTTTTGTTTGTCCAATATATTTTTGATCACAATCTTTACAACTTATTTCGTATATTCCTGACTTTTCGTTATTGTCGATTTTGTCTTTGGGGTTACCCAAAAGCGTCTGCAGTTTATTTTTAGAATTATAAACCAAATTGATATTAATATTTTTTTTTATTTTTTTTATCACGCTTTTGGGTAACCCCAAAGACAAAATCGACAATAACGAAAAGTCAGGAATATACGAAATAAGTTTGTATGTTAGAATGTAGTTTTAATCTTCTCCTGAAGATGCCAACTTGATTGGCAAAACGCGCGTCGAGAAAAGTGTAGTAGTTCGGTGTTTCGTGGAAAATGTCCAGTTTTTTTGTTTCTACGCCGAAGGTTCCAGTACCCACTCCAGAATTGTTTAAATGTTTAATATTTATAATAAGCACATATGTATAATAATCATCTAAATCATCTGCAGCTTGTGGATATGTGTGAATTTTGTGTTCTATAATTTCAAAGGAATTTAATTCAGCTTTGTTTAGCAAATATTTTTGATATTTAAAACTTACCCTTTGCATTGTGTCGTGCACTGAGGGCAGGGGCAACCTGGGCAGTGAGCCCTGATAGCTGTACAACTTGGGGGTGTTCCACCCGCTGAAGACCTTGACGAGCATAAGCCATATCTTAGTCCTGGTGGATATCTGACCCCCCTGCCCCGCGTCTCGTACATCCAACCCTTGTACATGAACAGTAGTTTTAATATATACCTAAGGATGTATATAGCAGTTAACCAAATTACTAGCGACACAAGGAAGCAAGCTAGTATTTGCCATGGCAACGAAGTCCTGAAAAAAAAAGACTGATGTTTTATATATCTGACTTAAATGGTGCAGTTTTGAAAATTATTTAGACGTTAGCGTTAGACGAACCAAATTCTACCACCACAAAACCAATTTTGATATGTACAGAGGCATAAGAATAAAAAGCCAAGCAGAAAAGGAATTTGACGACAGACTTCTGAATTACCCTGTAAGACGCCTATTTTGTCATCCAATTATATTTTTTGAGGGACTGTATTTTTATTAAATTTATTATATGTGGACTGGATATAGATTTGTACAAGTTTATCAGCATATGGCATTGTTTGCTAACAAATTGAAACTGATATAGTATAGTGACTGTTTTTGTTTACTCTAAATAAAAATAAGCATTTGGGAATAAAATCTGATACAGGGTGGTCCATCGAAAATGAAACAAGCCAACTTTCGGGTGCTTAATGCAGTTTTCAAACAAATTGCTCAGGCACGTAAATTTTGTTTGGTGGGAGAAATATTTTGCACATATTTTCTGCCTTGTAATTTCAAGCCCTAAACAAAGGTAAGTGCCACCTCTTAAATTTTAAATGACAGAAGGGGTCAAGTGACACCTCATTTGAGAGCCTGTTTAATTTTCTCTATAACGGAACCTTCCTTCTTTAAATTCGACTGATCAGTTGTTGAGATAGCATTTTAAAAAATCAGAGAGAAGAAAAACCCAGACGGTTCAAATCTGGCGACCTTGTAGGTCATTCAATAGCTCCTCTTCTGCAAATCCAGTGTACAGAAAATGTATTATACGCACTCTCATGTCATAATGCGAAGGAGCACTGGTTTTCTTATTGGAAAAATACCTTATTTTCGTCATAAGTATTGTCGTCCTCAAGTAATTCGGTTATCGTTGGATTGATGTTGTTTTTCAATAAATTGAGGTTACATTTCACCAGTCAGGTTATAAGGTAGGAAGAATGGACCAACAAGATGGTTACCAAATATTACCGCCCAAACGTTTAATTTCTCAGTTGACACTGTTTTTTATAGCAGTCAAACTTAAGTTTATTGTTCAATCCTTCTGAAGCATACTATTCTTTTTTTTTAGAATAAAAGAACATATCACATAAAAATATAATTGCAAGCATAACAGTCTAAGACAAAAAAACTAATGTAAAGTATGTAGTTTCTGTTTTATCTGTTTTATTTATATATTTTATTCTGTTTTATGTGTTTTGTTACTTACCCTGGCAATATTCGTAAAATCTTATTGGTGATATTGTAAGGCACGGAGTATCCTTGCAGATGGATCGCTGTAATTAGTCCCATTAATACCAATAAATATCTGTAATGCCCCGGGTAGACACCATTGTGAATACTATTCTGTAAAAAAAATATAAATTTGTATCCAGGAAAAGTCAAAATGTTATAATTCGTTTCTTGTCAATTCGCCAAACGCTTAAGGAATATTAAACTTAAACATGCTAGCATAAAAAAAGAATCTTCAATGACAGATTTCATAACAAAAAGTCTGTTTCTTCACCTAAGTAAGAATACACCTTGTATATTATGTAACATATATACACCTTATATATATGTTTAGTGTTTATATTAAGTATATCAATTTGCTTTTTTATTGGAATGTATTGGAGCATGTTGGCACTTCGACTTTCCTTTTATACTTTGAAGAATCCAGCAGCTTCGACTTTGAAATATGAAAAAAATGTATCATCATTTCATCACTGTTAGTCTTACTTGTGAGATTTAGCATGTTTTGCAATTCATTTTTTTAGGACTAAACAACAGATAACCTAGATATTAAGTGTTCGTCGTTGTTGTTTATTAATCTTCATCATATCAATAAAAGGAAATAATGGACTAGTTTAATCGTCTTTGCATATCTAGAATATTATTACTTGGTGAGAATTCTTCATTAGTGTCACTTACACCAAGATTATGGATTAATTACGAACCATTTAAATAATTATTTGTTCAGTTTGATTTTATGAAAATTAATGCAAAACAAAAAACGTAGTAAAATCATTATTAAGGCTCTCAAGTATTGTTCTTTTTTTGTCATTTACTAATAAATTTTCTAAGCTACATATAAAGAAGTATTTCACAGCATTTCATAAAAACTGGAATTACAAGTGTAATTTCATTCGTGATAATAGTTTTTAAGTAAACCATTAGTGGTAACTATCGGAGCATCATTTATGATATTAGCTAATGCAAGGCAATCTCCTATTGACAATTTTAATTACAGTTCAATAAAAATACATACATACTGAGGAAAATTATGTACACACTTATATAGGTTTAGGTCGACATGTTCAAAGGTGAGGTTAATATAAATTTGCCTGTATTTAAATCAATAATCAGTGTGTCTATTTTTTTTATGTTTTACGGCCAGGCCAACGACCTGTTTGTTTAAGTTTAACCTATTTTTTTTTTATGAATACACTCATAACAATCAACAATTTTTAAGAATCCATTAATTTTTTGTATGATAAATTAAATTTACATAAATTTTAAATCTGATTACTGTAAGGTCCGGGAAAGTATGCTGTCACGCAGAAACCGGTACTATACAACTCTATGATAATTAAAGTATAAATCGTATTTTTGAAGCGGATATTTATTGCCCCTGTATACCCACGCCATTGTCCGTGCGTAGAATGTTATCCCGAATGAAGTCTTCGCGGGAACCCGGGACGCAGTAATACACTTTCTCCGTAATACGGCGAGCTATTCCGATAGTGTTCTGCTTCAGAAAACTATTAATTACTTCCATAATTACAGTAGTATATCTGACAAGTATTATCTCACTCTCATCTACACATTCACGTTGTTTGTAGTTTCCTTTTTTTATGTACAAACGGCAAACGTAGATTTAGAAATAATAAGCTTATTTATTTTTTATTTACATTGCATGGGATTTTTTATTTACACTGGATTTGTAATGGATTATTCGCATGCTTATAGGCGATAAGTACAGCTTAAAACTGTCATTAGTTAATACTCGCTATTTAAAAGGCGAAATCGCTGAAATTATTAGGAATCGTTTAAATATATGAGTGACACTAAGATATCACCAAGGAGCTTGAGCATAAGGAAATATTAATTTCATACGTATTATAAGGAAATATTAATTTCATACGTATTTCATAAATATTAATTTCGTACGTTAATGTACGTATATACAGTAAGCAAAGAAAGTCATCATACACCAACTTTTTTGAAGTTTGCTTAAATTCTGATAATTTTTATATTACAGCATTGTTCTTTTTGCCTTTGACAGGATTATAGCTTGTGATATTCTGCGTCTAATTAGCCGAAGTTGAAGGCGGTATGTCCATTGTGTGAAAAGATATCGCTAAAAAAAGTAAAATTTCAATGTTTTCAGAGAAACGTAAATAACTCCAAAAAATAGTAAATCCGTTTCGAAGTTGTTGGACTCATATTAAAGGGAAATCTTTAGAAATATTCAATATATTTGACTAACTGAGTCACTTTAAAAAAAATCCTAGACATGAAAAAAATCCAAAGTTGAACCAAAAAGATCACGAAAATTCAAAACGGCCCTGTACGCCACACATTACTCCAACAAAAATTTAGGATTAATATCCCTCTAGATCTCTCTGTGTTTTATTAAAATTTCAGGTACAGTGATTTTTACGAAAACTATACTAAGGATGGTAGAATTTTGAATTTTCGTGATATTTTTGGTTCAACTTTAGATTTTTTCATGTCTAGGAATTTTTTTTCAAAATGACTCAGTTAATCAAATAGATACACTAATGATTTCCCTTTAATACGAGTACAACAACTTCGAAAGAGATTTACTATTTTCGGAGTTATTTAAGTTTCTTTGAAAACATTGAAATTTTACTTTTTTTAGCGATATCTTTTCACACAATGGACATACCGCCTTCAACTTCGGCTTATTAGACGCAGAATATCACAAGCTATAATCCTATCAAAAAGCAAAAAAAAACAATGCTGTATTACAAAAAATTATCAGAATTTAAGCAAACTTCAAAAAGTGGGTGTATGATGACTTTCGTTGCTTACTGTATGTAGAATACTGAACTAGATACCAGTTAAACACCCAGCTTAAAACAAATTGCACACGCATATTGTTGACAAACTGTCAATAGCAGTTTTAATTAAACTCATTATACTAATTAAATTACGGTCTACATGAAGTTAATGTGTATTTTCAGTATTTCTGTGTTAACGCACTCATACCCTGACGAACCGTCACTGTATCATAAAGCGAACAGTATTTACTTATAATGAGAGAAATTAAAATTCATGGTTGAAGTAACTTTTTTAACTAGTTATTTTAAAAACTGGTTCTAGACGACGTTGTCGTAGTGAATGAACAATAGACCTGTACCTTGGCCTGGCCAGTAAATAATGTTAGTGACCAAAGGTTTGCAAATTGCAATATTTCGAATCAGAAAAAAAGAACAGCACGCTGTCTGCACTTACTCTCTGACTTGTCGTTTAAGCCAAATTTTTTATATAGATAAAGGTATCGCCAGTTTATTTTTAGTTTTAATCATACTCGAATAGCTTATTAAAAACACATACAAATGTCGAAATGGAAGTTTCCCCTTGAATTATTATTTCTATAAACTTCCAACTTAACTCCTCCAAAATGTTAAACACTGCTTCCTTTTTAACAGTCTTTTACATTCTCCTTAGTTCTTTTGTATTTCTGAACGAAACTTAAATAGATGTATGATTTTTATACCTATAAAGTGTCTGAATACCTACTAGAAGATATATTGCATATTTTGCAATTTTATTAATCTCCACATGGAGGGCGTTACTTTTCAATTCCAGTAAATTATGGACATAAAAAAAGTCATCAAAGCTGGCCGAGTAAAAAAAAGACTTATTTCTATTATATCAGTCACTTGTCAAAAGTTTGATATACAGTGGACAACAAAAATATTATATATAGTAGACACCATTATTATATTACGTTTTCATGTGTTTTTGTAAGGAAAATGTTAACAAAACAAAAAATAACAACCAGTAATAATTACTTTATAGTCTTCTAGCTATTTTATATAAAAATGAAGGCGGTTACCTCATCATACTGTTAAGAAAGCCACAAAATTATTAACTAAACCGAAAAGTAACGCAACAAAAATATTCGGACAATCATAACAAAGGAGACGCGAAGAGCTGCGCCGGGACAATACGTTATGTGACGCCAACTTAAAAGCTATGGCATAATGACTTCTTCGGTAGTTCCCACGAAACTGCAGCGAAATAGCGCCACTGTAAAGGCGAATAATTGCGAAAATGGGCCGTAAAAGTAAAAAGACAAGCTTCGAGATAAGACAATTAGTAATTTATCATTATGAAAAGGGGAAAACGATCCGCAACATTAGTAATACATTAATCTTGAAGAATAGTACAGTTAGAGATATTATTAAACGTTATAAAGACGAAGACATAATTTTTTCAAAGGTGCAGAGTGGTCGCCCAAGAAAGCTAATCAAAATAGAAGAAAAATTTATTGTAAACAAAGTACGTGAAGATCCAAAAATTAGTGGCCCAAAACTCAAGCAGGAACTGTTTGATTTGTATGGAAACAAGTCTCTTCACAAACAATACGTTGATACCTGCACTCCTGGGGATATCGAGGCCGAATAAATACATTTTTTGCATTCATGTGCAAACTCCAATCTTTTTTTCATATTTTTTTCACTTACAAACGGCTTTTTTCTTGCAATTCGGCCTCGATATCCACAGGAGTGGAGGTATCTACCCGTACGTATTGTTTGTGAATATACTTGTTTCCATACAAGTCAAATAGTTCCTGCTTGAGTTTTGGGCCACTAATTTTTGGATCTGCAAGTACTTTGTTTGCAATAAATCTCTCTTCTTTTCTGATTCGCTTTCTTGGGCGACCACTCTGCACCTTTGAAAAAATTCTATCTTCGTCTTTATAACGTTTAATAATATTTCTAACTGTAGTTTTCTTCAAATTTAATATATCACTAATGTTGCGGATCTCGTTTTCCCCTTTTCATAATGATAAATTACTAATTGTCTTATCTCGAAGCTTGTATTTTTTTTACGGCCCATTTTCGCAATTATTCACCTTTACAGTGGCGCTATTTCGCTGCAGTTTCGTGGGAACTACCGAAGAAGTCATTATGCCATAGCTTTTAAGTTGGCGTCACATAACGTATTGTCCCGGCGCAGCTCTTCGCGTCTCCTTTGTTATGATTGTCCGAATATTTTTGTTGCGTTACTTTTCGGTTTAGTTAATAATTTTGTGGCTTTCTTAACAGTATGATGAGGTAACCGCCTTCATTTTTATATAAAATAGCTAGAAGACTATAAAGTAATTATTACTGGTTGTTATTTTTTGTTTTGTTAACATTTTACTTACAAAAACACATGAAAACGTAAAATAATAGTGGTCCGAATATTTTTGTTGCTCACTGTATAAGATATAACCAAAAAGCTTCGACTTGACCGCTATTTCTATCTCTCTCGTTCATAGCCAGATTTGATGACGTTTTTTGGATATCTACTTCTATCCATAACCTATCCATACATATAACTCCGAGGATATGTACTAGCATCGAATTGCAATATAAACACTTCATAAATTTCCTGCAATATAAACATAATAATTAGCATTTTTTTATGAATGCTCTACAAGTGTTACTACTTAAACCAATAATGAATATCTAGAGGTTGTAATTATTAATAATTGTGTGGCAATACACTTTTTTCTATTTGCCTTGTAAGTGTAATTAGACGCCAGACATCCAATGACCCCATCAAAGTGTCATTCAATTGTAGACCAATATAATAATTAATTAGTGTTGTGAAAATGGCATTTTCATAATAAAATACAAGGATAACAATTCGCAAATTAGATATCGCAAGCGTTCAAATACAATAATATTACTATAGTACTGTCTACGTCGGTCGCTGCGACGTCAATAGTTTTTAAAAATGTGAAGAGCATCTACATACATTGTGAAATATGAACATGTGAATTGTCCTTGCTTTGTTTGTAGTACCTACACTAACTGATAAAAACCAATAAAAGGTTAACATGTTTTAAATTATCTAATTCTAATGAGTAATGATGCTTTTCTGATCATTTTCCTGTGATGAGTGTCGAACTCGAAAGTCGAAAGAAAGCGACTATTCATTAATGTCAGAAAGACGATTCTAATAACTTCTTCCTGCGGCATATACGGAACTGGCCAACAATACATCATTTCCACCGAATTATTTGTTAATTAGTTTGAAGACAACGGAAAAATCCTAATCGCGTTACAAATATTTGCAAATGTTTGCTTTTTCGTCTGCTCAAACGGACTACTGACTCACCTGAAATCGCGCCACTTTCTTTTTCCACGACCTGACGCCGGATTTCCACACCAAGTGGAGGACTTCCCGATCGAAGTTCACGTCCCATCCCTCGTGGGTTATGGAAAAAGAAAAGGCTACTGCAGCATGGGCTTCCGCCATGGCTCCTGGAACGAAAAATACTGGGATGAGAAAAAATATATATATATATTTTAGAAAATGTGGACATACGGCTTAATTAAGCAAAATGTTAAGCGTCAATCATTTCATTGCATACAGTTAAGCTTAGTCTTATGTAGATAATTCATAACAAGTATTTTACGCCACAAAATATGATTCAAAAAATTCACAGATCTTGCATCTTACGCAAGTATCGTAGGCGTATTGAAAATACCAGACACAGCTGGTAGAAATTTCTAAAGTAAATTATAATAAAAATAAACACAGTTTTGTTGTTGGCGATTTTTGGCGGTTTGACCCTGAACGTCTTGTCGTTTTAAACGGGTTATCTTGCATGTGATATTCAGTCAGGTTTGCGATTTCTTTGCCGTGCATATTCTAACAAAAATGTTTTAGATTAGTAAGTTGATCGTATCATGTGCCTTTACAATGGCATTGCTGCCGTGGACTACCTTCAGTGGACCGAGAATGTATATAGATGCAGTTGCGATGAATTTGGCCCGTCGCGTCGTATTCTTGAAAACCATTTGGGGCAGGGATATGCTCTAAGAGACTATTACTTACATACATATGTACATACATACATATGTAGTTACGCAAATAGGCAGAAATCTACACCGATGGATAGCAGAATACCGGCGTGTGAATAACATATACCGAGAAGATTATGAATATCTTGTAGATGTGAGATCGGCGTTTAAGCAACATTGCCCACCAGGATGTGAGATTTCACAAGTGTCAGCGTCTGATAGTCCTACTCGGCAGTTTATACAAATACAAATTTTGGTGAACTGTAGATGCCAAAAAAGTCCCTAGGCAAAGAAGAGGACTGTTCGCAATAGACTCCTCATAGCATTGTCAATCCTAAACTTCGTCAATGGGGCATTCATAAGAGAAGCCGCCTCTACCAGCCAGTCTAGTTCTTAATAAGTCAGATATTCAATGCCTTGTTGAGCTGATACAATTTCTTGTCAATTGTTTAATATAGTGCTTACATAACGTAGGGTAAACGTGGGATAGATGCCGTAGGGGGATAGATGCCCAAGTGTTCACGTAATGATCTGTATGGACAACACACCCACCCTGTTTTGTTTAAATGTAAGCTGACCCCCTCCCGACTGTCATTCAAAAACGTGCACTTTGCTCGAACAGATGAGTCGTGGGCTGTGCAACGAAAACCATTTTACGCGTCGATAGATTTGTGAATTTAGGTTATTACGTATAACCTTTACTCACCCGGAACTTTTAATGTTATAAAGTAAGTGTTTCTATTTTTGTATTTATAATCAATATATGTATTAATTAGAAATATTCAAATGTTATTTTAGCACTCTTTAAAACAATTTATTTGTTAAATTGGAGGGCGTCTATCCCATGCAAAAAGGATAGATGCGCCAGTTTTTGTGAGTATAGATGCCCTTAGAGGCTTCTAAGGGCATCTATCCCACATTGTATTATGAATTTAATTCATTATGTTTTCGTTTTCTAGACATTCCACGCAAGTAGGTACGTATGCAAAGGGGGGACACGGCCCCGAGGTGTGTGGACCAAAGACGCTCTTAAAGACGCATATATTTTTTTTTTTAGGAAAACGCCCGGTTTTGGACGTCAATAATGAAAGACGGCTCGTCGCACACGTTCAAAAATTAGAGGCAGCAGGATTTCACGAGATATGATACGAAGATCAGCGTTTGAATTCACTGAAAAACTTGGTATTGAACATAACTTTGACAAAGAAACTCGCAAAGCAGGACGTCATTGGAAGTCTTTTATGGAACGTCATCCAGAACTTAGCGTTCGTCAAGCTGAAGCTAACGTTGATTTAAGTTAAGAAAATCAAAGTATTTTTTTCATTAATTCTTCAGGGCAACTATCCCACAGGTCAAAATATCACTGAGGCATCTAACCCACACAGTAGGCATATATCCTCATTTATAAGGTGTTTTTATTTCGTTTATAAATAAATTAATAAAACAAAAAGTATTAAATTATATTAATTATTGTCTTCATTGATAATTACACTAATCTTCACAAAAGTTTCAGATTATTAAATGCTCATCTTCCGTATGTAAATCGCCCATTTGAAAAAGTGGGGCAACTATCCCACGTTTACCCTAACGCATCAATTAATTTTCAGCCATGTTTTCATGCAAAATCCGAAAACAAGTCAATGTTTAATTTAAATTGTTAGGAACTGCAGAATTGTGTATCTACCATATTGTAAACAATAATCCAACTACTTTAAGAAAACTTTAATGGACTTTGTCAAAATTCAACAAAGTATTATTAATAATAATAATTAGGTTGGATTCTAAGAATCCATCCACTCAGCAACCTTGAATTCGAATGTGAGCCAGATGATTTCAAAATTGTTTACAATGTAAACAATTAACGTAAGATGAATAGCCTCCTTTTCATTTTCTAAAACACTGCATTTTCGTTTCTTCAATGGCAACATTATTTCCTCCATAATTTCTCAAATGCAGGTTGCGTCGGCCTAAAACTATTTTTGTTACGCGCTTTATACATTTTATAGTCCATTATATTTATACAGGGTGTGATACCAAAACCTTTCATTTCATGTACATACAGATCTAGAAAACTAAATCTTCCAGTTTAGAGATTACTCATTCTTAATGAATCACCCTGTATATATGTTAGCGTAAATTAATAAAATAACAGATCTGCTCCTCCTATTACAACGATCAGTAAATATCAAATGTTTATTTTACATTCAACATCAGTTCATAAAATACGCAGGCAAATTTTCACTAAACGGTATACGGCTGGGAAGTTTTTTATTCAACGTGCTCATAAGCGCCATGCATCTCGGATGTCACTTTGCCATTTCAGCGAATCAGCAAATCTCGGGCATCCGACGGTGGCCTTGGACCCCTTGAACAGTCATCAACTCATCAAAATGTGGATGACTACACATGTAACCCAAACATAAACATAGACACACGGCAAGGTCGCCACGTGACCATGTCGAGGTCGCATGTCGCTCGCGTTAATATTTCGCAAGACAGCTTCCATTAATACGCGCCCAAAAGTAAAATATCTTCCTTGCTGTCTTTCAGATTCCGTTTTAGGAGTTGAGAATGATACGCGATGCTTTAAATTCTTAGTAGAAAAATCAAAAAATATTTATTTCTAGATAGTTGTTGTAAATAGTGTTCATCAACCGATCACTGACCAAAAGAATAGTTCAATACGTAGAAACGATTGGACTCATGACATAGTTACCCAAAGATATTGTTTACCCGAGCAGTTGCTACGTTGACTGTTACGTTATGTAGGCTTTTTCAACAGGTCATACAAGATCGTGTATGACCTTGACTGAAGTTAAATGACACCTAAATTCTATGCCCACAATCAAACGAACGCACATCTTTTTTAATACTCACTTTTTCGATAAACAGAGACCATGATACCATAACAATTTATACAAGTCGAAAAATCGACCGCTTCCATCACGATTCACTGGTACTGTGGATAGTTACAACTATCATAACAACGTTTAAAAACTTTGGAACCAAAATTTCAATGTCGTCAACAGACAATATAAATTCCTAGCTTTTGTTTATAACGTAGATATTTCAGTGCGTTTTATTTGCCTTATAGGAAAAAACTGTTGCGGGAGAGCAACATCATTAGAATTTAGTATAAACAAACAGTCCCATGTACAGGGTCCTCGATAGACTTCTACCCGACAGTTCATTCTTGCATGTCTACTGTTGTAAGCATCAGTGGCGTAACCAAAACTGATTTATGGGGAGGAGATATGCTTATATTAATTCTTTTCACCAATGACCTCTTCGATAATAACTAGTATTTCCCTGTGCAAAAAAGTTGTTTATCATGGAGGACCTCTTGGAGGGAGAAATATATCCCCTATATACCCCCCATAGCTACGCCACTGGTAAGCATGTACTGAAAAATGTTTTTGAAAAAAAAAACAACAGATTTTGAAATAAATACTTGTTTACTGTGGTTTTGTTTTTTTTTTAATACCCTGGACTATTATTTACTGTTACTCTCTGTTAGTGAAGTTAAGTAACATCGATTGAAGGCAACGCCCTCAACGTCAACCTACATACATTTTTACAGTCATAAAAGTTTATAATAGTAAACAAGTACTATATATTCCAACATGTTCACCACTCACACTTTGACATGGGATAGTAAACAAAAGTAAATAAACAAAAAGATTGTATGACTATAAGACTAGTCCTCAAAGGTTCACAAAACATGTAAAATGGGGCTTCCTGGCTAAAGCGGATTTCACTTTTTTGTCTGCAATCAATCAAGTAACTGGGATTCTCCATAACTAAATGAATTTTTGCATTCCTTTTTTTGACAATTAGAGATTATTTTTATAGAGTTGAAAACTTTTATAAATGAAGGAAAAGGAAAAAAGCGTGTGTACAAACATGACAATAAAGCAGAGCTATATCCCTAAACAAAGATAGAAATATAAAACTAGTTGTACTTTTCAGCAGCATAGAAAAATGATAAAACATTCGCCGGAATTTCGCGCCATCTCAGTTTTGAAATGACCTCAAGGGCGTAATAACAAATGGTCAAGTAAAAACCAAAATAGTCGAGGGGGATTGCGCTTGCCGTGGCCTCCAATGACTTTTTTTTTTTTTGTTTTTGTTTAATCTGCATTGGACCCCCCTCCCCCCCTCTCCCCCTCTCCCCCAAAGAAACAAACTGGCTACGCCCTTGATTGACCTAGACCAATAACATTCGATCCACGAAAAAAAACACACAATCCGCCATTTTGAGGACATTTGAATGATTTTCATGTACGAGATGAGTTCACATATCATCTGAAATTGTGTTGTGACCACATAAACCGAAACAATAAATTAACTAAATTAAGAGACTTTACATGTATGACTTCTATTAGATTTTGGTTAGTTTGTTTCGGTGTACATGGTCGTAGGAACACTAATTCAGTTTATACGTGAGCTACCTCGTATTTAAGAATAAGTCGAATGTCCAGTTTTAGTTATATGACATCACCTCGGGGAAAAACAATAATTAACGGTTTGTAACATAAATAAATGAAAATAAAAACTAAATATGCGTAAAACAAATTTATTTATTCTCTACGACTATACAATTATTAATAAATAGGTATTTATAATATCGTAAAAAAATGTCATTAAAAAACTGTAAAGTGAAAACCTTAATGAATATATATTACTTTTTTCGAGGTCATTCGGTCAAGTTTAGTTCAACTATAGTTACTATATTAATATGACTAGTATAATAACGAGTACCTGTTCATATTGAGAGTACCTGTTCATATTGAACCAATTTAGGTATTATTAATCAATTAATAATATCTATAGTCTTTTCCATTAATGTGCTATATAACAAGGATTGGCTTGGTAATTGCGCCATTTTTTTATGTACTCCAACATATGAGAGAATTACACAATTGCATTACCAATGTATTCATTTTAAATGGAACTTTGCCCTTTAATTCTATTTAATAATGGGTATTTTTTTGTACACTTTTCAGACGTACGTATGTACATATGTACGCTCGTATGTACGTGCATACACGGTGGAGACTTTAACTGGAATATATTCGCTAGCGGGGTAGTGAATGATTTTTCAAAAAAATTCCCGAGACACGTCAACTTTTAAATGTATTTACCTACATTTTGCAAGTAATGAGAAAAATATAGCCCTTCAGGGGCAGCCACCCTCGACATGATTTTTTTCAAATGCAACCCTATGGCTTGTGCCCCTCATTGTAAAGCTGGTGGAAGAGGAATCCAACGCACTGATCAAATTTTAATTTTTAGTATGTTTGTAGGGTTGCATACAATTAAAACATAATTTTATAGTTTAATTTATTTTTAACGCAACAATTTCATACTCAAAATGTGTGTTGTTTAGTTTTGGAATGTAAACCTTACTTTTCATATGTCCCCACAAAAAATTCCACGCAATTATTTGCCACAACTGATATTTGTTATTTTTTGCTAGTGTTTTTACACGGCCGCAAAGAGTAATTTAGTTTGTATGCTGTATTCAGAGTTTGAAACGAAGTGTTATTTCAAATTGGTGAAAATGTCTTATTTAACTGAATCACTAAAAATCGAAATTTTGATGATGATTGGATATGGCGCGAACTCAATGCGAAGTTGTTCGCTTGTTTCGAGAAACGCACCCTGACTTGCCACCACTAAATCAAGGTACCATTAGTAAAATTGAGGCACAATATCGAGAGATGGGTCATGTCAGGAAAGTACCGAGTAAGAGGCAGGCTGTTGTTGATGACGACACGAAGTTGAATTTGTTGCTTGCTCTAGAAAAAAATCCAATCACTCCAGCCCGTCAATTGGCCCGTGATAGAAATCTTAATTACAAAACAGTTTTAAAAATACTTAAATATGAGAAAAAACGCCCATATAAAATGCAAGCTGTTCAAGAGCTACTTGAAGATGATCCAGATCGACGAGTGGAATTTTGCGATTTATTGATGACTTGTATTGATCAAAACCAGTTATCTTTAGAGTGGATAGTTTTCTCTGACGAGGCTACTTTTACATTAAATGGGCACGTAAATCGCCAAAATTGTCGTTACTGGGCTGAAGAGAACCCCCATTGGATGAGGGAACTTCATACTCAGCGGCCACAGAAAACTAATGTGTGGGCCGGAATAATACAAGATAGAATTGTAGGACCATTTTTCTTTGATGACACTCTTAATGGAGCAAGATACTTGCGTTTACTCCAGCACGAACTAATGCCAGTGCTATGTCATTTATTTCCAAACCCCTTAAACCCTAACTTGACCGACGAGAGGTTATGGTTTCAGCAAGATGGGGCCCCACCACACTATGCTGCCATTGTTCGTCAGTAGCTGAACAGAATTTTTCCCGGTAGGTGGATTGGGAGGCGAGGTAATATTGAGTGGCCAGCAAGATCTCCAGATCTTACACCACTGGATTTCTTTTTGTGGGGACATCTTAAAAGTAGGGTTTACATTCAGAAACCCAACAACATAGCAGATCTGCAGGAAAGGATAAGAGAAGAAATCGGAAAAATAACACCGCAAATGTTGCATAATGTAAGGGACGAAACCTACCACAGACTGGGATGCTGCCAACAAGTGAATGGTGCACATTTTGAACAATTGTTACGTTGAAAATAAATTTAATTTTTAAATTGTTTTAATTTTATGCAACCCTACAAACATACTAAAAATTACAATTTGATCAGTGCGTTGGATTCCTCTTTCCACCAGCTTTACAATGAGGGGTCACAAGCCATTGGGTTGCATTTGAAAAAAATCATGTCGAGGGTGGTTTCAGCCACCCCTGAAGGGCTATATTTTTCATATTACTTGCACAATGTAGGTAAATACATTTAAAAGTTGAAGTGTCTCGGGAATTTTTTGAAAAATCATTTACCACCCCGCTAGCGAATATATTCCAGTTAAGTCTCCACCATGTATACATATGTATGTATTTTCGTTATTCTCTTCAATTAGAAAGAATTGGGCGATGTCTTCAATGAAATGTTCATTTTAAGTACACGTGTATCACTATATCAGAAAATTCGTGAACAAATGTTTGTACTTTAAGATATTTAATTATTGTAGAAAAAATGTCAATATTCTAATCTAAATCTAGTTGATGGTGATCAACTAGAATTACACATTTATATTAATGGTATCTCTTAACTGGCAGCCGATCTCACAAATATGTTGTTTATATGTACACACGATATGTAAATTAAAGTATGTAGATACAAATTTCGAACAACAGTTGCCTCCAGCGTGAGCAAAGTAAACAACGCTCTAGTCTCTCTCAAGTCTGCCACAGCTCAACTTTACCCAGGAATATCGTCAAAAGACTCCGTCTCAGAAAAAAAAAGATGATTCTGCTTTAGTAATACGTTAGCTGTGGATAAACAAATGTTGTGTCCTAAATGATAACCAACATGGTTTTTGTTAGGGAAAAGCAATTCCTTCTGCCATTATTTTTGTCTTACGAAACTAAAGCGGCCCGCAGACGCTTCAGTTTATCGTTCAACAAATCGCACGATGACGTTTGGGTCAATTATCGGATTCGATAATTTGACCGTTTGTAAAACTGTCCTAAAACTAATTGTACGTACAATGTAACCGCAGTTTTACCTGCAACAAAAACCGTACGATTATGGTAGTTGAGTTTTAAGTGTGTATGCCTACATGCAATGACTGACTTACTATCAGACTTTGCTGACTAAACGAGTTAAAACAAGATGACAAGGCTCGCTTATTTCAAAAATATCAATGGGATTTCCTGCACACAAAATGGAAAATAACACACTTTTGGGAAGAATTTATTGAAGTATGTACGCAAGGCTAAAATTATTAAGTAGTTAGTTACTTTCCGTTATCGTACTTATTGAAGTAAGCGCACGCCTATGGCGCGAAGAGAAATTACCTCGCTCCAGTAATAAATCAAACAATAAAATAATAAAATCGTGTAAAAACCAAAGAGGGAAGTTCTAAGTGGTTTAACAACGCATTTTCAACAGGCCTGACATTATAAAACACATTTTGAATAAAAATATATTACATATAAACATGCTATTTTTTTTTATTCGGCCAAATTGGGAATTTTTAATTGCGGTACATTAATTGGTGTCTGGTTTTTATATTTATCGTTTTTTCCGTTTGTTGACGACTCCAGTGTCGACGCCTATGATTTACCATGAGCCCGAGAAGCTCCGGCAAACCATATGTTAAGAAAGCTGAACTACTGAATATTAAAATTCCGCGATGACCATCGCACACACCACGTTGGCAATAATTTGTTTGCATAGGTCGGCGACCCGCGGCAACTTGGCAAGAAGACGTTTAATTGAAGTCGGAATGAGCCACACGTAACCATACCAAAATAGATTGTAATTACGGCCCCAACCATGCATCTAAAGTCTAAAGTAGTACCTACTAGCAATAGGCATGTAATAATAGTATTAACGCTCCACATAAATTCTAAATTATAAGGCGATGTAAATGTATTTAAGATCAAAAAAATAATCTCTCAGAAAAAAATATTTTATTAAGTAAATCCACAGGCGACTTTCGTACATGTACATGTGAGCGATCGACGGAATTGGGTTGTGCCGTCTCCGAGATTGTTTACGTAACCCGAGACCCTTACCCAGTAAATTATGCCCTCAAGAACCTACGACACCGACGGACGGCCGCATGGTCCCAATATGTTTATTTTTATTAGTTTAGTTTTTATGGAATATACTTAAGTGAATATGAATGCTCGCAGATGTGAGGTCAGTCAGACGATAGACCGGGGTGGAGACACCTCGATATACGGATTGTACGAAAGTCGCCTGTGGATTTACTTAATAAAATATTTTTTTTCTGAGAAAGATTATTTTTTTGATCTTAAATGTATTATTCCAATGCTTTTCTGCCTGAGAAGTTCTACACAAGAAATCTAATTACTATGAGTATTATATGTAATTCATCTCATCTTATGTTAACGTATCAATACGGCAACCGTATTGATGATTTGTACTTATGTATTTGTATCTCTTTCTGGGCTCTAAGCACTACCAGTAATTAAATTCATATGCAGTTAGTTAACAGTGTTCAACGTCAGTTTAAAATCAAAGCTAATATCCAAATCTTGTTCGGTAAAACCTGCCTTACCGCATGTAAAATTGCATTTACCTCTAGCGTACCCGGGAAGGATCGGTCAGTGGCGTGGGTATGCAGGGGTAAGACATACACGCGTATATAATTTACAACGCGCTTAAAAATACGGTTTACACTTTCATTATCGTAGTTTTATAGCGAGATTTTTATGTAAAATATTTAAATGTATCATCTTGTCCATCAATTTTGCAATGCACAGGCTACCGACACCGCCCCTTGCCATACAAGTCCAAATCAATGAACCACCATCGTGGTTGACAGTTGGTTTTAAGTTTTTCTTTCGAGGTTCACTATTATCCGTTCACCACTCGGTCGGAACCGAAAAAGTTCATTTTTTCGTCGTCCGAGATTGTAATTAAAATTTTAATTTTTAATTATTTCGGATACGACTTTTTTGTGGTGAACGAAAAATACTGAGCCGCAAAAAATAGAAACTTTAAACCAACTCGGTGGCGGTTCGTTGATGACTTGAGCTTGTGTGGCAAGTAGTGGTGTCGGAAACCTATTTTCAATGATGAATTGATGGACAAGATGATACATTTTAATCGAAGACTAGAACTAAGGAGACAGAACTGCGGCTTTTCACTGTATAACGCGACGGGCTCGAATATGTCCGCCTCCAGAGGCGCTGGAAACAGTTGTGTACCACGTTTGCCACGGTATACAAATATATATCTATACATATACCGTGGTTCTGTACTAATATGTGTACGTTAGAGGTTAGAGTCCGTGTGAATGTCCGTGGTGCGAATACATGTGGCAGACGCTCGATATTTTTCGTTAATTTGTTATCTTTGGAATTACAAATTTTCGTAATTATCATTATGAAAATGTACTCAAAGTATTTCATGTTACGCGCTTCAACGTTAACAATACAACAAAGGAAAATATTTCAATTCATACATACATCAGTAATTTGAAATATTATTATTTCAAATAATATTATTCTGGGTTTTTTCTTTGGGTTATTGTGACGCTTTGGAAGGCTTCTTATATCACACAATGCAACACAGCACTTACGAACCATATTTATTTAAAATTCGAATTGTATTTTTATTAAAACCAAACGGCATGTAGGCATATTGTGACATTTGTGAAATGTCATTAGTGACAGCTGACAGTCATTCAGTTTTATAGCTTACATACTTAGTCTATTTCGTTTATACACTAGCTGTTAGTAAAGAATTGTATGGAATGACATTAAATATTCTAGATGTCAAATGAATTATTTAGAACATTTAAAAACTATAAATAGTGTTGTTGTTGCTAGAATAGAGTTAGTTGTGATTCGAATTTTACACAGATAAGATCGACAAGTTGTAGAGTATTCACATGTGGACCGCTGCTCATCACGTGACGTCGAGTACACTACTGTTTACAGCGCCTTCTGGAGGCGGACAGATTTGATGCCATGATACCGAACGAGTTCGATCTCCTTAGTTCTACTCTTCTTGATTTTAATGTACTACATAAAAATCTCGCGCGAAACGTCGCAAAATTAGAACCTCAAGGAAACTGACACAGGCCCCAAACATTAAGCCAGTTTCCACCTCAAAGTTCCCACGTTAATCAAATTGAACACTGTGGGGTCTGAAATGGAATCACGACCACGAAAAGCACTCGAAAGCAAGATATCCGCCAAGGGTGATAAACTTTACACCTGTTTTTATGTGCAAAAAAAAATTGTTTTGATATTGCTATGCACAAAAATGATCCTGTCTTTAGTCATCACTCAAAACTTAGTAGATACTTAGTATGCCAACCCATTTAAATGCCATAATTGCTGCACGCGGTGGAATTATAAATCTTAGTTGTTCCTATTTTCTATCATTAGGATTTTTCACATTAATTTTAATCTTTGGAAGGGTACGAACAATTTTGTACATTGTAGTACTGTACGTTGCAGCATCCCTCATATAAAGACATATAAAATCATACTGCATTGTCACCGGTCATCGAAGACATTCGAAGATCCTGAGTTCACAGAATAACAACTGTCGCCAGCTACATATGATTTTAACCAATCAAACTTAAATATCAGATCCCCGCCACCAATGTGAGGTCTCAGAATTAAATTTGATTTGTTAAAATCATCTGTAGCAGGCGAGTTGTTCTTCTGTGAACCTGAGGTTGACTGCACAATTTCGAATCGATAGGACAATCAAAAGTGGGTGTAAAAATATAGGTCAAACTAACTGAATGTGTTCGAAATAGGTACCATAAGAGGTCGAGTAGTTAGGTATACATTTACTACCTAATTTGTAATACCTAATAAACCAAATAAATACCTACATGCCCAAACTACAACGGCAAAACGTAAAAGTACTCGTGCAAAATCTGATAACGGAGATAAAAAATATAAATTATGGGAGTAGGCAGCAAGAAAATAAACGAAATTAAATTCCGAGTATAATACAGTGCGAAGTTCAAAGTCCAAACTTCAAATTCTTCCGTCCAAAGGTTACGAAATCTATTTTATCATTGGAAACGACACTACATAAGTACATACATAAGTACATACATACGTATATACATATGTACATTCTTGAGCTGTGGTTGGGGATAATTCTAAAATTTAAGTTGGCTATATTTTTCAGAAGCTACAAGTACATACTAGATTTTAGATGAAACTTATCTAAATTTTAACCGTCCCAGATAAAACACGTGTACCTACTTGTTTTTTTATCAGTTAGGCGTAATAAAAAAATCACAAAGCGTCCTTTGTTAAAGTATATAAAAACCGCCATCAATCGCGCCATCAATTATCGCTGTCTAAACAAAAACAAACGATATCATTTTATCATTTACATTTATCACAGCCTGCTTTCCAGTTAACGAAGTGGGTGTGTTGTTATTGAATTATTCCCATTGGCCGACACGAGTTCATATTTACATTTACATAGACTATCGCCGCCGTAGCTTATTCTTGTTTACGGTAAAAAAATTGTTTATTAGTTTTTTGGTGATAAAAGTCCGTTTCGCAAGCAACTGTTAAGTACCCGCGTCATCCATTTAAAGACAGAATATTGAAACAATACCAAAGTTCACAATTGGGGGAGCCTATTTATGTTAAAATATTGATAATGAATAATTTAAAATTTCCAAATATGTTGCTCGCTACTAGTTTCCAGATGTCCCAATAAAGGCCACTATTTTTAGGTTACTTCCGTGACCTAAATAACATAACAAATAAGAGAAAAGTTAAATAAAATGGGGAAACGCCGCTGATCTGTAAGAAAAGCTGTCTATATAGCCGCTATATTGCACATACATATATGCCAGATGTCCTACTTAACGGGAAAAGCGTATACTACCGCAATTATCCTAAAAATAATGAAGAAATAAATGAAACTCACCGTATTTTTAACTTCGGAAAGTAACACACGCGCACGGTTGAACAAAAAACGTCTACTATACGGAAATAACTAAAAATAAAAATGTTTTGTTACTCAACTCGCATATCTAGTCACCGCAGACAATTTTTTCCACTTAGTATCACGGCTTGCTAGTCAATTCAACCGTTACTACTTCCAACTGGCATTCCACAACGAGCAAGCTCCGTCTACAAGTCTACAGCGAGCAGCAAACCGCGAACACCAAAGAAAACCTCGTCTACTCCGTCGTGTGTTCAACAAACTGACGCGATTCGCGATCGCGATGGCCTGGCATATACATACGCAGAAAACAAATTGCTCATTCCGGATCTCTTTTCTTCTTCTCGACGTGTGCCAGGGCGGGTGATCGTCCTTTTCTTTCACGGATGCGCATTAACACGTTTTTGACTTGATGTAGGGGCGATTCATGCAGGAGGTACTAAAAGTCAGTGGCGGGGAGGAGAACTGCTCCACTGGGTTATCAACATTAAATAAAATGTATTCAGTGGATAATTAGAGTAACATCTAATACCTAAGTAATTATATAAAATTGAAGTAGATATGATGCAAATTCCAAGCTTCCATAACTTTATTTTTTTAAGATTTGATATTCTTTATAAAAGGAAGGGCCGGTGCTATCTAAGCTCAAAAACAAAACATTGAATTTAATTGATTTGAAGAATTGATTATGACCTATATTGGAAATGGATATGGAAATAAAAATGATAAGAGGAATAGTGGAGTTCCCCTACCTCAAAACCCATTCCCCTACCTCCCACCATGATACAACAAATAACACCTTCAGACAAATAAAAATATATAATGATGTAACTCGGCCATTAAACGGTTTCAGTTTTCAGGAACTTTTAATATGTCCTTTATATTTTATTATAGTTAGGTACCCATGGGGAAATTGAAGAAGAGTAGAACATTTTTAAAGCTCTGTTCAGTCTGTACCTAATTACTAAGAATTATGATAAAAATTTAATTTGACCTATTTTGAATACTTTCAACCCCCCAAAATAGCTCCATATTTTGAATACATATAGTAATAACCCAATCAAATTAGGCGTGGGTCCCATACCTACTTCCTTAAGGCCGCTTTACGGTTCGCAATTTGTATAGGCGTCAGAATTTAAGATGCCAGCGTCAATGCGGAAAAATTGTGAACTAACGATTGGGCCATTAACCGTTAATTTTTACGTAACGCTTATCTTGTTTTACCTATTGCCGACAAGAAAAATTGCAACAATTTTTATTGCGCGCACACGTATTTGTGTTTATTTGTTAGGAAATGGTCAAAACCGACATCAATACGCATGCGCGCAATAAAAATTGCTGCAATTTTTCTTGCCGGCAATAAAAATTGCGAACTGTAAAGTGGCCTTTACGAAAATATGATAATTTCAAATTCCACCAGCCGCTACTGCTTTACTGACAAAAGAAAAATTTGAGTTTCTGTGTACATTTTACTCTTTTATAACGCCACTGTATAAGATTTAATTTTAACAATGCAAAACATATTGTATTATGTATGTACAGATGTAGTGTAGTGTAATAAATTGTATATTCACATTTTTGTAGACACTACATAGTGCGAAATATTATTCAGATACCGAAATCTAAATAATTTACATACATATACGTACAATATTATGTAAATACCATGACGCGATGCGAGAACTATCTATTGCGGTAATACGAAACTCCTTTATTTCGCTTAGAGAAAACATTTAGTATTGTTTATGTTTATGCTTTCGATCAGTAGATGGCACCTCATATCCAGGAATCATGCGAGAAGATTACTTTAACAAGTTTCACCCGTCTCGTGTCTGGTTGATCTGGTTCTCTCGTTCTTCCACTCTTCAAAAGTTGATTGACTTGTATGTGTCATTTGTGAGAATCAAGTTGAGACGTTTCATGCCGCTGGATTTTATTCTATGTTCTGGGTTGGTTCCAGGGAAATTTACAATTGTGCCGATTACCTCTTCGTGTTTGTAAAGTGTTTACTACCTAGTGTACAAATGGCCGGAGCTAGTGATCGTCATCTCTACCACAACGACACGAGCAGCGACACGGAGGATTACACAGATGACCGACGGCGGAGGGTATTCAAAAATCGAATGAGGTACCATTATTTCGTAGACAATGGAGATAAAAATAGGGCAACGGTAGGAGATGCGAATTATACGTACGTTTTTGTAATTGGCCGGTGGTGGAACGAAATGGAAGCATTAGGTATACGTTTTTTTTTTGTTCAAACAAATATGAACGTGTGGCCTTTGTCTTGGAATTCCTAATCACTTCAGCTTAGGACCATACACTTACCTATTGCTGTAAAACTACTTTGTTAGCCTAATTGAAGCGTGATTGAATGGGAAATTTTGAATAAATACAAAAAGTGCTAACTGCTTTGGTGTAGAAATATTTAGGAGATAAAAGAATTGCACAATGAGAAAGCACCAGTCTATAAATAACTTCTATATATTCAAACAACAGTCTATTTCTTGTGTTTTGTGTTTGTGTGGTGTCCAGAATACTTTGGTCCTTATCCATTTTTTTTTCTAATGATATTAGATAACGTGCCTTAAGTAGATATATGCGTAAGTAGCAAATGACAAAAATATACTTACATATGTATTACAATTTTTTAGATTATCTAAACTAAAATAAGTTAATCCAAAATAAATGTCTTTAAATATTGAAAGGTTTAAAATTATCGGTAGGATACAAGCAATTAATGTTTTGTATGTCATTATTTAAATACTTTCTGCATAAAATATTATGATATAATTTTATAGAGCGATAAAAATATCCTGTTACCCTAAGGTGCTAAAAAAACTAATCTTAGCATATGTTATTTACATGTCAAAATGTAATCTGAAGTACAAAATTGACTATAAACCTTGACAAATCGGAAAAAAAGACAGGGTTTTCTTTTAGCCCTATAAGACAAATAAGATAACAAATTTTGACATTAAACCAATTAAACAGAAAATAATTTAGTCCATTTCAAAAATGGGTTTGCCAAGATTTTATTCAGTTTGTTGAATATTTTTCAACTCATGAATAAAGTATTCTACTCTAGATGAATTCAAAATTAGGTACATTAGGTATTTCAGATTGTTTTGTATATCATATTGGAATGGAAACTCTGTATCAGTGTTATGTGGGGCGCAAAATCTATTTAAATTTTTTAAATGTAAAAGTGATACCTATACATCTATGTATATACAAATATATAGGTAAGAATTTATTTGTTATGGTTTTCTTTTTTTTTGAGTCTGGCAGGTGTCCAAAAACAAACATTCATAAATTCTTTCGTGTTTACTTCTCGGAAAATCTACTTAGTAATTTTAGAACAATCTTATTGTATTCAGTAATTTACATTTCTACATTCTTATGCATAGCGTAAGGATTAAATGAAATTTAGTACTTATGGTTTCAACACCTAGTCTAACATTCATATTTACATGGTTTACAAAATTTAAATTAATTAACATTTGCAATTTCATACTGTGGTGTACAGTAAAATTATTTAAGTACGTGTTATTTGTAGATACTTGCAAAGCCATGACAAATCTCGTTTGGAAAGTTAACATAGTATTGACATAAAAAATTGCAAAATTTGTATCTTATGAAACCTTTTTGTGTTGCATGGCATTCTTTCTGTAGTTATTTCTTCCACAGTTTTTTTTTCTCGTAGACAATAACAATTCCATTCCATACTTCTGTAAAACCGTTGCAAAACATTATGAAATAATTGAAGCAGTAGATGGAGCGATACTTATATAAAACAAGTAGTGTAGATAACAAAAAGTTAAATTAACAATTGATTGTAAAGAAATTTGGAGATTTATGAATAATAAGCTGTTGACCTAACAGTTGTGTTGTGTTTAGGTGTTTTATTTAAATAATTTTGTATAAATATTTTCATTGTTGATCTGGTATATGATCTGGATAGATTATAAACATTTTATCTATGATTTTATGGTATCCCGTACTCTGAATAAAACCCACCACAAGTAAGAAAATATTTATTAGAACTAATGTCTTTATAATTTTTTTCCATTTATGATGTTTTTATCTAATCTTTTTTATATACAACACTTACATGTTTTATATAAAAATTACTAATTTTATCAAGATTTCGTAGGTATATTTGAAATTATTTTGGTTTGCTTCTCTTCTATTAAAAGCAAGAATGAAACATTGAATTTTTTGCCAGAGTTGGTCAAATGACTTTGTAAATAAATTAGTTCTTGAGATTGAAAAACAGATTTCCTAAATGGGAGAATAGAGGCTAGACGTTGGTGATTACTTGTGTATTAGGATAATTAAGTAGTCATTACAGAAGTTAATTATTATTTGCTTTGGAAATCTCATATTCAGTATCGTCCTGACATATGTTGGTTCAGTAAAAGTATAGTATAAAATAATTCTTTTTAAGGAAAAGTGAAAATATGTAAGTATTACTTTGCGTTTTTGTTTACATATATTAAAAAGTATGTTTTAAGATTAAAATGTGCTTACAGTTTTGTGTTTATATAACAATGAATTTTTATGTGGACTGTAAAAAAGATAATATATAACAGTTTATTGTTTAATAAGTTATCCCTAACTTTTAGAGACAAAAATGTGTCAGACAAGTTTGACAACTACTTATAACTTATACCATATACTATATGGTATATATAAATAGCATCCCTGTGAAAATGTGGATTAATTGTTTAAAGGCTTTAAAAGATCTTAGGTATACACTGGTATTGTAATACAGTATATAGAAGTGAGTTGGAAAATTACGCAAACTCGTGCGAAACAAGTGTGCAATTGTGACAGTCCTTTGATAAAAAATTTGAAATGTTGCCAAATTTTTATTTCCATATCAATTTAATTTTGTTGCTTCTGTTTGCTTCTCAGAAAAAAAAGGCGGTAGAATGGAGCATAATATACAATGATGGTAAGCGGTAGGGTAGATAGATTTTGCTGTTTGCGTTATTGTACCAACATCTTGTTGGTATAGCTCATCCGCTAAGAAAAAACGCTGTATTTAATAATGTGATACCTCTAGTAACTTTTGACGGATATATTTCGAGTGAAACCGATTTAATATTTTGTCTGTTACTATCATGTTTGCAAATTACCTATAAGTTGTCTAATTTCTTGTTTTGCAATGCAAATCATTTACTAAATGCTGATAGAAAAACTTCGGTAAAACTTACTTGTGACAATTTGGACTAGCTGAGATCAATCGATATAATCTTGTTGCCCTGGGATGCTCCTTCTTGCCGCCCCCTTTTTCCGAGGCGTCTCACCTGTTATTAACACTAATATTGCTTTGCGTAGTTATGGGTCAATGTTGAAGCCGAAACCGTGCCTTGTACAACGTTCCACGTCCCTATCGGACCCTCGGTGCCACTCCGTAGCTACGCCTAAGCAATGTCATGGTGCTCCTCGCAATAGGCAAGGGCCGCCAGCTTCTCCCCCGTGTCCCCCGCGCGCTAACCTCTCTCCGTTTCAGGTCGAGGGGCATCCTGCAACTGTCCGGCTCGGGCAAGGGCCAGGCCCAGGCGTCGTGCAATGCCGGCGGCGTCTCCAGCGAGGACAGGGTCACCCTGGTCGTGGACAACACCAGGTTCGTTGTGGACCCGGCGATTTTCACCGCGCACCCTAACACTATGCTCGGCAGGATGTTCGGCTCCTCGCTGGACTTCACACACCCCAATGACAGGGGCGAGTACGAGGTGGCCGACGGCATCCCGGCGTCGGTCTTCAGGGCCATCCTGGAGTACTACAAGGGGGGGCTGATCAAGTGCCCTCCCTCCGTCTCCGTGCAGGAGCTGCGGGAGGCCTGCGACTATCTGTTGGTGCCCTTCGACGCCAATACCGTTCGCTGCCAAAATTTGAGTAAGTTAGCAAATCGTACCATCAGCAAAACACCTCCAAAGTAGTCACAAACTGACTACGTCACTGCCTCCTATGACTAATGGAATCGATAAACTGACTATTAAGCCTAAACAAAATGCTATAATCGCAAAAACAACTTAAAATGAGACGAGGAAAAAATGTCAACCTTCTACCAAAAATTTTGGGCACAGCTTGCATAATATTTGAGAAATATTTTTTTATCCTAATCACCAAGTAAATACAATTCCTTTTTATTATTGTTACTATTTTAGAATCTTGAGAATTGTTACAGTTATGGGAATGCTATTTTTATTTCATACCAGCATTTCCTTTCTTATATTTTATGATAATCCAAGTTATAATAAGTTTTTAAGTTTCTATACTCCACTTCACAATTATCGTGAAGAAAAACAAACATTGTACCCAGTCATCTAAATAAGATTTTGTAGTGAGTAAACCGTTTTTTGAATTCTTTTTTGAAATTTCATATCGTTATTTTTTCATATCGTTATTTCTTTGATGTTGTTATTCTAGGAAATTTAATATTTTGGTTGTGATCTTCACGATACGCATCTCGTTTCAGGGGGACTGCTGCACGAGCTGTCCAACGAAGGCGCCAGGTGCCAGTTCGAGGTGTTCCTCGAGGAGCTGATCCTGCCACTGATGGTGAACTCGGCGCAGAGGGGCGACCGCGAGTGTCACATCGTCGTTCTGCTGGACGACGACACTGTCGACTGGGACGAAGAGTACCCGCCGCAGATGGGCGAGGAGTACAGTCAGACTGTCAACAGCACTGCCATGTACAGGTTCTTTAAGTACATAGAGAACAGGGACGTCGCGAAGCAAGTCCTGAAGGACAGGGGACTGAAGAAGATACGGCTGGGCATAGAAGGTAAGGTAGATTCTTAAATGTATCTCACAAAATTAATGTCCAATATTTTATGGGTAATACTAAAGGGGATGGTGTTAAATATCACTCAAACATTTTTGTACAGGCTATCATTTAATATTTTTCCAAAATTTGGAGCTTTGTTTGGTATCCAATATATTTGTGATTTAACGTAATTATGCGAGAATGTTGTTCCTTAATTTTTTTTTTTGCTTAAAATGTCCCTCAACATCGTAAAAATTACGTGGAAAAGTTTTATGTATGGGGGAAACCTGTGAGGGCTTGAATTTGGAATATAGCGCGATCCCTTTCGCTGCTCTATGCGAGCGCAATCTAGGTACCGTTATTGGTATCGAGAATTGGAGCATCTGTCCTCGTCTGATGAAGCAAAAAAAGGCTAGGATAGATTCAAAATTACTAAGAAAAGAAAAGCAGGAGAAGGAGGTCAATCCCGAAGGACAATTGTATAGTGCAGGCATTGCAGATTAAAACTTTAAACACGAAATGTTAAATTTAAAGTTGGCCGAACCAGTATCTCGAACAATTTTTATTCGATTGGCTTGAAATTTTAACTGAAATCAAAACTAGTTTCTCCACAACAGTATGTAGGATTTTTTTGTTATATTGCATAGGTCAATTGTCATTAACAACTTTCGAGCGATTTTTTTCTTTTTTTCGAACTTTATTTTCAAAAACTTGCCATATCTGCAAAAATCAATTTTAAAAAAAAAACCTACATACTGTTGAGCCTGATATCATACTAAATCGAAAATTTCCTGGCTCATCGCTCTATCTTTAAATTTGCAGGAGTTATTGGTTCGGCCATGGAGCCGTAAAAAAAAATGCCTCAGGAAAACTACTGAAAAGCAGCCATTTTGTTTCTGACAGTTCTAAAAAAAATTACAAGCACACTTCAATACTTGTACAATAAATGTTTTTTTACCGAATTTCGATATCTTGTTTAGTTTCTTTGAAAATAAATCTTAAAATTTGCTTGATTTTTCGGCCTCTGGGGTGGTGTATCCCCTAGAGGGAAGAGTACTTTTCTTGTGAAATTCACTATACCTTTTTTTTTTTTTATAAAATAGAGATGTAACAAGATAACAAAAAAACATTTTTTAGACGTTTTTTAAACATTTTACTCAACTCCAAATCATTTGTGTCTATATTTTTGTTTGAAATTTCCGAGTACTAAAATACCCAAAAACCCATCACATGCCTTTTGAAACAAAATTATGTAAAACAAAACAGTCTCCATCTCATAAATATTAAAATACATAGAACAATGGTTTTATTTCTCCATAGTTGGCAGTACTTTTAACTGTTACAAAGGAATGTAAAAATATGAGTATTCCAGGCTGCTGTGTGAATTTCGCATAAAGTATTAGCAAATGAGTTGTTTACATTTTTATCCTTATCTGTGAGAATTCAAGGTAGCAAACATGTGCCTTGTTTTTTTGTAGTACTGGGTCATTCTATAAATAAAATTCCAGTCAATAACTTATTCAACAGACTAATGTTTTTATAAGGACTTAGCTTCATCAGAACCAGTTTATGTGCTTGACTTGTCTATTCAAGATTTTATCATTAGTTCTTTGGACCATGAGAGGCCATGCATTGAGAATAACAGATTGAATTAAATATGCTTGGTTTGAATAGTAAATTAATTATGTGGGGTTTTTTGTTATACTTTTTAAATTGTTGTTTAAATTTAATTATTGTGGACTTAATCTGATAAAATTGCAATTGGCTGTTTGTAAGTTTTTTCAGCAGTAATGGTTTTGGAATTATTCACGTAATTTGTTGGGATAAAGTTCTTTAGTCTTTCGTCAGACTTTTTTTTAATAAAAAAAAATAAGATTTATATATCTATTTTTTTTTATAGGGAAGTGTCAATAAATAAATTAATTCGAATTTACAATGTTAATGAATTTTTAACGAACTAAAATAATTTTTATTCACATTAGTAGTAAAACTACATTAAATTAAATAGTAAATAAAGTAATACAAAAAATTAGTAGTATTCAAGTAAAACATCATTAAAATCAAGATTTTTAATTCACAACTTTTGTGTTATATTAGGTTTTAGTGTGCGTTTTTTTATATTGCTTAAATTTTGCATTGTAGGGTTCCAAATTATACAAATACCCACTAAATTTTTTAAAAAATAATGCAAAAGCCAATATTTTTTTATAGTCCATGCCATATTTTTCTAACGGATCCATATTTATGTCACAAATTAAGGGTAACCTGTTTGATTGTTTATGTCTAAACTTAATAGTTTTTATTTTATTTTCAAAGTTTTTCCATTGCTTCCTATACAGTTTTTTTTAACTTTAAATTACTTTATTTTGAAAGGTGAATACAAATACATTTTAAAAATAAGGGGCTTTCGATTGTATTTTGAACACATCAAGCTCAAATTCCAGAAAAACATTTATTTATTTAAAGAAAAGAAGTGATCATATATTTTTCTATCCCAAGTTATCTCAGGTGTATATCTTCCCACTCTATCTCGCTTTTTTCATTCTCCACATCGCAAGAATCACTCCGAATTTGAAACTCGTCACTACTGTCACTTGACATGGCTATCAACGAACCGAGTGCGCTAATACAGTGCACAAGATTGATCTCGAACATGACGAAGTTGAGAATTAATACCCCCCCGCAAGAATATCCTCGAGTCACTACAGATGTAAGCAGCTAGTAAACAAGTTAATTCAGTTTATAAAATACGAGTATGGATTTTTAACATAGCCACGGACATCTCGCGTTAGTAAAATAAACGCGATTTCTCATCCCCCAGTATTTTCGGTTAAAGTGTTTAGCGGTTAATATGGGAATCCCGCTTTTCAGGCTACCCCACCTACAAGGAGAAGGTAAAGAAGCGCCCAGGCGGCAGGGCCGAGGTGATCTACAACTACGTCCAGCGCCCTTTCATCCACATGTCGTGGGAGAAGGAGGAGGCAAAGAGCCGCCACGTGGACTTCCAGTGCGTCAAGTCGAAGGCGTGACCAACTTGGCCGAGGCCACCGCCGACCCGGCCCTGGAACTCGACGCCAGGGGCAACCCGATCGTCGCCGCGACTATTGCTGAGCCGCCGCCACTGCTGCCCATCGATCTGCCCCCGTTGGGCGGGGATCTTGAGGAGGGCGCCGCGGGGAACTCCCCGACATCGACGTGGCCAACAACGTGCCGCCCGACGAGCCCAATCTGTAATAACGTGGATTTCTCGGTGTCAGCTTAGACGTAGGCGCTTTTTTTATAAAATCTTGGTTTGTGTACAGAAAGGATCCACGTTATACACACTTTTTAATACGTATATCAAGTTATATCTATATTTATCCTTTGTGTGAAGCGATCTGTTCGATCGAGGGCATTTATTTTGAAGGTTGGGTTTTACGGGGACCGTTTTGATTCCGTAATTATGCGTAGATGAATTCGATGCTGTATCGGATTTCGATGAACTGGCGTGTATTGTACAGGGTAGACTATAAAGAATGGCTGAGGATCGATACTACGACTAAATATGTAGGAAGATAAAAGTAAATATATCTGAAGGGAGAGCAATTAAATAACGAGACTGATTTACAAACATGAATTGAAGAGTGCAATGAAATTAAGATTACAGGCCTTCACAATAGGTTTCTCCTAATTCGCTGCACCACTTCCGGTGATACTCCTATCTAGAAAAACTGCCTTGGCATTTCAGCGGCACGTCGAAGATGTTTGGATCTCCTTAACATCTCCAAAATGGATCCGTAGTCTGCCTCTCCGATTTGAGGTAGAGGAAAAAGTCGCAGGGGGCCAGGCCAGGGCTGTACGGGGACTGTGGTATAGTCCTCCTAAAGTCAATGTGAAGAGATAGATTTTTAATTCCTTTGATGGCTAACGCCGCCCACTGGTGTGCATATATCTTTTATAAATTCGAAAATTGTAAAATAATTTTTTTCATTCGAATCAATATAGGAGATTAAAATTAGCCTGCATACAAAACTCATAATATTTGTAATATCATTTTCTGTAAATGATGCTCATTTAGCCAGACAATCTGAAAAAATGACCCCTCACTGGCGGAAACGAGGGAATTACTAATGTCGTAAATCATTTTAACGACACAGTGGACCGCATGAATAGCTAACCAACGTATTCGATGCAATGCAAAATACTCTAATTGGGTCACTGTAGCTCACTTGTGGTTATAGCGTGAATGCTGCATGTTGCCGGCTCTTCAAAATTTTCTTAAGTATAGTAATATACATAAAATTGTTTTAATTAATAATTTTTCGTCACGAACTAACACTTTACTGAACTGTGAAGTAACATTTGTATAGTGAGCTTAGCAATTTTAGAAAATATTTCTGACAACCTTGCTTTTTTTCATGTCTTCACATTCACATTAGCAATACCATAGCACAGGAATACCAAAAATTCACTGATAATCAATGCTTAACGCAATGGCGCATTGTCGTGATGCAATAACCATCTGCTCTCAATCAATTCTGGACTAACTCAGGACACCCTCTCTCAGGCGCTTCCAAAAATTTAATAAACACGCCATTGACTGGAAGCCCTGCACAAATTTCCATTAGATCACACCTCAGATATTGAAGAAGGAAATGAGCACCGTCATGTTTGTGAATTGAGATTTTGGTCTTCATCGGTCGCGTTTCTCTCCTCCACCCACTGACTGTTGTCTTTTGGTCTCTATTTGAATATACCTTCTTCACCGCATATGGCTTCAATTTTCATAAAATATCGACCAGTTTTTCGCCTAAGTTCAAGAACAATTTAAGAACGATTTATTGTTCTTTTTCCACATCACAAAATTTTTGACCGAGAGTATTCAGCCCCATAACTTTGACAATGTATACCTCGAAAACAAATTTATGTCAAACTTATACCATAGATGCGTTCGACCTACAGAATGCACTGATACAACCGATGGAGATTCAATACTTTGGGTGAAAAAGTCTCATTATTTAATTGCTGCACGTCGTATTAAGGTGACAACGGAACAAATGCGTGTTCGATTCACATTTCCGATTCCTTAAGAATGTAGCATGTTAATCAAGCGCAAATTTTGCCGATATGACTACATTCACTGTAACGAAACGAAAAGATCTTTTTATACCTATCCAGGTTTATTAAAATGTAAAATTTCATATGCACTTGCAGTTTGCAAACTTTTTTATCATTATATAAGTATATAGACATAGCATTAAGGCAATTACTACGATAATCCAAAAGGAAAAAAAGAAAAAAAAAAAAAAACGTTATATTTGGCTGTGTCCTTGCTCATGATAAATGTAACTGATTTAAGTCCGTTAATGAACTAACATTCCCACGGTCTGCAATGTCCACGATTATCGCAAACCCTTGAGACTGAAATTTTAAAAGATTTGTTTTGCTCACATTCATCTATTTATTTGTACATACGCTTTTTTTAGGTGATGTGCAACACGGAAAATTTTACGTAAGTAGTTGCTTAGTATTTAACGAAGTTCTGTTGACCGTCTGAGGTCTGGTATTTACAAGAACGTTAAGCCCAGAGTTATAACGGCAATATTCTTTTTAAACCGAGTGTAAAATAAAAATGTTGCCCTTATAACGATGGGTTCACTCTCTTTTCGATTTAAACACTTCCAACAGGAATGTATCTGCTTTGCTTTTATTATAAAATGTAGCTTAAGGTTTTATACTTGTTGTTTTTATTAAAAAATGCAAATATATGGAGTACTAAGTACTTTGTTTTATTTTTTAAAAACATTCTAACCTCAAAATCACTTTTAAAGTGTGCAGTCGACGGAAGACACTGCCAAAAACATTAACCAATTAAAAAAATATAAATCCAAATTGGCCACGTCTACACATATAAGTATATTTTTACTTAATTTGCAAAGTATTATTGTTGACTATCGAGTTCTTTGCACTACTTTTTCAATTATAATGAAATCAAAAAATTGCACAGGATATGCAATACAAATTTAATTCAAATGAAATCGTAAGTAAAACAGGATTGAACGCTTTGTGAAAAAAAAGAACCCAAGCTCATTTTATTAGTCAATAACATTTGGTAGCATCTACCATGTTCTTCAAATTGGTCCGTAGAAAAAAAGATCAAATCACAAGATGCAAGAAAGATGGTCCATGTATTTAAACTTATTATATGATCAGAAAATTCACTTATGTCTCTCTATAATAGTTGTATAATGTTTTTTGAAAAGGGAAGATGAAGCAAGAAGTCGCATTTGCTGATACTACACTAGGAAAACACGTTGAATATAAAAAAAAGGATTTTATGCTTTCTCTTACTTTATTAAATGATGTCCTATCCTAAAAATTATATCTAAGATCATTTTTTTCGTATCAAATTATTTAACCAGAGGTTCCTGTACTCTAAAGCAATCGCTGACGATTTTCCATTTATCGCCCTGCGCCGTTACGACAAAATTCTGCTGGAACGTTTTCGGCGTTTTGTCCTGATATTTGACAGAACCACTGGCTTGAATCATAAAAGTCAGTTGACCGCTAACCGCCGTATCTGCAACAAGAATTAACAACTATGGATTGTTTTCACAAACACAGGTCTTACCAAGGATGGGTTGGGCATCTAGTGTCGTTATTACGTGGTCTGTAGGGGGGCAAATCGATAACGAATTTTTGAATATTCTCATTTCCAGTAACTCCATTGCCATTCCACGCCAACAAGCCCGTTTCCAAATATAATCGAGACATTAACTAAAAAAAATGTATATGCGCATAATTTCATAATGTTTTAGTGATGAAAATCTCACATGTCGCCTCTTGTCGATAGTTTCATAGTAAAGTTTAGTAAACTCTTCTGCTATCCTACAAGCTTGATCTATCTTTGCTTTCATCTGAAAAATAAAAACTTACATGAACCCGTATAATGTTTATGAATATTTCCCATCTTACATGATCCATGCTTCCTATTTCCTATTATAAAATAAAATTTCAAATACCGGAGAAAACTACCTAGAATAGCCTCATATAAAATATAGGTTATGTATTATGTTTTTGTCGTGATGTTTCCGTCCTGGATGTGCATAGTTATTTTTAGAATGAAATGTTGGGCACATTGATTCAACGTTATGTACATAATATGAGTCTATCTTTGTCTTTTGTACATAATGTGGAAGAGAAAGGACTGTGAAAGGAATCTACTTTTTGCATTCCAGTCCAGAAAATCGAAATAAATATTCTTGTCTTATAATTTTGAAAGAAAAGTTGAAGAGAGGCCACTTAATTTTCCAAAAATACGAATAGAAAAACACTATAACGGTATTATCTAAGTTCGTTGAACTTTGGTAGCGAAAACGCAAATATTTTAGTGATTAATATTTTAATGATTTTTAACGTGCCGCACGTAACATCTATTTTATATTTTACTACACTGATTCATGAGTGGGCGTAACGAATGGCGAATATGATTGAATATTGATTGTGGCATTGCCCTACGTCTTTGTTATCAGTTCAACCAGACGTAAATAAACGAATATTACGAAATTAAACGATGCAAAAACGTTTCACAAAAATTTGCAACAATTTTATCCCCGCCAAAAGAAGTTATTCCGCATTGAAATCACGTGACCCGCACAGACCAGTTATTTTTTTTAGTCATGATGGCGCCAAATCCTAATTTCTAGTTTTTGTGTTGTCTGCACCAGTCGGGGTGGATGTTTTCCATTACATTTGCGTAAGATTTTAATTCCCCAATCATATAATAAAATTTTTAACCCTTAATTTTGGCCAGAATAATAGATTAACCCGCCTCGACAACTAGAAATGTGTAATGAGGACATGTTGGTAAATGCTTAAAAGAGACAGAAAAACAAACATTTTTGAACTTTCATTGAGGAAATCAGTAATGAAATTGGAAAACGAGAATTAAATAAAAAATATAATATAAGGCAATAGTTCACCCCAAACTTTTAGTGATTTTTACTACTCATTTTCAGAAAATAAGGCGGAAATTGGACAGAGCAGAGAGAGACGGAAATATAGTTTGCAGTTCGTCTTGCTGTGTCGACTGCCGAATGTGCTGCCCTCTATATTGTCAATGTTGTTAGGCTTACCAAATGGAGTCTAATGGAGTCGATTTAATCAAAATCCTTTGAAAAATCAATCGAAAGCATGAGAAACTTTAAAGAAATGGTAACGAACTGGATATTTTTTAAAGAAGTTTTCGTTGGAAATGTGTAAAACGTTGTGCGTGCAAGTGATAGCTGTTTAGTGAAATGTTTACAATGTAGACATGGGAGACACCTCTGCTGTTTGTCACTTAATTTTGCAAGATTATTACCTGTAATATTTATATTATCACAATACACGCATGGAATTTACTTTTCTTGCATGTTAAGCAACGTATTTGTCAAATTCCAAAAGACGGAAACATTCCCTTTCGACTCACTTAGAGATTGCCAAAGGCTATAATACAAATCCTTTATTTTTTCAATATAATTGTTGCAGCATTATGTTAGCTTTGAAAGCCTAGTTTACAAGCATTGTCATGTATGTATAGGATGCTCAACAAATTCTGACACGCCAGGGAATGAATTAACATGCTAATTGTTGCTATTTTGTTGTTGCAGACGTAATTATATGTACGTTCTTGATGTTCGAACACAGGAGAACTATGTAGTAAGTACATTTAGCATCTTTGTACACCGAGAGGAACTCTAGTACCAGCGTAGCTAGTAATCTTGGATATAATGTGACATTATCTAAAAAGTTTGCCTTAGGTTTGCATATACTTAACCAACGTTTCTTTTAGGTTGTGCAGAGGATCCACCCTGCCTGCACAACATAAGTGCGATGTCACAGAGAGTAAAGAGGCCTAACCGTTCTGAAGATGGCTCAGTTCCTGTTAAAAGGCGTAAAGTGAGTATAATGTTTTCTCCTGCCGGTAGATGTCTTTATTGGTTGAGTAGGAGCTTTCTCACCTATACGCCTCACGTTTCGATAATATGCATAAGTAACAGGTGCGGCAGGTGACATGATTGTATTTGAAGGGTTTGTCAGGATTTTGCATAACCACATATCGATTCATAACCTCTTAAGGTGGACGCTTAGAAATATAGATATTCTGTTGTTGCTAAATAATGTATAGTGTTTATTGAAATAATGTATGAAAGCATGTAGTTTTATATAGTATCGATTTTTGTCAGGTTTATACAAATTTTAATTCTTTGTATGGGACAAATGATATTTGATGTGTCTCATGAATATAGCTTATAAATTTTTTTTATTAACTTCCCAGTTTTAAATGACATCTGGAATAAGTTTAAGATGTATCAAGTTATAATTTAAGATGTACGAAAAATATGTTAGTAAAATTTTGAAGATAATTTGTCTTACATGATTGTTTCTACTTATTCCACATTTCATAATATTAGTTCGGAACGTAAGTCAACTTAGTAAATACATATTTTAACTGTTTTGTTTGTGATGATGGCTTTCACATATTTGAAATCATATAATATTTGTGATGCTTGTTTGCTCTTTTCCCACCATTTCCAAAGAATATTTGATTAGTGTTTTATTGTTCATTTTGTTTCAAATAGGTTCTGTGCCTTTATATTGGACAACTACATAATTTGATTACAAGTAGTAATTTAAAACATATATAATACTGTAGGTTAGAACTGATATATTTATTATTCATTACATGTAGTTGAGTACTGTGTGGAATCAAGGTTTTTCTTTTTTTAAATTGTGCTGTATTATATAGTTTTGTTTCTTATGAATAGACATATTTCGTACAGTCACAGTTCCTGTGTTAGAAAATAATGCAATCCTAAATTTGGGATTATTCTTGTATTAAAATAAATAGCATAAGAGTACTAAAAAATCAGTGTCAGTTTTATTTCACAATAAAATTTTAATTACAAGACATTAGTTTTGAACAATTGTGAGGACATAAACGATTTAGTTGTTTACTGTATTTTCAAAATCTTATTGAAGTGGTAGAAATCAGTGAAGGGAAAAATATTTTCTGTTTTTTAAATGAATATAATACATAAATATTACGATTACAATACAACTTGTGAATTACTCAATTTTTGGTATTTCTATCATTTTGCGTATTTATGACAAAAAAAATATTTTTTTGTTATGGTAGTATAGAAACAAGAAAGAGGAAGGGGAAAGAAAAAATATGACATAACGGAGCCATATAATAACCTGATTTTTTAAGTCTTTCCAATATAATATGTGATAAACTGTGTTTATATTTTGGTTAAAAATTGTATAGAGGTCATTTCAAAACAGCAACGTTTTGCATTGCACAGGTAAAATGCTATTAAAACCGTGTGTGGACCACGCTTAAAATAGATTTCGCTTGAGTTGATGGATAGTTGAAATTGCTTGATCCACAAATGTGTGTGTTTTTCTTATGCCCTTATTTAATTTCATAAAATGATAGATAATGGACTCTTTCTATAGTTATAATGAGTATTAATCATTGAGGTTGTTTAGTGTTATATTATTTTTAATTTTAATTTGAACTTTTATTTTTCAATTCTTTCAGAATTCTTAAAATATATGCAAGGAAATGTTTTTTTATTACTTCTCAGTTTTTAATTTTAATTGACAGGTACAGATAATGAGCTGAATTCTTATAAAAAAGAAAGTACAGAAAAAAAGAAATGTTATGAGCAATTTTAGTGGCTATAAATGATCTGTTGGTTTCAAGGTCACGCCATAACGTAAGGTTGCTCATTTTATGATTGTTCCTGCTTTGTTTGTGGAAATTTTGCCAATTTTTAATCTCTTGATTAGATATGACTTAGAAAGAGGATCCAAATTTAATTTACTCATTTAATAACTACACGAGACTTACTACAGGGAAAAAAATCATTATATAACAGGCGTTCAATGACTGAAGTTTAGAAATGTTATGAACGTTTATCTTTAGTGCATAATTGGGGACACTCTTGCTCATGAACAAAATTTATTTGAGATTAGTCATATGCACAGTTATGGTCGAATAAAAATGATGTACAGAATATGTAAAGTATTTGTGTGGAGGTGTTGGTGAACGTTATACCCGGTTTTGGGGATTTTACAAGTGTAGAGGAATCTCACTTCGCTTGCTATATAATTATCTTATTTTATTTATTTATTTCTCGGCATGCCATTTTGTTCTAAATCAATATAAATACAATATACATAAGGGAAAGTTTGTGTATATACACTAGCAATCGTAAAAGTTAAATCTAAAGTTGTTTATTTATTATTCCTTTTATTTAATTATTAGAGGAAAATAAGGAACCCTTTATTACAATAATTAATCCATATAAATAATCTAACCTTACAATGTTTAGCGTCTTGTCAGCTATTCATATTAGAGTAGACTCTGTTTGAAACAATTGTCACCTGTCAGCAAGTGGTCGTCATTCAAAGAAATATATCCATTTGAGCATTGCGTTTACATGGCACTGCTTTAACTTCCGGGCTGGTAATAATCGTTGTTCGTGTTTGTAGCGAACGGCGGCCGAGGAAGAGGAAGCGGCCTCCCTGGCTGCGGGGGCATGGCAGCCGAGATCCAACGACCTGAAGAGCATCTACAACCGCACGACGACGGAGGCGCCCCGCCGGAGCTGTTCCGGAAGGACCTGATCAGCGCCATGAAGCTGCCCGACTCTGAGCCGCTGGCCACCGATGAGTACTGGGTCATCGTGGACCAGTGGAAGCAGGAGTGGGAGAGGGGCGTCCAGGTGCCAGTGAACCCAGACTCATTGCCTGAGCCGAACGTTACCATCAGCCATTGCGACAGGCGCAAGGGGCAGCATGAGTTTAGACTGTGAGTAATTTTTCTTTTGCATGTGACTGTATTTTTTTGCGATACACGAGAGGTCAAAGTAAACTTATAGGATAGTTGATAACAAACTTTTTTTAAACTGTGGATATTGAATATAGGATATTTTATGTAAAAACAAAACAGTGCTGGAGGAAATCTCAAGGTAATTATGTAAACTTGAATCTTCATGTTAAAAAAAATATGTAGGTTCAAAGCTCAATAAAGAAGATAAAGTTAAAAAAAAAATCGGAAATTGAAATAAACTTAAATATAAATAAATTAAAATAAAGGAATTAAAGTATGGTTTCGTCATTTTGCAAAAAAAAAAACTACTGGTAACTCCTAATGCATTGGTTTTTGATAAAACCCACATAGGCAGGCCTATTTCTGCTCATAGTTGATTTTGGTTGTTGCTTGTACAAATGACATTGGCGCTGTAACTGATATGTTAATAAAATGATCGAACGAAAACCATTGTAAGCAAAAAATAAGGCATACCTTCACATTGCTTGATCTGTTCGTGGATTTGTCTGCATTAATTGAATAAAAATTGAAATCCTTATTATATGTATTACTTTACTTTATGTAAAATTTAGTGATCAGTAGAGCACGGCATTTTGCTCCGGCGATCAGTGCCGCCATTTGGAAGGAGGGGCTGGATGGCAGCGGGAACAGGCGAGAAAGTCGGTCACTTAGTCTGATTTTTACATATATAAATATGTATGTAATGAAGTATTTAACAATTATTAAATAAATTTGTAATAATAATTATTGTCATCAACATTTACAAAGTATAAATGTCCTATGAGAACTGTGAAGAGGTGGGAAAGGTAAAAGATGATATGGGTGTGGGAAAATGTGCTGTGGGTGACGCAAAAACTGCTTGCGTTCCAGAAAAATGCAAGTGTTTTAAAGAAAAAATTCCGATTTTTCTACATTAAAACAAATTTGTGATGGCACAACGGCACATCTGTTAAGTCAGTTCAAAGAGTATTTTAATTATGCCTGTATTACATCAATAGATGCTGAACGATCTTTCTCACAATATAAGCACATTTTTTCACCAAGGCGAACCTTGTTCCTCGAGGCAACAGCGGAAACGTCTCTGATGTTGCCAATGCTTTACAAATCATGCCTGCGTGTGATAACAATGATCACAGTCACTTCTACTTATTATGTTCGGTAATTTTAGTGCAACCAACCCACCTTATAACACTATATAAAAGGGTGTTTGACAAATATGTAGAAATTATAAGGGATTATTTAGATATTTTATTACTATTTATTTTCTGTTATTGTACTTCTGTAATTGTGCGCGGTCACGATGCCTTGCTCTAGTGATCAGTCTTATAAGATGAAGATCATTCTTTATTTAGAATAAATAAGAACAGCTCTCATTTTTGGTATTTGAAGCTATTTAAAACCCATCAAAAATACCCATGTACCAAATATGATTGACAAATATCTACTGAGCGTTTTTTTTGTGCGTTAAACATTGAAACAGCAAAATGCATAAGCAGATCAAAATTTTCTATGGAACTAAAACTAAATGTTGATCCAGTTAAATAAATTAAACCATACCTTATATTACTGTTATTACCTGTTAAACCCATAAAATTGGGAGCACATTTTAATTTCAAGGGCATTTAACTCGATTCTTTCGAATAGGAACACCCCAGTACATTAAGTTGCTGAATTTTAGAGAGACAGTTAAACTGAATTTAATGTATGTGTTCTAATAAGGTATTTCCCATTTTGTTCGTATTATTTCTACTCGTGAGAGATGCTTAAACATTTGTGGGATTTGATCATATAAGATATAAATATTTTATGATAATGAACAACTATAGATATTTGTTTTATGATATATATCAATCCCGTCTCTTTCAAAATTATTAGAATATTTGTATAACTATAATGCATTTGCACATGTGCAAATTCTTAGAGAATTTGAAATATTGGCCAATAATTTGATTATTTATTTATTAATCTTTATAGCAAAGTTCATATAATGTCTAAAAATGCTATCCACAGTGAAAAATTCTAACACAGCTATTATCAAGCAAAGCTATATATATTGTTTGTTTGTAATTCTTAACATTCAAAGGGGATTCACCACGCTTTCCTCGATTCCAGGCCCAAAAACAAATACATTCGCATCACGAAAGACGAAAACTTCAAACCAGAAGAACACGCGCTCTCTCACGCCCCCACGCAGGCTGAGGCGGCCTGCTCGTACGATCTGGACGAGTGCGACGTGTCGTGGCTGAGGATACTGAACGCGGAGCGAGTCGCGGCGGGTCTGGGCCCCATCTACGAAGACCAGCTGGAGAGGGTGATTGAGCGGTTCGAACTGTGCTGCTGGGACAAGATCCAGTCGATATTGAGGAATGAGGAGGGATTGGGCATCGAGTACGACGAAAACGTCATATGTGACGTATGCCGGTCACCCGACTCCGAGGAGGAACGAGATGGTCTTCTGCGACAGCTGCAATATATCGTCCATCAGGCATGCTACGGCATCACTCGAATACCCGAAGGACAATGGCTGTGTTGTACGTGCAACATCGGCAAGAGGCCGGAGTGCGTGCTGTGTCCAAACAAGGGCGGCGCGATGAAGTGCACCAGGTCGGGGCAGAAGTGGGCGCACGTCTCGTGCGCACTGTGGATACCAGAAGTTAGTATAGGTTGTGTGGAGAAGATGGAACCGATTACGAAGATCTCTAGCATCCCGTCTAGTCGATGGGCCCTAATATGCGTACTGTGCCGGGAGCGCGTCGGCGCCTGCATACAGTGCTCGGTAAAGACTTGCAAGACCGCGTACCACGTCACGTGCGCCTTCAAGCACGGCCTGGAGATGAGGGCTATCATCGAGGACGAGAACGCCGACGACGGCGTCAAACTGAGGTCGTACTGCGAGAAGCACAGCAAGTCGAGCAAGAAGAGCGAGAAGAGCGTCTGCTCGGGATCGGAGGACGACGACTGCAAACGCAAGAAACGTAAGGACATGACCTCCGAGGAGAAGAACCAGGCGAGGGCGGCGCGCCTCCAGGAGATCGAAGCGGAATTCTTCAAGCACGTCACCGTCAAGGACGTGTCGATGCATCTAGACGTGGACAATGACGCCCTGCAATACATCTACAACTACTGGAAGCTCAAAGAGGAAGGCGGGCCACAATAAGCCGTTACTTCCGCCCAAGTCGGAGGACGTCGACATGCTCTCTCACAAGCGGGAACAGGCCGACCTGGAGAAGATGAAGATGTTTGTGCAGCTAAGACAGGACCTGGAGAGGGTCAGGAATCTGTGTTACATGGTCAGCAGGCGGGAGAAACTGTCGCGGACGTTCTTCCGGATGAGGGAGCAGACGTTCCACAAGCAGGCGGCCGTGTTGGATTCCGCTCATTCCCTGCCGACGACGGTAGTCCAGGCGGTCATAGAGGCGAATCATGGTCCCTCCATCTATGATCGCCTGTACTCGCACAACGAGGCCGAAGATCATACCTCCGATTTCGATGACATCCTGGCCAGGATAGCGGGCGTCAAGTCGCCCACTCACTCGGGCGACGAGCCAATGCCCGAGGTGAATGGGCTCTTCAAGGACGTCAAGAACAACCCCTACAAGAAGATCTATTACAACGGATCGAAGAGGCGGAGCGGGAGTCTGTACGGCAGCAGTTTATCTAGCGCAAGTAGTAGCGACGAGAGGCCCAAAGATAACAAAGAAAATCGGGTACATAGTAGTACGGAGGAGGAGAAACCCTCCATACCGAACGTGGCGAAAAAACGGGGGCCGTCGCCTCGTAAACAGACCAACGCGGTGAAAACTACCGAGAAAAGGCGGCCGAAGAAGCACAGTATATCTCAAAGTGCCAAGGTGGACACCAGCAGTGATGAGGAGGTCAAGTCCCCCCAAGAAGGAGTGGGGACAGGGTTCCCGGTCGAGACTGAGCCAGGTCGAGAGGGAGCTCGGCGATTCATGCAGCGACAGCGACGAACTCGTACCGATCAGGACGACGCCCAAGACAGACAATCAGAAAAACGTAAAGCACATGTCGTCCATTTATTCGGACAGCGACAGTTCGGACGTGTCGATGAAAAACGACGATAAATCCTCGAACGCGACGAACGACTCTCAGAATATGTTGCGTACTAAAGCCGCTCTCAAAGAGTTCTCGCAGAAACCGTCGACGTCGAAGAGTCCCAACAAGAGCAGTCCGGAAAACAAGAAGAGACTCAAAAACGGCGATGCGAAGAGAGAGAACTCGGCTAAGAAAAGGATTATGTTCCTTCTGATCTCATTGTGCCGCAGAGGCAGGCAGCGAAGAAAGCCACAGAGAATCTGAAATCGAACACGACCAGGGGCGAAGGACCACGTCCTGCCCATTGAGGAACCCAGCAAAGTCGAAGAAAAACCCAAGCATAAGACAAAACTCAAACCGGTTAAGGATGGAAAAGAACCCAAAGAAGAAGAGCGGTTTAAGGAAGTGAAGGAGAAAAAGAAAGAGAAAGAGAGCAAAACTCAGGATGTGTTTGATATTGATAAGGAAGTGGAGAAAGTGGATGCGCAAGAGGTTTTGGCGTACGTTCCGCAGAGGCAAGCGGCCAAGAAGGCCGCCGAACACATCAAAAGCGGACTAGGTAAGCCCTTTCCTACGGCGACCGAGCCGTCGCCCGATCCCGAGAAGGCCAAGAAAGAATCGGAGCCGAAAGCCAAGAAAGAGCCAGAGAACAAGAAGACAGAAACGAAGAAGGAACCCGAGCCCATCAAACCCGCCAAAGTATCCGAGAGCAAACGCAAGTCTTCCACAAATTCGACAAGCAGTTCGTCTTCCTCAACGAGCAGCTCCTCGGACACGTCGACCAGTTCCAGTTCTGACAGCGAAGAGGAGCCCGCCAAGCCCCAACCGCGATCGGAGAGTCTTTTCTCGACCTCACCTCGGGAAACGATTAAGCGGAGTACTGCCAAGGACTGGCCCTTTCTTGACAAGGGACCCAGGCCTGCGGCGTCCTCTGGTTCCTCAAGCTCCAGCGATTCCAGCGCCCCCTCCTCTCCTAGAAAACCTTCACCTCCACCCCCATCTAAGACAACAGACTCTCCATCGCGCGCCGCACCCGAACAACCTAAGCCAGTCAGAAAGAGTGCAGATAAGAAACAGCCTGCGCCGACTACTAAACGAGAAGAACCGCCACGACCACGGGGAAGAGGAAGAGGTACACCCAGAGGTCGCCCAAGGACATCTGCATCCGTCTCTGGTGATCGGGTCGGAGATGCTGATGTCAGGCCTAGAGATATGTCTGATGGCCAACGTGTCGGTGTGGAAGGAGAACAAGCTAAAGGACGGAAGGGAAAACAATCTGCGGGAGATGAGCTGGACAGTAACGCCCAAAAAGAGGTCCCCAAGCCCACAAAACTACTCTCTCCGATCAGGAAAACGGACAAGAAGTTAAAGGATAGTAGAGAGCCTGAGCTCGGAAATCTAGAAAAGGAGATAATGGAAAGGAAAGTGGGTAAAGAGGGGCCGGGAAAGACGAAGTCTACTCTCGATAGGCTCTTCGGAATGTCCGAGAAAGGCAAGCAAGAAGCAAAACCGGAAAGAATGGAGAAGCCTAAAAAGGAGTCTTTAAGGTCACACGAAAGTCAGACGCACTCACTTGAGAAACCAATAATAGCTCCAGAAAAACTAACTGTCCCGGAGAGGCAACAAAAATCCTCAGAAAAACTCTCGAAATCCACAGAGAAACATGTTAAGTCATTAGAAAAACGCGCAAAATCGCTAGAAAAACCTCCAAAACCCATCGAAAAGTCTAGATCGCCAGAAAAGATTGCCAAATCTCCAGAAAAACTATCTAGATCGCTAGAAAGAGTCACTACATCACCCGAAAGACCGTCGAAGCCAATAGAAACTTCACATAAGCATGTAGAGAAAACGTCGATGACCACAGAGAGGACTTCCAAATCAACTGAAAAATTGACCAAGGCAGAACAGTTACTAAAGTCCCCTAATAAAGATTTTAAAGAACAGATCGAGAAAAAATCAGATAAAGAATCAGCTAAAGAAAGTCCCGAGAAGAAGCTGTCAAATAAAAAAGCCTCTTTTATCGAAAAGTAAAAGCATCGAAGATACATCAAACAAACTGTCGAGCAGTGAAAGTAAAGAAAATAAATCGGATTCCAAGAAACCGGCGACACCGAAATATACCAGAACGTCCGATGAAATCACTATCGCAGACAAAATCGTCAACGATCACTTGCAAACCCAGAAGGCAAATGATCTATATAATCGCCAAACTGAAGCAATTCAAGATGTTTATAGTGCCACACCCGAGATAGCTAAGTCGCTACTTGGTGAGCTCGAATCCGAAAAGAGGAACACCTTAAAACCGACGGGAGTGACGAATCAAGTTCTGCAGAACATATCGATCTTCTCTCCCCGCGAGAAAGTCGATCAGGCGAAAGACACCGATTTACTAGACTGGACTAACTTAGACGACATCGCAATTTCTAAAGACGATGAAATTATGAAGGGTCCCTTGACGTGGAATTTCAACACTGTAATCAGGGAAGACACGAGAGAAGACAGCGCCAGAGAAACATTAAACCTAGTCGAAAAATTGAGACAGGAACTGTCGAAGAAGTCCACTGGATGCGACGTGGACGAGGCCACCACGAGCAACGAAGTCGAGAACGAACGGGTCGACTTTTCAGAACAAGTCGTACCCGATAATACAGGCGAAGTCTCCGACAAACAGACCCCCAAAAATCAACCCGACGAAGTAGTGAATATCAGTTTGGAGGTCAAGGTCCAAGTCAGTCAGGCCGAATCTGTGAGACATTTCGAAGAGGCGACCAAACAGAACGAACAGCTACCGCCACACGACTACGGCTACGGATACAACTGCGACGCCAACCTGCCTCTGGAGACGAACAAAAACATTCCCATCGCGCAGCACCAAGGGCTCACCGATCACTCCGCGCCCGTGGAAGGTGACGAGAGATGGGTACCGCCCAGCGATAACTATCCGAACATCCAATCCGTAGACCCTACGAACTACTTAAACGATTCCGTTCCGCACGTGGACCCGCACTACCTGGAACAGTACGCGAACGCCACCACTCAAGAGCATCACAAAGGCCCGTCGAGCTTAAACTCTTTGCCGTCTCAATTGGACGTCAGATTGCAAGAGGACAACCTGAAGAGCCAATCGCCCTCTCTCCAGGAAAGAATAGACAGAAGAATCTCACAGACTCCCCTCATAGATCCGGCGTCTATGGATTGCATGCCCAGCCCGTCGCCCTACGCCAACATCCACCCGCAGGCCAAGTGGGCGGACAGTGAGCTGATGCCCAACCGCAGGTCGTCTTCCAGTTCCGCAGCGTCGTCGACCAGTTCCGGTTCCAGACGAGACGACGAGGAGGTGCGAATGCAGGACGTCCGTTTGGTCAACCATTCTTCGTTAGATATGGCGCCTTACTTGCCGTCTCAGGTACCTCCTTTTCCTCCCAACTCCTTGGACAATTTCGGCGCTTACGCGGACGGATCCTGCTACCCTGTTAGTTTGTTTCCCCCTCCTAACTTGAATACTCAACTAGCTTTCCCTCCCACAGGTCCCGCGGCGATGTTCCCGCCGGCCTTCGGCGCTCCTTTCCCTACTCCCCACTCAATGCCTCCCATGCCTAAGCCCGTAGACGAATCGCTACCTTTCTCCTCCACATGTACGGCGGCGTTCACGTCGTCGCAGCATAACATGGCCTTGACGGCCGCGATGGTCAACCTGCCTCCGTCGACGCCCAAGCCGATGGAGCAACAGCTGGAGGAGCAATTGCTGGCGACGCCTACGGAGCCTCCGATATGCGGCCAGCCGCCCCTTACGCCCGCGGACGAGGTGGCCCCTTCGCCGGCGCTTAGCAACACCACGCCGACGGCCAACAGCACACTACCCTCGCCGAGCACCTCGCTGAAATCCAACAGCTCGGCCGGCAAGAAATCGCCCAGCAAGCCGACCAGGACCTCTGCCAGGGTCACCTCGCAGATGATGAACAAGTCCCCGGCGAAGAGTCCCGGCAAAAGCCCGAGACAAGAGGCAGCTCAGAAGCAGAGCGGCCCGGGACGAGGACGCGGCGATAGTAAGAGGGGCTCCGGTAAATCCGGCGCTTCCAGGCCGCAGACCGCTTCGAGAGGAAGAGGGCGAGGCCGAGGACGAGGCAGAAGCAGCCATCATAACGACTACGATTACATCGGCGGCGGTACCATCCACACGAAACTGGTCGGTACCGTTTACGATCTGGACTTCGACGACGACATCTCCAACGACAACATGACAGATCTCAAATCCATGAGGGAAAGGCGAAAGTCCGTCGACGTCCACGAGAAGAAGTTCGACTCGTTCTCGTCGATCAGGGGCTCGTCGCCGCGGTCTCCGAAATTCTCGAGTCCGTCGCAAACATCACATAAGGGTAGGAGTTACAACGCGGACTTGCGGGAATTGCGGCCGCCGACGCCGATCGAGGATAGCCGATCCAAAACTGACGCGTCCATGGCCAGTTCCGACAACGACCCGCCCCAAATATTCCCCGACGTGACGCCGGTGTTGCCCGGTCCGGTCGACATGAGGACGTACAGCAGCAACAGCAGTTTCGATCAGCAGAGCTACAGCGAGCAGAATTTGTTGAGCGCGTTCGCCAGCGGCACCACCGAGACCCAGGTCCACGACGACATCGACGAGGACTTCGAGAAGGAACTGCACACCGCTCTGACGGCCAAGAAGCCGGTCGACCCGCCGCCCGTCGAGATATCCAGCAATATAAAGGTCTCCCTGTCCGATTCGCGCAATCAGCTCAAGGTGAAGATCAAAGGGCCGATCGCGAATTACACGTCGACGGTTGCGCCTCTGCCTCCGCCGACCGTCGATCCGATCGTCGTCTCCACGATAAACTCCGTCACGAATAACGCGATAAGCGGCGCCTCCATAGGCATGTCGTCGGGCGGTACCTCCAGTCTCAGACGGATGCGCAAGAAGGAGCTGCTGCGGCAGTACTGGACGCAGGACATGAACATGGACGATCCGACGAACAACACCGGCTACACCGCCCCCGCCGCGCCTCCCATAAACCGTACTATTATCACCATTCCGAAGGCCGTGGCGTCGATGACCAGCATACCCACGAAAGAGGACTACAGGGACTACAGGACGGGCGCGGACGACTTCTTCGAGAGCAAACACCACCGAAAGGAGTCCAAAGCGAGGCCGGGCGCCCTCTCCAGAGAGTTGCGGCAACTCGACCTGTCCCTCGACGACGACGGCCACCTGGAGAGGAGACGCAGCATCGGCTCGGCGGGCAGCAATAATTCCGGCCTGTCGACGAGCTTCGACTCGGCGCTGTCCAAGAGGCGCGGTCGGCCGCCGAGGCCGTCGCAACAGCCCACCGCCCCCAAGCTCAAGATCAAGATCGGCAACAATACGAACAGCATAGTCGGCGCCAGCGGCGTGGACGACAAGAAGGACAGGATACGGCCGCCGAAGAAACGCCTCGCCACGATGAGCGCGGCCGACCGGCCGTCCGTCGAGGATCTCAAGCGGAAGAGCATGAAGTTCCGCAAGTTGATGATCAAAGACCTGAAGACCAAAAAGAAGAAGAACAAGGACAGGGACAAGAGCGAGAAGCGGAAGAAGAAGAAGTTCAAGTCCCAAGTACAAATCATCTCTAATCAGGCGGAGAACCCGACGAAGCTGATAATACGGTTCGGCAAGAAGAGTGACGGTGACAGTGACAAACGGACGAGTGGTGAATCGAGTGGCGCCGCCGCGATAGTGATGTTGAACGAGAACAGGACAGCGGAAGCGAGGGGGTGCGCGAAGGGGGCGGGGCCGTCGGAGCGCGACGCCGGCGACGACAGGCCGCCGCTGAAGTTGACGCCGATCAAGCTGAAGCTGTCGCGGTGCCAGGAGGGCTCCGGCTACATCATGAAGCCATCGACGTCTACGCCGCCGAGCACGGAGAAGGCGGAGGAGGCGCAGGCCGTGCAGCCGGGCCAGCCGCCGCCCGGGCCGCCGTCGTCGCCGCCGCCGCCACCCGCCGTCTCCTCCGTTCCGGACTCTGTACAGCCCCTCGCGTCCCTCGGCAAAGACTGCGAAGTTAGATGATAATCGTGTAACATACCGACCTGTCGATTTGTAATATATCCCCAAGGTGACCAGTGAAGCAGACTTGTACAGACTAGGCTAGCTGCTATTCACTTGTTTCAATCCACATTGTTAAGCTGTCTAGTGTATTATGTGTAGGCTAAGCGAGCACATGTATGTCATTATTTCAGTGTACAAAGTCAATTACAGCCGCAGACGTGTAATCATATTTTTGTACATATTGTAAGTTATGGTAATTGTGAATATACATATAGTACTAATTTATATATTTCATTTAAAATGATTAACTCGTGTTGACAATTTTGATAGCTAGACTCGTTATAGAAATTCATCAGATATTGTACAGAACAAATGGCTTGAGTGCAATTTTATCGGTTGTTGTTATGAGAGCCATTTAATTGATTTTATTATTATTATATTGTACAGTTTTATTTTTTAACTCGTTGTCCGGTGGGCAGTGTAGTATAAATTACTTAAAGATTTTATTAACTTTTTTTATAGTTGTATAATAGTAATTATTTTATTTTTTTATATCTGATATGTTTTTATTAAGTGTACGTGTTGTATATTTTTTACTGCAAGTATTAGAGCACAAGCCATTTGTTGTTTCATGTTACATGATACAAATAATTATAATAAATATGAAATATGAACAAGACCGACCGTTTTCTATTATCAAATCCACCCCACCCCCTAATTATTTTGTTTTACGTTTACCACCACTGTACAATGAGGAGCACAACACTTTCATGTTATTTAATTTGTATATTTTGTTTATATAAGTCGGACTGTAAGATTTATGTGTATTGTTTAAAAATGTACACATAGTTGATTCATAAATTATATCCAGTTTTATACAAAATTACATTTGTGTTCTGATTTACTTACCTGATGAGCCTATTGTTTACGATTCATTTATATTGATCTTGGAACTCCGATTCAAACCTAGGAAAACCTATTGTTCTTCTATCAGTTCTATCAGTATATCTATCACTTTTAATGTTCATTTAATTCTACGTTCTGTATGAAAAAAAATCTTTAATGATACTGTATTTACCCTCTTGATAATATTGTATAAATTGTCACAAATGTAGAAAACTACATTTTTTTCTAATCAGATATTTTTCGTACTCATATCCACGTTATAGCAAATTTCATCTTATAGGAACTTTAAGTAACATCAATACACTCAACTAAAAATTAAACGGCAAATACAATTATTAGCACTGCTTTTGTGTACCGGTATTTTTCAGAATACCTAGTTCAAAATATTATTGTTTTTATACATAATTATAAAGTCAAATTTACCTATCAATAAACTAGTATAGGTAACTACAAAGTTACTTATTAATAATTTGGAGGAAACATACGTACACATGTACTTTGTACGTAATTGAATGGAGTCTCATTTAATGAACCTCTCTCTTCACATTTGGAGAACAGCGTTAATTCACATATGGTATATATACTCGATTCCCTCTTAAGTCACTTTCGCTAAATTCATATTCCCTCTTATTTTACCACATTTTCCCCTATTATGTCACGAAACGTTCCATCTTAAGTCGCCGCCTGTAAAAGTTTTAGAACTAGGTACGTTTGGAAATTGGATTCTCGCATTAATATGCACAATTTGTATTGAAAAAAATGATTGTGTAATACATTAGATATAGACACCTAACCTTTAAAATAGGTTAGGTGTCTTTTAAAAATACTTAACCTTTAAAATATTCATTCAAGTGGAAAATTGAACTTTGTCACTCACGACTGGGTATACTTACGTTGATTTTTTTCGTTCAGCTGGCTCATTTTTCATTATAACAAGTGCTGTGGTATATCCTGCAATAATATACCACCGTATAATCTCGGGTATATCTCTAAATATTTCTTTTTGCAATTAAAAACACGAAAAAGTTGAGGTTATGATTGCGACTTAAGAGAGAATAAATTTCGCGATTTAAGCGAGAAGATGATGCACGGATTTGGTGAGTTAAGAAGGAATCGAGTATACATCAAACATCAGCCAGTTATGAAAAAGGACAAACAGCAGTGAGACGACAGATACTAAGCAACACCGAGATTTAAATCTCGGTGATAAGCAACCGTATACACTCGAACCCCTCTTAAGTCACCAAATCCGTGCATCATCGTCTCGCTTAAGTCGCGATCATAACCTCAACTTTTTCGTGTTTTAGCTGCAAAAAGAAATATTTAGAGATATCACAGCACTTGTTATAACGAAAAATGAGCCAACTGAACGAAAAAATCAACGAGAGTATACCCAGTCGTGCATGACAAAGTTCAATTTTCCACTTGAATGAATATTTTAAAGGTTAAATATTTTTAAGACACCTAAACTATTTTAAACCAATAAATGTATTACACAATCATTTTTTTTTCAATAAAAATTGTACATATTCATGCGAGAATCCAATTTCCCAACGTAGTTCTAAACCTTTTACAGGCGGCGACTTAAGAGGGACTGTTTCGTGACATAATAGGGGAAAACGTGGTGAAATAAGAGGGGATGTGAATTAAGCGAAGGTGACTTAAAAGGGGTACGAGTGTACTCATCGAAGGTAGTGGGGGAATAAGACTCTACGCTAGTCGTTAGAACGAGGAGTGTAGAATTTATCTATTTTCACAACCAATTTTGCTGTACACTTTTTTAATGTTTTGCTATTAAAAAGGAAAGGATGACGAGTAATCCATCTTTTTCAAATAACATATAGGAAACTTCTATTCTTCTGAGGTACATATATGGTTTTTCATTCGTCTCTTTAATCCCTGATCGTTTATTTAAACTAGTCGATAATAGATGTCACTGTAATCATAGTTGAAAAGAAAAGTTGCAGGTGGCGTTCCGCAAATTATAGGTTATGATGACGCAATATGTCATTTTGTAGTCATTTAACGTGCCAAAAGTGACGGCTTAGGAACCATGGCTGATGAAACAAAAAATGTCAAAGAGAACGGGGACGTCGCACCCCCGAAGACCGCGAAACAACTAGCGAAAGAGGCTGCTAAGCAGGCAAAGCTGGACAAGTTGAAACAGAAATTAGAAAAGCAGCAGAACGTGGCCCCAAAAAAAGATAAGGAAGAGGTAAGCATGTGCCAAGCTGACAAAGCATATGTCATATTTAATTCTAACTCGCAAACGAAACTTTTTATTTAGAAGAAGGAAAAGAAAAAAGAGGCGAAAGAAGCTGCTGTGTATGATATTGATACACCTGAGGGTGAGAGAAAGGATACCGTAAATCCCTTGCCAGACGCCTACAGCCCGAAATATGTCGAAGCAGCTTGGTACAACTGGTGGGAGAAGAAACATTTTTTTAAACCAGAATATGGTGTAAGGAAAAGTGATTTTGTATTTTATAAAGTTTCATCATTTAGTCATCGTGTTGTTACAACATTTTATTTACCAGCGAAAGGACGTTTGATAGGAATAATAAACAATTTTTTTAGCGAAATTCAATTTTGGAACCTAATCCAAAAGGAACGTTCGTCATAATAATCCCACCTCCAAATGTCACAGGATCATTGCATTTGGGCCACGCTCTTACCAATGCGATCCAGGACTCAATAGTCAGATGGTAAGTTTGACCTGTCATTAAAAATTATGGTACTTACATTTTATTGTGTAAAATATGGTGTATATATATCATCATATGAAACAGTTGCACCATACACAATTGCATCATAAATTACATATTAGAAAACTTTATGTACATGTGTAATTACATATTAGAAAATTCTAATCCGACTTAAACATATACGATTTTTTTTGTTTTCCAAGGCATCGGATGAAAGGAGAAACGACCCTGTGGAATCCTGGTTGTGATCATGCTGGTATTGCTACGCAGGTTGTAGTAGAGAAAAAATTATGGCGAGAAGAGCAAAAGACAAGGCATGACATAGGAAGGGAAAATTTCGTACAGAGAGTCTGGAAATGGAAGGATGAGTAAGTATTATTTTCTTATTTCCATACTGTAGAAACTAAATTACTCTTTAATTACAAAATTACGTTTCTATAACTTTCTGAGCTGCTATCAAACATTTGCAAAAAAAAAATGTTTAAATGTTGCATTGGTTTTACTGTTTGGAAACACTTGTTCTTTCTTTTTTGACCTTAAATTGTTACCTGTCTTTCTCTTTAACCCTAATTTTTTTTTTGGTATATTAACAAAGATATGTTAAAATAATTTTATATATGAAAACAAGCACTAGAAGGAACTGCAAATTTCAATTGCAAGGCTAATGCAAAATGAAATTAATTATTTACAAACACATGTAGTTCAAGGAATTAAACAGTTTGTGAAAAAACATATTTACGTCACATAATGTATGGAGACATCCAAAAAAAACGTCATCAACTCTAGCTATGAGCGAGAGAGATGGAAATAGCGGTCATGTCTAAGCTTTTTGGTTATGTCAAACTTTTGACAAGTGACTGTCACAATTTGTAAAATAAACAATGGCTGTCATATGATATGACAGTCTTGACAAGTAAATAAGGTTATAAATCCGATTAAGAATAGAAATACGTATTTTTTTTCTCGGCCAACTTTGATGACGTTTTTTTTTTGGATGTCTATATTTACCAGAACTAGATAAAATGTCCAAAAATGTATGAAAAACTACTACTATTACTTTCCATAAGTGAATTGTTAAATTTGTCCTTTTGACTTTTCCTGTATATTTTTTTTCAGTTTGTATGCGATGTAGACATAAAAAGCAGAAATCTCTAAGAGACGTATAGTATACAACTGACATTTGTTAGCGTTTTGGTAGTTTGATAAACTAAAAGACCTTGACATTTAAATATCATCAGTCTGAAAACAGGATTTAGTTTATCTTGGTGTTACACCAAAATAAATTAATACCGGCAATATCTATTAATTGGATTTCCATCATTTTATAGTCAATATGGTCAAATGGATATTATTATGTTTATCACTTGGAATGGCAATTTTTATGCAGTATTTTTTTTTTTAAATTCACTTATCCTCTTTTAGAAAGGGTATAAGAATATATCACCAGCTGAAAAAACTCGGTTCATCTTATGACTGGGATCGCGCAGCGTTTACCATGGATCCGAAGCTATGCAATGCCGTTGTAGAAGCGTTTGTCCGGCTTCATGATGACGGTACAATCTACAGATCAAACAGGCTTGTGAACTGGTCTTGCACATTAAAATCGGCCATTTCCGATATCGAGGTAAGAATGAGCGGATCGATCGCCTACAAGAACTACATAAATCCTTTTTTCATCAGGTGGACAAAGTGGAGCTACCTGGTCGTACACTCCTCTCTGTGCCTGGTTACGACGAGAAAATCGAATTTGGTGTCCTGGTACATTTCGCTTACCAAGTGGAAGGCTCCGACGACAAGCTCATCGTGGCTACTACTCGTGTGGAGACGATGCTCGGAGACACTGCCGTGGCGGTCCACCCGGATGACGACAGGTACACACATCTGCATGGAAAATTCGTGAGGCATCCGTTCTGCGACAGAAAGTTGCCCATAATTGTAGACGATTTCGTGGAACTCGGCTTTGGCACGGGGGCTGTGAAAATCACCCCGGCCCACGATCCCAACGATTACGAGGTCGGAAAGAGGCATAATTTGCCGTTCATAACTATCTTCGATGACGAGGGTAACATCGTTGGGGATTATGGCAAGTTTACGGTAAGTAATTCTTCCCGCGGAAAAGATTTGAGGAGAGTATTTCAGAATATTTCGCACATTTGAACTAATCATTTAGTTAACCAATGAGGTTAACGCATATACACATACGGTATAACATTTTGAAGGTAACTGCCTAAACCTGTCAAACGATCTCTAAAAATTAAAATATATTATCTATTAGTAATGAGAGCAAAAAACAATACCCTGAAATTTAAGGTGAAATTTCAAAACAATTCTTATTGTGTTGAGAGATTCAGATAAACACTGCGTCTCTTGCCATTAATGGATAGTACAATATAGAGTAGGTGTGAAGTAAAAAGTGAATTGTACGGTTAGCGATAATCTTATTGGATAGTTACTCTGACATAATGTCCACGCCCACAGTGGGTGTGGCCAATTATCGCTATACCAATAACCACCCCTACTCACTATTTTACAATATGTTAACATCAACCAACGGAGTCTGTATAATGATTGATAGAAACTATAAATACGTTTGGAAGTGTTTTTTTTTTCTATTTGTACCTTTAAATCTTTATCTGTATACTTAGGGTATGAAAAGATTCCACGCGAGAAAGGAAATAGTGAACTCTTTAAAGGAGAAAGGGCTCTACATAGATACCAAGAACAATCCCATGGTGGTACCGATTTGTAGCCGTAGCAAGGACGTGGTTGAACCCATGCTGAAGCCGCAGTGGTACGTCATTTCAATATCCCTTTCCATAAAATCCTCAAGGGGTACTCTCTTACAGGTATGTAAAGTGCGATGAAATGGCCGCGGACGCCATTAATGCTGTCGAATCTGGCGATCTAAAGATCATACCAGACATGCACGTGAAGACGTGGCATCATTGGATGGCCGGCATAAGGGACTGGTGCATATCGAGGCAGTTGTGGTGGGGTCACAGGATACCGGCTTATTCCGTAGCGTTGAAAAGTAAACCCTCCGAGAAAATTGTGGTAAGTTCTAACGTGATTAACCTCAGAATAATATACACATAACCTCAAACTAGTATAGGGCCAAAAGAGATTTCAATTGGGTACTTTATAGTGCTGTAAATAGGATTTTTATGCAGGAAAATTTTTCATTCTGCATTGCAATAAATGCTTAAGATATTGAATCATTTGTTGATACAAGTTTTTGATGTGTCATATGTTTGTTAATTTTTTTGATGTCAACTGAGGACATAGTTAAAGTGAGTTTATATAAATGTAGGCTTGCAGTTTTAAACAATTTAAGATAAAAAAATCAGTAGTTCACATTAGAATTTTTTGATCTGTAATTTAATTAATTAATTAAGAAAATTTTGAATAGAGTTTTTGTTAATAAAAATTTCAGTCTGACGAAAGCAAACGTTGGGTGTCAGGTCGTACAAGAGAGGAGGCACTGCAGAAGGCGGCAAAAAAATTCAACACCACCGAAGACGACATAGTTCTCACCCAAGACGAGGACGTGTTAGATACGTGGTTCTCGTCGGCATTGTTTCCGTTTTCTATATTCGGATGGCCCGAAGAAACTAACGATCTAAAAGTGTTTTACCCTACTTCCCTTTTGGAAACGGGCCATGATATCCTCTTCTTCTGGGTGGCCAGGATGGTGTTCCTGGGGAAAAAGCTGCTAGGGAAGCTACCTTTCAAGTAAGAATCAACTGAACCTCTATTTTGTGCAAGGCACCTTTATTTAACGAATAAAACTGTTTTTAAATTACAAAGCGGCTCAAACCGAATCTGTTTAACTCTCTCAGGGAAGTGTATCTTCACCCCATCGTCCGCGACGCCCACGGCAGAAAGATGAGCAAGTCCCTCGGCAACGTGATAGACCCCATGGACGTCATCACGGGCATATCCCTGGAGGACCTCCACGGACAATTGTACGACAGCAATCTCGACCCCAAGGAGATCGAGAAAGCGAAACAGGGTCAAAAACAGGACTACCCCGATGGTATTCCGGAGTGTGGCACAGATGCCCTCCGCTTTGCGCTTTGCGCCATGTGCTCGGGCAGGGACATTAATCTGGACATCTTGCGCGTCCAAGGCTACAGGTTTGTGATAATTGTCGTAGTGTATTTGGTGTAAAATACTATTAATATTGAATTAACGTTAAATCTGATGCCAGTTAAATATTGCTGGTGTAAAGGGTGATCGTTTATTATTATCGTCGCGTAGGTTCTTCTGCAACAAGATATGGAACGCCACGAGGTTTGCACTCACCTATTTCGCCAAAGACTTCCAGGCACCCGTAGATAACAGAGTGATCGACGAGTCGTTGATGGATCTGTGGATGTTGAGCAGGTTGGCTACTGCTGTCTCTGACGCTAACCGCGGCTTTACCAACTATGATTTTCCCCTAGTTACCACTGCCATATACAACGTTTGGCTCTACGAACTCTGTGATGTGTACTTAGTAAGTAAAAAAAATTAATATTTCATAATACCGTATCAAATTTGTTTTTAGTGTATGTACAAAGCAATTATTTTTTATTTGCTCGTTTTATCATTATGTCTTGTTCCATTTTAGTCTTTTTGTGTCCTTAGGAATGTCTCAAACCAGTTTTTGCTGGCGACGAAGACGAAGAAACCAAGAAAACGGCTCAGGTGACGCTCTACCGGGCGTTAGAAGTCGGTCTACGCCTGCTGTCCCCCTTCATGCCCTTCATTACCGAAGAATTGTACCAGAGACTTCCCAGACCGCAGGAGGCCGCTGAAATGATACCGAGTATTTGCGTGGCCTCCTATCCGACCACCCAAGAGTATCGCTGGAAGAGCGACGTCATCGAAGGAGAAGTGGACTTTGTACAGAAAATTGCCAAGAGCATAAGGTCCGCCAGAAGCGACTACAATCTTCCTAATAAGACAAAAACCGAAGGTATTGTCCTCGTATGTTCTTTAATTCTTGTGCACATTTTGTTAATATTTGTCTGGTGTTAAATATATTTTAAGGGTTAAAGGATTCTACTTACTGAATTGTATGTAGCCTCTATAAATTGGTACTAAAGCAAGTTTTTGTTCCTTTTTTTCTAGTCTACGTGCAGTGCAGCGACGAAGTCACAGCCGAAATCGTCATAAACTACTCCTCTGCCCTCCAGACGCTGGCATACTGCTCCAAGGTGGAGGTCAATGAGCCGGCACCTCAAGGTTGCACGATTCTTACGGTGTCCGATAAATGCGAGGTTAACCTGCTGCTCAAAGGACTGATTGATCCAACGAAAGAGATCACCAAGATCCAAAAGAAGGTGGAGTTCTTGCAAGGAACCAAGGAAAAACTGACAAAGGCCATAAATGCTCCCGATTATGAGACCAAAGTGCCCGTGGAGGTGCAGCAGGCCAACGTGGATAAGCTGAATCAGACCTGCACGGAACTGGTTCGGCTAGAGGAGGCCTTGCGGTCCCTGAAGCTGATGTAATTGCTTAAGATTTTTTTATACACATAAATTAGTAAACATATACCATTTAAACGTAAGCGTAATAATTTATTTGTTGTTAGCAAATTTATTTATTTTATAATATATCATGGTGATTGTTATTTATTACTAGCACTTTTCGAAGGCATTTTTTTACTATTTTGTACGATCACAGTATTATAGTGTAAGCTTTACCATTCACGTTTTTTATCGATGTCACCCTTAATACAGTAAAAGTAACCACCATCGCTGCTGTTTTATTTCGGCCCTTAGTTTCGTCTACTATCCAATAGATGGCGCCCGGTACGATTGTTTATGAAACGGGTGGGACTAATGCACGCAGCTTCGAACAATACGTATATGTAAACCGCTGGCGCCGTTTGCGTTATTTAACAAGCCACATATTTCAGCCAGTTTCGTTCCGCCGCGCCGTAGAGAGTATCGCCAGTGAAAGTGTTTTCATTAAATTTGGTTAAAAATTTAACAGCATAAGGCCAATCTTTGGTCGACAGTGCTGAACTGTAAAAGCTTAGGAGACCTATTCCATACTTAAATACGAGCAGGTACCCAAAAATAACAAGTATTATTTTTTAAAAGCGGTATATTGTCAATTTTTTTTCCAAAACAACCTTATCCCCTTCAAAATACTCTTCATTACAACTAATACATTTGTCCCACCGGTGCTTCCACTGTTGAAACATTTTTTTGTAGTCATCTTTTTCTTGACCTTTATTACTGGGTCGTAACCATAACAACATGACTCATCACCAGACCTCTGATAGAAAACCTAGATCAGTTTCAAGCTGTGGTTTCAAAGCACGACATGTTTCAACTCGACATTATTTTTGATTGTCAGTCAGAACCCGAGAAACAAACTTGGCAGCAACCCTTTTCATTCCCATATCTTCGGTTAAAATTCGCTGAACCGAGCTCCAAGATAACCCACTAATCTCTGACAGTTGATCAATTGTTTGTCGACGGTCTGTGAGCAAAAGCTCTCGAATTTTTGTGAAGATTCAAACTGTTTTTAATCTTCTCCTGAAGATGCCAACTTGGTTGGCAGAAACGCGCGTCGAGAAAAGTGTAGTAGTTCGGTGTTTCGTGGAAAGCGTCCAGTTTTTTTGAGAAATTTATGAAAAAAATGCATGGATTTGCAGTTATAATTTAAAAAATGCGCTTTTTTGTTTTCCCTGTTTATTAGTTCACCCCCATTTTTTTTTTAATTTGCAATTCACTGACTGGTTTTGTGAATCTCATTTGTTGATATTTTTACTTACGTCATATTCTTCACCATTTTCATGGACTTTCTATAAAAAAAAAATGGTATAATGTATACAAGAAATAAGCAAGGGTTAATTTAAAATTTTAATATCAATGATTCATTGTGCAAATTAACAAAATAAATCATTATTAAAAATTACACAATAGATCTAAAATAAAATTTTATAGGTATATCACAGCTAATTCTATATATTTTTTAAGAGTAATCTGAATGCAGTGTCTTTTTGATTTCACGATATGTGGTAGGTATACATTTTTTACCTATTTCCATTATTGTGTTATTTTGTGCTTAATTTATAGTTTAAGTAATAAAAAAATAATATCATTACTGCTATTGCTGTGGAAGAAATGATAACAATACATAACCGATAATAAAAAAGACGAAGAGTATTTCACAAAAATACAACAAACAAGAATAAGAAAGAACAAAATTAAAACTGGTGTATAAATATAAATATTTTTCTTTTAAATAAAACAACTTTGCACGGTTTAAAACTATCACTTTTTACTCGAATTTCGTCCACTGTCCCTGCGAATTGACTTTGTTTATGTTGAAGGGGTCAAAGTTTGGTTGGTTCTGTCTACTAGAAAAATTAAAATCTAATCCGTACTCCTGTAACAGGTCCTGATCGTTCCTGTTGCATTCCCTGTTCGATCGCTGCTGTTGACTGCCCGTCGACTGGCCCCCGTTTTGCTTCACGCTGTGGTTTTCGTAGGTGTATAACGGGTTCGACAGGCTCAGCGGCGCCTGGTTGCTAGCGTTGCTGCTCGACCGAGACGACTTTGATTTGAGGGGGTCGAAATCGTCGATGTCTGAAGTCGAGTCGAGCCGAATGAGATCTTCGCTGTGTTCGTTTCGCTGCAAGTGATACATGCTCTTGTAGTATTCGCATCTAAATCTACTTCTACTACTGAATAAATACTCTTTTATATAAAGTAACTTTTTGTAAAGTCAGTCAAACAGAAAACTAATATAGCAACATTTTTCTTTGAGATCCTCCTAAATTGATTTGGAGAAAAAAGATTAAGTTTTATTTTTCACTATGATAACTTCTATTTCGAGCTAATAATATACTCTACGACTTGGCTGTCAAGATTCATTCATCATCATCATTCACCTTATCATCCTACAGATTTAAATTAACATACACATTTTACCTTGCACCAGCTACCATTTGTGTAGTGAGTAACAAACCATAAGCATCCATAAACCATAAACTACCTTTTCCGTGACAAAAAAAAACAAAAACATGTCCCCTAGAAAGATATCAAGTGGAAGAAATATTTTTCTTAAAATTATAAGGTTCATTGTTGCAATCACAAACCAACTAGACGCGCGCGGCCCTATCTTCTGTATAAGAATAAGTGAGGCCTAATTCCGGGGATGGAACGTTTAAAAGGAGACAAGCCTCTACTACTTAAACAGGGTCGCATTCATTTAAATCACACAATATATACAGTACAATTTTTTTAAGGAGACAAAATATGTCAGATTAGTTAATAGTTTTTAAATAACATATTTCAATTTAACAAGAATTCGCAATTTTATCGCTGTTCAGTAGCAACACGATCGAGGGCACTAAACTGTAAGCCTACTACTGGGATTACGAAAGTATACGAACCCTATACATTAGACACAGTTTCTAGGAGACATGCACCGAGGAATTTACATCCTATTACAATTTACCACATTTACCACTACCAATGACAAAGCATGCTTATGACCAGAGTTCGAGATACGTGGTTTTGACTTGAACGGTTCTTAAAGTAAACTTGAATATATGTTCATCGAATGTAAACCCTATACTTTAATTAGTGATAATTTTTTAAAATATCTAGGTACATTTGGTTAAAATAACTCGTTTGATCCTCAAAAACCTTAATATATTTTAACACAGTGCAATTCTTGTTTTAAAAATAATTACACAGCCCCACAAAAAAAAATAATTTGGAACTGCTATCGAGATAACTGTATCCCTATGTAATTTTCGATGCTGAATCCGAATCCGAAGCCAAAAAAAAAACTTACACTCCCAAAATCAACCCCTAGCGCTAAAAACACTCCCTCAACAGAGTAAAAATGACTTTTAACACTTCACGAATAGTCTTAAATCTCAATAATTCTAATTAAATATAAAAATTCAAGTATATAACGCAGAAATACAGTTAACACCACTTTCCATTGACAATCATCCCCCTGAGTGGGTGAAAACTACCCCTCATACAATAGGACTTAAAAAAATGCAGTGATTGCAAAAAAAACTTACGACGCCCAGTTTTTTTGGAAAAAGTGAATAACTGCATTAGTTTCGATGTGATGCTCAAAATCTATCCCCATAGAGTGGCGGAAACCACCCCTAAATTTAAATTACTTGCATTGCATCAGTCATTCAGTGACATCCCCATGAAAGGGAAAATTACTCCTCACATAACAAAAAAATTTAAAAAATTGTTGCAGTACCTTTTAGAAAAGCTCAAAACATCTGCATTTTCTTATTTAAGAAGAATCTTTCACAACGTACTTGAAAAGTACCCATATTATGAAGTAGCAAAAATTTACCCGTAGTCTTAATTCTGTTAAATGTATTCTTTCTTTTTGTAGTATCTTTTGGATTTGTTTTTCGAATGATCTTCTGACCAACAGCCGTTTGTGCTTTTCAGACGTCTCTCTTTTTAAGAACCAACAGAAATCTGCCATCATGTGTTTGTCCTATCTTCCTTGGTACATTTTTTCCATTTCTGATATATCGTGGTGAGAGCGAACACTCTTCACTGTAGTTGCCTAAATTTTCAGGGAAATAATCAAGATGGGAATCTAGAAAATGAAGTTTCAAGCTCATATTGCCCCTAAAAATTTGAAATTTGTAATAATGTCGGCAACAATTTTTTTATAATTCTTCTCTTTTATTTCCCAGAAAGTCATGTGCTACTTTTTTTAAACTTAGCCACGCATTTCTCTCAACTTGATTCAGTTTAGTTATGAAAATATCACCTTTTATAATTTTTTGAATCTGCGGTTCCCGAATTCCCGCATATAATTTTGCGTCAGAAATTTCAGGAAATTTTAGCTTCAAGTATTAGAAGCATTCGCTTTCTTTATCAAGTGCTTCCACGTATTGTTTCCTGAGATTTAAGACTATTAGTGAAGCGTTAAGTCATTTTTACCCTGTTTAGGGAGTGTTTTTTTAGAGCTAGGGGTTGATTTTGGGGGTGTACGATTTTTTTGACTTCGGATTCGGATTCAGCGTCAAAAATTACATAGGGATACAGTTATCTCGAAGGCAGTTCCAATTTTTTTTTTATTTTTGTGGGGCTGTGTTATCTGACAAAAAAAGCACAGCATACCACATTTTGACGATAATACAGTCTAGTCGTTTTCAGAAGGCGATGTAGGCAATAAAACGTTGGTGGTTGGTTGGTCTCTGATCTAAACAAGTTCTTTACAATATTAGTCGTAGAATATTAAGGGGCGTGTCTGGGCGTGACTTAAATATATATATCACAAATGAGTCTCACAAATGTTTTATTGGCAACATTGCTTTCCAAAAACGACTTTATTAGGTCTTGCTGTTGGTATGAACAGAAGTCCTGTTTAGATCCAGGAGCAATTGCACACGCGAATCCTGTAATGAATGAAGAAAACCATTTATAACAACCGTTCAAGGTTAAAAGTACGTGTGTCCGAACTCTGCTTATGACGTTTGATGGCCATTACCTTTCGCCTGGGCGAGCAAGTCAGGGGCGACAACTTAACGATATCGACGGAATGCCGGTTAGCGACGAAGAACAGGGGGTCCCCGTTCTCGCTGTGCCCGCCGCCCACCACGAAGGGCGCGGCGGTGCCGAAGAGGTCCCTGCCGCAGCCGGCGTCCCGGGGCGGGACGCGCGGCGGCGCCGAGGGGGAGAGGAACACGTCGTCGGGCGACTGGAGGAGGTTCTGCGTCTCCTGAGCCGTGCCTGCGGCGGCGGAGCGGCTATTCAGGCTGTGGAGGAAGAAGCGGGCGGGGGGCGAGGCGGCGACGGGGCCGGCCCGCGGCGCCGGGAACGCCCACCGCTCGGGGCTGGACAGGGGGAGGCGCTTTTGAAGTTCTCTAGACTTCGGACGGGCTTTAGCTGCAAAGCGAAACACAAGCGGGGTTAAGACGGTGGAGCGTCGCCGGGCCAAAAGCAAAACTACGTCGCGGAAAACCCGGAGACAGGTTGTAGCAAGTTACTTTCTAACTGTAGGAAAAATTTCACATATGAGGCGTTCCATGTCAATCGGGACACAGTTCTCTCCAAAAGTAGAAGCAAGGAAAAAATACGTTTAAGGTCTCAAAGTGTTCGTATACTCAAGAGCTTTCGAATAAGCGATAGCCATTTTTGAGAAAATTTCGAAATTCAAATTGGCGGCCATAAAATGGCGACTGTAATTAGAAATAAAAAAAAAATAGATCAGTACCTAGCATAAAATCATCTATTCATGGAAAATACCCCGATCTAATAGTAAACTTTACGATTTTGGACATGCTGAATGCGAATTTCATATTCTTAATGTCCAAAAGTGATAGTTAGTAACAGCCATTTTTGACCATTTTTTTGGTTTTTAGACCATATCTCTCTGGAAAAAGGAATTTTCTCTAGAAGTAGCTACTTTTATGTGTTTTGACATCATAATTTCGATTATTGGGATCCCAAAGTACAGATTTGTGTTGTAAGAACTGGCCATTTTTTGGCATCGAGACCCAAACCTATCAACTTTGAACCTAACATAGCCTAAGGTGATTAACACCAAACCTAACAACTGTAAACCTAACATATCTGGTTTTAATTGACTAATTGCCTAATTAATCGGAACCCTAGTAATTTAAACCTGCCTAATTAATTTCCTAGGTGACAAAAAATTATCAAAAAATGGCCCGTTTTAATTGCTCTAATTTTTTTAGACTTCATAATCCAATAACACAAAGTCAGTGCGTCAAAAAACATAAAAGTAGCTACTTCTAGACAAAAAAATCCTTTTTTCCAGATATGGTGTAAAAACCAAAAAAATGGTCAAAAGTTGCTGATACTAATACTCCTACCACTTTTGGACTTGAATGAATATGAAATTCGGATTCAGCATGTCCAAAATCATAAAGTTTACTATTAGATTGGGGTATTTTCCATGTATAGATGATTTTAAGCTAGGTACTGAACTATTTTTTTTTTTAAATTTGTAATTATAGTCGCCATTTTGAATATCGAAATTTTCCCAAAAATGGCCATCATTTATTCGAAAGTTCTTGAGTATACGAACATTTTGAGACCTTAAACGTATTTTTCCTTGCTTCTACTTTTGGAAGAACGGTGTCCCGGTTGACATGGAGCGTCCCATATATGTTTTCAAACCAAAAGGATGCTCTTATACCGTATGCATACATCGAACAGCGGCTACCTGTGAAAAAGGACAAATAGAAGTGAGACGACAGATAAGAAGCAACCACACACGCATCAAGGGTCACGGGGGAACTGGGGCCCTCTCACATCTATGATAGTCGTAAACGAGAAGTGCAGAATTTGTCCTTTTTCACAATCGGCCGTTGTCCGATGCATGCATACTTTATAAAATAGCGGCTAAACTTTGGCTATATGCAAGCTGGCCTAAATTGTTTGATTAATGATAATAATGATAAATGACAAGAGGATAGTTACGTGCTTGAGGCATAATTTTTCTCTTAATCTTCCTAATATCAAGTGGGGTCTCAAAAGAACTCCGCTCTTAAATACAGAGTAAGGTCTGTAGTTTTTTCATGAAGTCGTAAGACTTTACTTCTTAAACAATTAGGTATCATCTGATTCAAAAATAAAATAACAAAAATGTTTGATAATTTTTTTTTACAGAATTAAATTATATAAAAACATAGGACCCCAACGAACCGACATCAATTCTTATGTTTTGCTTTGACCTGGGAGCAGACAGCTTAAAACAAAGGGAAAAACACCACGTGTAGTTAAGTGAAGTGTGTGCTGGGTAGACAAAAAAAACATGTAACATGTAAGATTTTTTTTTAATGTTCAAGTAGGATTTAATTATTCACATTTTTTTTATAGGAACTACAACATACACATTGATAATAACAACTTACATCATCAACCGAACATGACCTGAATAAAGACTAAAATGCATTTGAGGAACTATTCTAAGGTCTACCAAAACATATTACCAAATAAAATAAAAAAAAAAAATGTTTGTGTTGTTTAAAAATAAATTCTATCACAAAGATACATTTAAACACAAACTGTTACATCTACTGCCCCCGCTATTTTTATCATCCTTCAAAAAAAAAAAACAAAAAAGTGCTCGTTTACGATTTTCAGTTTACCCAATTCCCTCGCATATCCACACATTTTCCGATACAGTTCACTTTACACTTACCGATCTATCCACTGGGGGCGTATCTAGTCGTAGCTGCAGCAGGTCCTCCATCTCGTTCATTAGGTCTATCCTGGGGATTTCTATCGTGGGACTTGCGCTCCTCGAAGTGTCCAGAACATCTGGAGAAACAGGTTGTGATGCCGGACTAAGTGGGCTATACGATCTGCATGGAACATAGCATTGCACATTTTTACTCCCTATAATTTAGTTTTCCTGTGAAGGTATAGGAGTTGGGTAGGTCTCGACACGTATTTAACTTCCGCATCGGTGCAGTGGAGTGGAAGTATAGCACCAGTAAAAAAAAGTCAATAAACATGATTGCCAAAATTTAATGTCGATATATTTGAGGATAAAAAATCTGTCTCCAAATATGTCTTCTATTTTTGTGTGATAATAATAGAAGCACACTTTAAGATATGAACTTAAAGTTTAGTAGGTGCAGTAATATATCACAAAAACATCTAGAGCTGATTAGATCACAAATCAATTCCCAAACACATTAAGATGTTAACCTCAAATTTTGAACGTTATGTACTCATAAAAATGTCAATAATAGGATTAAAACGGGGTATGAGAAAGGTAGTGAAATTACAAAACAAATCAAATAAAACTTTGCTACCCTATCTCTCCCTGTTTAGAAGGCATTTTAACACTTTAATAAAAATTTTATCTTAAGGAGGTTGGTCTGGAATTGCAAATATAAATAAAAGTTGATGAAATTGTTGATATATATTCTTCAAGTAATAAAATTATCTTCAGAATTGTTTGGGATTTTTTTACCATCTAGTTTGTGAGAAAAAATCATCAAAAAAAGAAATTTAACATGGGCTCTTATGAACGTAGCTATTGAATTATCAATTTAATGTTGAGTGTTCCACGCAATCGGGCTGGCGCTCTGTCGACGCGGCGTTGCCTAATTGTTCCTTTTTGCGTTTCTTCCCTATCTCAACGCCATATTGCACTCTCCGTAATTGTTTTGCCGAAATAAAACGACCTTTCCTACGTAATCTATCAAATTTTTCATTTGATTTATCAAAATTTCCGCTTGGCCGAACCATTACTGACAAACTTTTTGAGGTTAGAATTACTTTGTCAATAATTTTCGCCGAGTAGCCTAGCCAACTGCTGAAAGCAAACCTTTCAAACCGTAGCGTTGCCGTACTTTCCGACTATAAATCGACTTTTAAAAACGAGGTGAATAAATAAATTCATTGTCCAAACTTAGTATGTAATAATAAATTATTAATTTATCGTGCATTACAAACATACTGCACAGTTCCATCTTAAATTAAAAAAATATGATATCAACATTTCACTTTTGCAAGTTGGAACCCTGATTGCTTATACATGGAAGAGATAGGAGTTTCCCCCTTGCCCCGCACCTCGGTGACCAACCTCCTTAAAGTATCAGGTAAAAAAAAAAAAAACAAAAACTACGTTTTGTAAATTGCACAAATTTTGGGAGCATCTTCACCATTTTTAATTCTAAACCTTAACTGCCGTTCCTTTCCAGTACATAAATAACACAAAAAAAATCTATACTAAAACAAAATTACAAATAAATAATTTGTGTCACTTTTTATTTAATTTAGGACAATAAGTTTATTCAAAAAGGATAGTAGAGATAAGAAGGCATTTGGCACAGTTTACTGATTTTGAGGATAAACAAACAGGACAAAACGTACAAAAAATTAAACTTTTCGGGGACACTAACTGCGCGTGACGTAAACAGACGCTTTAGACCAAAAAGAATAGCTGTTTTCACAGCTTTAACTGCTCAATTTTAACAACTGGCAATGCGGATGTATTTGATGGAGCGAATTTGGAAAATCTAGGACTGCGTGACCCGAAAGAACCGGCTCGACTGACCTTTGCACCGAGGAGTTCTTGAAGGAGAGCGCCGCCTCCTTGCGGTAGGAGGCGATGGGGGCGCTGAAGCCCGCGATGGTGGTGCGCCGCTTGTCGGTGGGCGAGTTGGGCGCAGAGCGCGGCTTGTCGCCGCCGTCGAGGCCGTTCTGGAGCTGGTGGGGGCCCTGGTTGTCGCGGAGCCGTGAGCGCCACCCCTTGTACGCGCTCTTCACCCCTTTACCGCCGTCTTTCACCTGGAGGCAGAGGCAGGTTCGTTTAGGAAGGCCGTCGAAGGTAAACAAGCGGGTAAATGTTAATGTGTGCGCACAGAGTGTTCCAAACACGGCTCCAAATGCAGTCAAATAAGGTCTATTTTTCATAAAAAAAATTGTTTTTCAGAATCCCAAGCATTATCGTTTTATACAATATTGGCAAAGTCAGATCTTCGATCTGTAACTTGATGTAAGTAGTTCATTGGTTAGAGGAAGAAGCCAATAACATTACATCGTTCACGGTGGTAGGCGGGGCCATCGTGTTATTGGTCTGTAGACCTTCCCGCTAACCAATTAAGTGCTTACATCAACTTACAGACGGATGATCTGCTGACTTTGTGTTTGTGGAAATAGCGATAATCATAACAGATTCCTAAAAGATTAAATAAAAGCAATGAAAAAAATAGTTTTCATGATCTTAAGTATACATTTGCTGATATTGATTTATACATTTGCTGATTAATAATTTATTTATAAATTCACATAGCCTATTATACAGGCTTGGCCCATGTTGACTTAGGGGGTAGCAAATATTACCAGCTAAAAAACCATTCTATGTGGCAGGAAAGGCTGTGTGGACTAGCAGATGGTCAAGCAGCGGTTGTAGATTACAATCTAAACATATTCTTATGGTAAAAATATTTTTTCTGAACACCTCAAAGTGGTTTGGAACACCCTGTGTTATTAAAGAACTTATTATAGAAGGTTGCAAATTGGTTTGGAACCACCAGATCGAGGATCTTTGATATATACAAACAGACCTCACAAATTTTGTGAGATTAAAAGGGCATCTAACATTTCTATATGACTTCAAAGGTACTTGGTGGTTGGTGGAATTTTCTCGTATCTTCCTAACGAAGCATGGGACCCACATCAGATTTTAGGGCGGTATTACTAGACCTAAATATAAGGATATAATAATAAAAAAAACTTCAAATGAAAAAATATATAACTCACTAAATGCCAAAAGGAATACAACCTTTCTATTTTCGTGGCTTTATCAAAATTTTCAGATTGATTTTTTATTTCAACCAGCATTTTGTGTCCGAGATTTTTTATATTCCTACCTTTTAAGAAAAACAAAAATATTGCAAAAAGCACCGGGATACAATTTTCCTTTTCATTTGGTAATCATGAAAAATATATTTCAGTTTTTGTAAGCGAGGTTTTCTGGTGAGGCATTTTTTGAATTTTTCAATTGTTCCTTTTAAAATTTTTTTTTGCTATTATATTCTCTCATTTGTGATGTGATAAGGGCCCCATGTCTTCTTACGAAATTGAGAGAATTTGAAATTCCACCAAAGCCATCGGTAACAGTGTACTATAAATTAATGCTCTTTTCAAAAAAATTACAAAAAAGACACTTATACTAACTATCTATTTGGGAATCAGTGAAATGTATAGCAACATTTGCCTAATCATTATAAAAAGGAAGAAAAACAAAACAGACCTAAGAACTTCCAAAACAAAAATCCCCAAACAAAACTCTACGTTAGGTTCATGCAGAAGCTTAACGTGTTACTCTCGACTTACCGTCTTGACTGCAGATTTCATTGCGGGGTTAGCCTACAAAATAAACGTAAAAAGCAACAGGTAATAAATGTACAGGGAACGAAATAATAAAAGGTAAAGGTAAGAGGACAAAAGTCGACCCTCACCTTGTCCTTCACGCTCTTGAAAAACGCCGATCCCTCCTTCTTCATCGTGGAGGTCCACTCCTTGTACTGCTGCTTCAGTTTGGAGCCAGACTTTGCGCAGTAGCTCTCGAGTTCGAACTCGAACTCGTCGGAAGAACCCTTGGCCGGTGTTCAGCATGACTAGACGTTCTTCTATGAACTGGGCAGAAGTAGAAAATGATATAAGCGGTTGATTTGTAAGGTTAGAGAATGCATAAAAAAACTGGGACTCGAGTATCGTATCTCACAAAATAACAAAACGGATATGGCACTGACGTAAACAAAATAATAGCATGTTCTGGTATCAACTAAAAAATAAGACTGCAGTAGCAAATAAAAAAAGAAAATAAATTTCGATTATAATATTTCCAATCGTAGTGTAAAACTATACAAAAAAAAACAAGAGTGCGGCGTTTCTTTTGTAAACACAGCGCATCCGTGTGCTTTCCATGGGCGCGCGTAACATACGTTTCAATCCTGGAGTGGGTATTGGAACCTTCGGCATAGAAACAAAAAACTGGACGTTTTCCATGAAACACCGAACTTCTATACTAGATACAGACCCTAGAGTCTGGTTCAGGTATGTGGACGATATCTTCGCGGTATTTGATACAAAAGCAATTAGTTTAGATAATTTTGTTGCTAAATTAAATAACCATATCCCTACTATAAAATTTACATATGAAATGGAACACAATGAACAGCTTATTTAGATGTATTAGTTATTAGAAATAGTGAAAATAAGTTAGAATTTGATATAAATAGGAAAGAAACCGCCACTCTTATGGTGGCACTTCACGTGGCGTAGCGTATTTGTGTTTGAGTATCGCTGTATTTGCCCAAATATTTGATGTATTCGCAAATATTCCAAACATGCCATCCACACATATATCAAAATACTCAAATATGCCAAATATGTTTGAATATTTAGAACCAGTGAATACAGTGACATACGTGTTGACAGCGACATCAGCTTATTACCTGAATGCTTCTTATTACCAATACATGTTAAATCTACATAAGTACAAAGTTACTAAAAGACCATGACGAACACGGCGCTGGTGGAACCAAGTGTGGACGGTTACCGCAAATAGTCGCCTTGTTTGACTTCTTTGATGTGTGCTTGAAAACCTTGCTTGAAAGTGGACGGCAACACGTATTTGCTGTTAGCGCTATTCGCGTTATTTGTACAAATAAAGCAAATATAGCGAATAGCTTCTCTACACATCGCCGTTTTTGGGCAAATACAACAAATATACGAATACGCTACGCCAAGTGACCATTAGATATATTCTCAACGATTCACACCACCCTTTTCTACATAAAATGGCAAGTTTTAATTTTTTAATTCACCGTTTGTTGTTTCCCCCTCAGTACAGAGAGGTTTGAACATGAGAAAAAAATAATTAAGAATATAACAGTCCATTTAATAGATACGTTAATAAGGAAGCATACATTTAAGAGAACCCTGTACAATTCCACGACTTTTCGTAGAAATACTGACAATTCGAAATTTGTTTAGTTACCATATGAACTTAAATTCACCCGCGGACTAGATAAAGTTTTTAAAAATAGTGATATTAATTTGGACGCTTTTTGGGCAACCCCAACGACAAAATCGACAATAACGAAAAGTCAGAAATATACGAAATAAGTTGTAAAGACTGTGATCAAAAGTATATTGGGCAAACAAAAAGATCTTTTTGACTAGATTTAAAGAACACATGGCTCATTTGAAAGATAGCAGAACGGAAAAATCTTGTGTTGCCCAACACGCTTTTGAAAACAACCATAGGATAGACATAACTAATTTAAAATTAATTAGAAATGTAACAAACAGTAGGCAGTTGGATGTTTTTGAAAGTTTAGAAATCATTAAATGTAACAGTAGTATGAATAAGGAGAATGGTCCGATCCCCCCAGAAATTAAGTATAAATAGTGCAAGTGTGTAGGTTAGAATTTAGTTGAAATCTTCTCCTGAAGATGCCAACTTAGTCGGCGAAACGCGCGTCGAGAAAAGTAGTAGTAGTTCGGTGTTTCGTGGAAAACGTACGTTTCAAGGCAATAATTACTTATTAGAATATTTTAAAAATGGTGTATGTATTAGCAATTACTACGTAACACTGTTTTGCAGACTTATCAACTAATAAATTATGATTGAAAGTAAAAAATAATTTGATTGCCACCTAATAAACTTTACCTCTAAACGAAATACGTCTTTTTTTGCTCGGCCAACTTTGATGACTTTTTTTTTTTTGGATGATTCGTTATAAAAGTATATATGTAGGTACATATATTGTATAATAATAAAAAACATGATCCATAAGGATAACTGAATTTGGGAGAATATTAGGGAACAACTGTTCAGCGCACCATTTTTCAAGTAAATCTGCGGTCATGTCTTCTTGACAGACAGCAGAATACTTTATTATGTTTGGCTGACTAGAGCAGTGCGTTGGGTACGAACCAAGTAACAGAAATTCTTAGTAGAAATGCTGAATTTAGATTGTAAACTAAGATTGGAAATACTGTACCTACTGCACAAGATTATGAAGTTAACCCTTTAACGTCAAAACCACAGTGCTTGTATATCCTCTCTTTAGCAACGTGCCAAATACAAGAGATGATGGAAATAAAATCGGGATATGCCTTTTCGAGTATTTTTGGGTGTGCTCTTTCGAATGGCACCAAAAAAAATCAAAACATAACTTGAATCTTACCTTTTTTGGCCATTTAAGTTGAAAAGAGCACGATTTTTTAGGTCAATTTTTTTTTGTAACATGATTTTTGACTGGAAAAGAATTTTTCTTTCAACGGAAAACTACGGGAAAAGTGCATTCGAGAGTTGTACTGAAAAGTTATGTACTTAGAAAAAAATAATTCCAACAGGGTGTCCAATATCTCGGACATTGTCCACATATCTCAAACGGAGAACTTGGGGCAAAGTGTTCAGATTCATCCAAGGAGCACGCCTGATTTTTCAGAATTTTTGGTCACGTTTTGGCTTTCAATTTGGCCATTTTTTCAAAAATCCGAAAATGGCCCCAAAAATTCTGAAAAAAATTACACACCTCGCTTGAAGTCCTAAACAAATTTCTCAACAAAAAATTTGGCCCAGTTTGGCCATTTTTCCGTTGGGAATTTTCAAAAAATCGTCTTTTCTAAAATTTCATAATCGTTTCCAGATATCTGAGAAAAAATACACGTGTTCTTAGAATTTAGAAATGTTCCGGGCCCCCTAACGAGAAAATGGACACACACAAGAATTTTTGTTGCGCGATCTCTTGAGAATTATATAAGGGATGTGTATTTTTTTTCAGAATTTTTGGAGCCATTTTCGGATTTTTTGAAAAATGGCGAAAACGTGACCAAAAATTCTGAAAAAAAAATCAGGCGTGCTCCTTGGATGAATCTGAACACTTTTTGTTCTCTAAGCTTTTGCCCCAAAGTTCGTGGGGTTTGAGTAAAAAAATTATGAAAGTTTCCCCTGACAGTGTGTCCTTTTGGCCGAGATATTTTTTGGACACCCCATGTTGGAAATATTTTTTCTAAGTACATACTTTTCAGTACAACTCTCTAATGCACTTTTTCCCGTAGTTTTCTGTCGAAAGAAAAATTTATTTTCCAGTCAAAAATCATGTTTACAAAACAAATTGACCTCAAAAATCGTGCTCTTTTTAACAAATGGCTAAAAACATGGTTTCTTGTATTTGGCCCGTTGCTAAAAGAGTACAAGTATATACAAAAACTGTAGTTTTGATGTTAAAGGGTTAAGGGCGGAAATTTAAAAGTTGATATCGTGTGTACGATTTTTCTTTCCGTCTGCGTTCCAATTTGTCAGCACCTAATTGATAGCCCCAGGGCCGCGGCAAAACGCTCTTTACGCGCGGGGCGTCTCACGATGTAATAAAACGAAATCGGGGGCGATAAACCGTGAGTCATTTTTCATCTATCTCGGAATACAGACGATTCGAACGCAGAGGTAAAGACCCCGGGCTAGACGGGCTGTATCGGAAACAAAAAAGCTCTTCTTCGGCTTAATCGAACCCAACTCTTTGAACTATGAGTCACCGGCGCGTCTAGACAGTGCAGGGAGGGGTAGTTTTTTCTATTCTCGATAGATAGAAAAAAGTTGGAACACACGGAACAACGAGAAACAAGCTGTTTAACCCGACACAAAAAACTAAAAGCTGTGTGTGACGCAGTGGCAGTTGGTGTTAATGTCCAACCTCCAAACCATCATAAAAAACACCATTTTTATTTTAAAATTTACAATCGTAATAAAAGCGTGTTATTCAGAAATGAACTACTTTTATTACGATTCAAATTTAAAAATAAAAATGTTGTTTTTCATGATTCTTTTGACCCTTTACAATTTTCAAAATATCGCTTATTTGTTTTTTTAGTATAATATATTGAGAGTATATCATATACGAGGCGCGTTCATAAACTAAGGGCCGTTTGCTTATATATAAATATTGGCGCTTCGAAGCACAGTTTTACTACTGCAGCGCCATCTACTGACTCATTGTGAAGCTACAGCGTCATTTGTTTTGATTCTCAAATCGTATTGTTGTCCGTGAATGCAAAGAACAATGGCCGCGAAAATCGTTGATCCCGCCAACTGTGAAGTGCGTTCTGTGATTCGTTTCTCATGTGCAAAAGGATCGTCGGCTGCTGAAATTCATCGGGAGTTATGCCTGGTTTACGGACCTACAGTTATGAGTGAAGGAAAGGTTAGACAATGGTGCCGTGATTTTAAAAATGGCCGAACAAATGTCCATGACGAAGAGCGGAGTGGCAGGCCCAGTATCCAGACCGATGAAATCGTTTCACAAGTGGACCAAACACTGCGATCTGATCGTCGATTGACGATTAGTGGCCTGGCTAACAAATTTCCTCAACTTGGACGCACTACTGTTTACAATATTGTCACAGAAAACCTCGCATACCGCAAATTGTGTGCAAGGTGGGTACCAAAAATGCTCACCGACCACCACAAAGAGCAAAGAAGGTCTAGTGGACGAAAGTTTTGGCCCGTTATCAACAAGATGGAGATGATTTGTTTTCTCACATTGTTACTGGGGACGAGACGTGGGTATCCTACGCCAACACAGAAACAAAACTGCAATCGATGCAGTGGCGACACTCATCTTCACCAAAACCGAAAAAGTTTAAGCAAACTCAGTACACAAGTCGAACATTGATGGCTACAGTTTTTTGGGACAAAGACGGTGTTCTTTTGGTTGATTTCATGGAGCGTGGGACAACAATTACAGCTGACGTGTACTGCGAAACGTTCAAAAAATTGAGACGTGCGATCCAAAACAAACGCCGCGGGAAACTGTCATCTCGCATAATCCTCCTCCACGATAACGCGCGTCCTCACACTGCTGCCAAAACCAATGAGAAAATTCGAGATTTTCGTTGGGAACTTTTGACCACCCACCGTACAGTCCCGACCTTGCACCTAGCGACTACTTCCTCTTCTTGCATTTTAAACAGTGGCTCGGTGGACAACGTTTTGAAACCGAAGAGGGGCTCAAAAACGCCATTGTCAACTGGTTCAACTCTCAGACGGCAAGCTTCTATGCAGAGGGGTTAAAGAAGCTGGTGCAGCGGTACGAAAAAATGCTTAGAAGTGAACGGCGATTATGTAGAGAAGTAAAGTAAGATTGTACCTAACTAAATATGACAATAAAATTTGTTTCTTATGAGTACATTTTTTTCTGTGACCAAACGGCCCTTACTTTATGAACGCGCCTCGTATAACATATTGAGAGTTATCGCTTATATTCGAGAGCGCCGGGACTCTACCTCATACCACATACCGTAAACTAGCGACTCAGGTAGCCGGAGCGCTTGGGGTGGAGTAACATTTCATTCATAATACTTTTTATGAAGAAAACCAGCTCTTCGAGGAGGCTGAAAGTTTATTATATGCACCTGGAATCGTTGATTGATCGGTAGTCACTAAAACTGATCGTTTTAATGTTTGAAACTTTAAACGCGATTATCTCGGAACTGTATTTTTAAAAACTGCTCGTGCTATAACTCGAAGAGTTATCGATCGATTTGGCTGAAATTTTGAGAAATTTTTGTCTATATTATTATCGGAAAGATGTACCTAAAGTTTTAAAGATATCGCCTAATTACATCACATTTTTTGGGATAAGAATTGTCGAAAAAATAGTCGAAATTTTGAATTTTGAAGCACTTTTCGATGTCACGCCAAAGACGCCAGGAATACTCTGCAAATCCGCCCTTTAGTTAAAAAAAAAAAAAAAGAAAAAACGTTTTTCTACTCTTCAGTTGTAATGAAATGATGTTTATTTAATTTGGTGTGATTTTAAAATGGTGTGATTCTATTACCGTTAAAAAAATTCATAGAAAAAAACTTATTCTCGGACGTCCAAAGGGTTTCCCCCTTAAGGCCGCACAAACCATAGTATTGGCATTGGTGGCATCAAACAATCGAAATTATTAACCAAATGTAGTGAGTTTATGGGTTTATACAGTATCACTGATTTGTAGAGCCCGGCGCAATGGCCAGCAACGAGCCACCGTCTCGAGTTATTTGAAAAATATCTTCCCCTTTGATTATTTTTATTGCAAAAGAATGTTGTTACTTCTGATTGGATTAATCTCTGTGACGAATTTTTCAAATAACTAGAGAACGGTGGCTCCTTGCAACGAAGACATCAAGAATTTCTAAAGTTGAACCAAACAATATTATACCCTATAAATTCAAAAAAAAAACGAGGTAATATACCCCTAGAAATCGAAGAAAAGAAAAAAGAACAATATTGTAGTACAAAAATTTAAGCAACTTTCAAAGTTCAACGAATACTTTCGTTGCTGACTGTATATGAGCCATGTGTGCAAAGGTTATCAGGAAAAAATATACTTTGTAGCTACGCTCTTATAATAATTTTTGTGTATTACGTTATTAAAAAATAAACTCCAATTCAGGAAAACATAAAAATATTTACAATTTGCCAGGGAAATTAAAAAAAAAAAACAAGGCACATACGCACCAGGTAAACATAAAAGGAATTACATTTCATCAGCCATTCAGCCGTTTATAAAAAGTGTGTAGGATGAGATACTCTGGCGAGGAAAGAATTTATTTCATTTTAGCTGAAATTAATAAACATAATTAGAAACTCTTGTTCTACAAAGGGCTTTTTGATTACAGACTTGGTTGAATGTAATAATTTTATTATTAAAAAGTCGGCGAGGATATCTTTTCCAGTGCTTTTATACGCCAAACGCATTCATTAAAAACGTTAATCTGAAGGCGTATAAATGGGATTGAGTCGCGTGATGAGACGGATGTAACAAAATACGAGGTATGAAGTAACCGAATGCGACGTGAAAATGAATGTATTTTTTTGCTCTTTCCATTCTCCAAGTCCGCCACTGGAGGCCTCAATTTCCATTTCTAACACTAATCACAATTATAATAATATACATTCCATGAAGTTGTTAAAAATTTGAGAGAACAGGGGCCTTACGTTTAACCACAGATGTCCAGTAGGCAGGGAGCTAAAATCATCAAAAAGTGTTCTTAAAACATATAGGGCTAGTTTTGACGGTTCCCTATGTATTTTTTGCGTAGAACACAATGCGCGGGGTCCGTAGAGCTGAAACCGTCCGCTAATTTTTTTAAATTAACAGTTTGTGAAAAAAAAAACGTATTTTTTCACATTTTCTATATCTCCGTTCCTTGACATATTTTATATAGCATATGCATTTAAGAAGTTGTAGCCTATTGAATTTTCAAAAATTTAAGCCCAACCCGAAGTCTCCAAGTGTTATTGTTAACTTGCAAATGACTGCTGAAGTTGAAAAAGTGATTTTTTTTCACTATTTTTTTACTTCGAAAGTAGGGCGACTATGATCATGAAATGGAGGAACTGCTATGTGTAGTACGAAGTTACAAAAAAAAAATTGAGCTCGATCCGTTAATCACTTTTCGAGTAATTAGCGATTGAATTTTTTTGCAAGCCTTAATTCACAATGACGCTATTTCTTTGTTTATTGTACGATATTAACCGGGTTGGGCTAGAAAAATCATAAATCTCTTCAAGTTTGCGAGGATTTTTTGAGATTTTGAAAAATATTAATTTGGGCCAGTTTTATAACGTTGGATATATTGTTTTAGCGTTGCCGCTTCGAAATTCTCGGAATTGTGACTATATCTTGAAAGTACACTTATTTAAAAAAATAATAATAATATCAAGACGCGTATTAAAAAAAATGGGCGTCAAGATATTATATTCACAATTCCGAGAATTTCGAAGCGGCAACGCTAAAACAATATATCCGTCGCGTCAAAAAAGGTAGTCGCGTAGAAAACGTTATAAAACTGGCCCAAATTAATATTTTTCAAAATCTCAAAAAATCCCGCAAACTTGGAGAGATCTATGATTTTTCTAGCCCAACCCGGTCAATATCGTACAATAAACAAAGAAATGGCGTCATTGTTAATTAAGGCGTGCAAAAAATTCGATCGTTAATTACTCGAAAAGTGATTAACGTATCGAGCTGGAATTTTTTTTGTAACTTCGTACTACAAATATCAGTCCCTCCCAGAAATTCCCTCACGATCATAGTCGCCCTACTTTCGAAGTAAAAAAAATTGTGAAAAAAAGCACTTTTTCAACTTCAGCAGTCATTGGCAAGTTAACAATAGCACTTGGAGATTTCGGGTTGGGCTTAAAATTTTGGAAATTCAATAGGCTACAACTCCTTAAATGCATATGCTATATAAAATATGCCATGGAACGGAGATATAAGCGAAAATGTGAAAAAAAGTTTTTTTTTCACAAATTGTTAATTTAAAAAAATTAGCTCTACGGACCCCGCGCATTGTGTTCTACGCAAAAAATACATAGGGAACCGTCAAAACTAGCCCTATATGTTTCAAGAACACATAAGTCTCTGCCTACTGGACTAAGATCATCTAGACCAAGCCATACAGACAAACCGATGTAGTTAAGCGGAAGTCATCAGCGGGGTCTAGCTCTTTGGCTCATATACGAGGTGTGTAAATTAAGTAATCATCATCATGACTCGTTGCTGACGGTATATGTAACTTAACTTTGTTGGTTCGGTTGAGAATTTTTTAAAAAGAATAATAGATGTTAAAACACTAGATTACAGAACTTTATTAACACACGGTAGTTACAATATCTTTTTGGTACATACAGACAGACGGACCGACTGGGTCTGATGTAAACCGGTGAAGTTAACAAGATCTAAGAACGATGCGTTCTAAAAGAATAATGCAAAAACTTGCGGACGCGCTAAGAGATAAGCTTATATACTAGCATTTATCTATAAACAACGGTGTCATGTTTCTAACGATAAAATGAGGGTTATGACATATAACTTGTATGCTTGTACGTATTGGAAATTTGAAAATTATTATCGATTATCCGGATTTTTTAGATGTCGGAACAACCATCGGCCACAATTAGTTCGGATAATCGAGTTTCCACTGTGTTTCGACCAGACCTGGAAACGCGCCGTTTCCCAACCGGGTTGGGAAATTCCCTTCCGCATTACCCCTATCACTGACCTGCTGGAAGATCTGCAGCTCGAGCATCTTCCTGAGGAAGGGCTGCAGCGACAGCGGCCGCGTCTCGATGAACTTGTCTTCGTCGAAGGTGACCTTCTGGCCCGGCTCGAACCTCAGCGCGTCCCTGTATCCGCCTATCAGCTGGACAAGCGCCCGAAGGAACGCCCTGGACACACCGTCGCCCAGCGACTTGTTCCGCAGTTGTTTCTTCAGCGACGAGATCTGGAGCAACGACGGACTACATTGAGTGCGTCGAGGGGGGGGGTAGGCGGACAGTGGCGTCTCGCGATGCTACTATGATAAACTGGGAGCCGAACAAAGTGCACTTGACTCGTCCTCAAACATTACTGACTTCTGACGAAAGCAAAATGGACGTCTGGGCCAGTGAACGTCTTATTTTCATTACCGTCAACTCATACAACTTTGGCCACCACAAACAACTATGTGCTACACACGTTTTTTGAACGTTTGCATGCTCTAGTGGCTTCTGGGGTGAAGTTACGAGTTTGGAAAAATTCCCAAATGTAGCGCGATAGCAGAGGCGCCAGTTCACCAATACAAAAGGCTTATTAGTGGATCTCAGTGGCAGTGACATAATGGTTATCAGTTTCCCGTTTTTACTCAGTTTTGTGATTATCCAGTGAGTCTCATCTGGCTACACCAGTTATAATTAGTTCACGAATCTGATAAGTTTATATATTCTACCCTATAATTTCAGCTACAAATTACCATATTAGGCGTTTTTAAAAGTGCGTTATTTTCTGCGCAACGTCAACAAATGTCAAAAATGGGAACATCAGGGTGCAACTTAGTGCCATCGTTTTTGGCACTGTGTTGTAAATTACAACTTTGTGCCTACAACTTTTCCCCTTTCATGCATTGAAATTAAAGGTTTTATTGTCTTTTGTTTTTTTTTTGTATTTGTTTTTCTTGTTAACCTGACTTTTAGCCAAGACTGAAAATTTTGAGAAAATTATTTTGCAAAGTTTATGAAGATCACTTCAAGAAGACAGTTATTTTCTACATAGTTACTCTATTTAAATAAAAAAGATAAAGAATGAACTGTTTTGCGTTTCTTTGTATTGTAACGTTTCCTAAAAAACTTGAAAAAAAATGTTTTTTTAGAGAAATATTTGTATCTTAGTCCCTTAGCAAAGTCAACATGCCGAATAACAAGAAAACCATTACAAGTTGCCATTGGTCGATTATCATATCTTTTCAAGCTAAAAAAAAACGGTGGAACATTGTTGTACCCTCATGGGGTACAAAAATGTGCCAAAAAAAAATCCCCTCTCCTCGTCTACAAGATTGAATTTCTACCATCATGGCATTTGATAACTGAAATGTGTAGTATGTTGGGTAAAAATTTCATTGATATACAATGCATAGTAAAGATCACAGTTAAAAAATGTCAAAAGTGGCTCAAAGTTGTATGGGTTGACGGTACTGTTTCCTCAACTTTTATGGAACTCAAAGCATTTTAAATTTATTCTGATTAATGACAGATATGTAAATAAAAGCAACGTAGAGTCGAAAGGAGGTTACAGACCTGATCATGACTGGTCATGTGACAAAAAAACAGTGCGAAATCCAAATGGAGTAATGAAACGTACTGACCAAGGAATGAGATCGGTCAGGGGTCGAGTTACAACCTCAACCTCTATAAAACCATCTCAATAAAACTATCAGCAAAAACATGAAACTAAAGACAAATACGTCAGTTTCCTCACAAAAAAGATCATTTGACTAATTTAGAAATAACCGAATTAATTAATTAAAACTAATAATATTAGTAAAAAACATATTAATTCTATACATCGTTTCCGTTTTTTTATGACTTCCCATTTTTCTTATTAGATATCATTTCTACATAAAGAAATTGATCTTCAGTGTATGTGTATAAGTAACGTAACAATCTTACCGTGTATAATCTGCTAGCTTATAATTATTCATTTTGTTGTAACTGAAGTTGTAAACATACTAATATTCAGTTTACATTACATTAAACTGAAACTGGTTTAATTGAATTTTCCTTTTCTCTTTTTTCGGTCAGTATTTACCTACCCTTCCCAGTTCCCATCATGATGAGCCGCCACTGGTACCAGTTGTAAATAACAACGAAAAGGAAGTAACTCCTAGAGAACCTTCATACACATGTAACGTGATCCCTCTAATTTGTTTGCTTTTGTTACGGGCGAACTTGATTGTGATTAGATTAGACCCCGTGTCGTGCGCTTAGCATTGCGGCACAGGGCCGGCTCTAGGAATATTTACGAGGACCCATAAATAAAATAATTTTCATATGGAACTACATAATTAACAAAAGAGTCGTGACTTTGTTTTGAAAGTAACTATAATAATACTTATTGTAAAATGAAAAAATGGTACATATTTGTCAATTATTTAATAATGAATTCAAATCGAATATAAACTGTTACCTAATCAAAAATTGAGAAAGAAAAAGTTACAATGAAATAATTAGTAATTGCAATTTACAGAAAATAAAAAGTTTCTCACTTACCACTTCTTGGGGAGGTCATTGAGATCATCGTAAGGTGATTCTACTGTATTAGCGTCGGCGTCTAAAATGACAACATCGCCAATTTCGTGTTTTCTAAGCTGAAACGAAAGAATAAAACAAACCTGAGAATTTAAGGTGTTTGTTTCATTATATCGAGCCATCTAAGAAAAAACTCATCAAGGTCATCAAAGTTGACATTGTAAAAATCTTAAATTTATAACCTTATTTAATTGTCAAAGCTGTTGCATTACATGACAACCATTATTTTACAATTGTGAGAGTCACTTGTCAAAAGTTTGACATAACCGAAAAGCTTCGACATGTTCGGCTATTTCTATCTCTCTCGTTCATAGCCAACTTTGATGGCGGTTTTTTGGATGTCTACTTTGTAAAGAGACCTCAAAGTTATAGTAGATATAAAAAATAGCACAAAAACACAAGGAGCGGTGTAATTCGAGATGATCACGTTTTGTGTCCGTTTTATTTGCACTTCTTTAAATGTAAAGTAAGGTAAACTAGCGTCTGAATACAGCGAGATGGGGAAACAATTGTCCATAGTTTATAGATATTCTGGTTATTTTGTGTTTTACGCTTATACCAAATAGATTTGTGTTCTTTTGTACAGTTTAGTTGTCATTAGATAATGTTTATAAGTAAAATAAAAATATGATAATCGCATTCTGTCGGTTGAAATTATGTATGTTGCTCAACTTGCCCGTTACTTAGTTATGCTGCGGCAAATAATGGGTTTGCTTTAATCGTTTTTTATGTCTACATTGAGGTTGGAAAAATATATTTGCGAAACGTCGCGTCGATACCAATTCAACAATAGTTAAACATGACCGAAAAACTCCCAGTATATGATACACTAAATACATCTCAGTGCGCGAGACGCGATCACGATCGTAGAGGTCAACGCTTTCGCCTCAATTATAATCTTACTTTTATCTAAATATTCAATTCCGTTAGAAATTTAATTTCGTTTTCGACCAAAACGAAATAAATCTCGAGCCAATTAATTGAACGTTTTTAAATCCAAGGTTGTCGTGCATTAGGCATGACACTCGCTCATTTCCAGTGAAAAATATGTACTATATAACGTGGTAATGTGTCGAATTATGACAAAATTTACGTGAATAATTGGACAGAAGCCGGCAATCTATATTTTAATGATAAACTTAAATTGCACTGGAGATTGGAGCCAAACAATGTAAAATGCGGATGTTACACTAAGTAGGTTTAGTTCCATAGGCGTCGTTTCTACAATTTTAAAAGGGGCTATTTGTCTATATCGAAAATATCGGCTACACCGCTCGATGGTGACCAACGCAACGGAACGCGACCTGACTGACCAATAAAATTAACAAATCGTGACGTATACTCTTTTGAAGAAAATCACACAAAAGTGAGAATGCAGAACGCATTGACGATAAACCTAACGTTTCTTACCTTAAGAACTTCGCTGGGCACTCCGATGAGGAAGGGCATCGGCGCCAGGAGGTAATCGATGAGCGACATCGGCAAGACGGGTATGAAGATGTGCTGCCATATCATCGGGTAGATGATGTCGTTGGCCGACTGTACGCACGCGCTGAGCCTCTTCAGTTTCCTCGAGGTGAATATGATCCGCCTCTCCCTCAGCATCGACGCGAATATCACTATCATGTTGTGGGTGTCGACGGCGTTGAAGTACTCGGTGAGATTCCTCTAGAAAAAAAAAAAACAGCGACTTAGAAGGTCGTCTCTCTTCAATTTTATCTCATTTAATTTCACCAATACGTCAAAAAAAGTGTCAATTACAGTAGACCGCCTATGCTATGATTCTCGAGATTGTCGAATGGTAAATTTGACGATTTCAGAGCCCTTTTTGAGGTTAGAGACAAACTATTACGTGATAGATTTAAACCGTGCGACCCAAAAAATATGTAGGTATGGTGGAGTAGCCTACTGTAAATTATATATATATATATATTTTGTGTGCTGGTATTTTTATTCTACAATTAGGAACTTGACGGGCAACATTTGCGGCGTCGATCGATAGTCAGACCTCTGATGTTAATACTTTTTACTTTTTACAGTATAATGTAAACATTGCGCAAGCGTTATTTTCTCTCAACCGAAAATAGAAGTTCTGCTTTGTCCTCCTTCGGTTCTAGTTGAAATTATCCGCTGTGCAAATTTATCTCGTACCGAGCTGACGCTGGCCACACGCCCACCAGTGGCGGCTCGTCAAGGGAGGCAGTGCCTCCTCTGTGAAAATTACAAATAAGTTTTTTTTTTTATAAACCTATTATACTTTATTAATAAAATTAATATTCAATATACTACCTATGATACTTTAATTACCTTTCATTTTTAAATTCATATATCGGATTGAAAATTAATTTATAAAAATAAAAATATTAATAAACGTATGTCAAAGGAGTTCCTGCACTATTATTTGCAACATATTAGCCCTCATAAACGACACAGCGCCTAGTCTATCGCCGTGGTGGCAAGCCTCCGATGCCAATGTTTTCACATATGTATTTATAAGGAACAGGGAAGCGCTAAGCTTCGCAACTACCTGAGTTGCTAACAAATTTAACTCTTAGCTCCAGTGGCATTAAAAAAGTGCATAGCGGAGGCAAACAGGCCCACCTTCCACCTCTCACACGTGGCAGCGCACAAAGCTAGACATTTGATTTCATGAACCTAACGATTAACTACAAAAACTATCTTTTTTGTTCTGTGTTTTGGAAATTTTTTTGTGAGTGCCGTTATTCTTGCCGTTTTTTTTGTGTTTTGAGTGATATAGGAGGGTAATAATTATTGAAAGTGTTCCATATTACTTAAGTAAATCATTATTTGAACGTCTTGTTGTGTGATAATGGAGGTAACTGGCGGGTGTAGCAGTTTGTTTCATAAAAATAACAATACGAGTTGTCATGACACTCAAATAAATATTCGAACCTGCAATGATACTGTTGAGGATCATATAAAGTAAAAATTTTGTCGCCTGTTTTATGAGGATAAATTATTTAAGGATAAAGGTAAAGTACCACTGCCCGGTCTAAGTAAAACTTTAATTAATCAGGATAAGCAGGCTCGTAGTTTTGTTAATACCTATTACGATAAATGCAAATGGCTAAGTGGTTCTTTACTTTAAATAAATTATTGTGTTGGCCGTGTGTATTATTTTCAAATCGTGAAGATGCTTGGACAATGTCTGGATTTGATAAAATCTTAAAACTTTATCTCGTTCAGTTGACATATTCAAAAAGTCAGGAACATATTAGTTGTGTTTGTAAATTACATCTTTTAGGCAAACAAAATATTATGAAAATGATCAGTTCAGTCCGTCAAATCTAAATTGACGCAGTCCTGGCAAAAATCCGTATTTTATTTCACTGCATCTTTTAATTGTAAAATAATTTAACGGAAACTCTACACCTTCCCGATGGTTTTGCTGAACCAATAAAATATATTAGGTACATGGTCAGGTAAAATACATTAGGACCAAGTAGAGGCCCTTCTCCTAACTATGCGGCATATTGCTAACAATGTTTACCATCACAAAAATGTCGGAAACAAAAATGTTTACAAAATACGTTTGCCTCCCAAACAAAAAAGTCACGAGCCGCCACTGACGCCCACAGTTAAAAATACGAAACTCACATTTTCCGGTATGCTGGGCAACTGGAAGGGCCTGGGTACGTCGACCGAGAAGGTCTGGAAAAAGTTGGACGAAATTAAAATGGGTCTCGGATCGAGGGATGTGTCGATATAGCCTACATACACTTTCACCTCTGTTGAAGGGCACGAGGAACTTCTTGCCAGGGTCCGCTATCCGGGCGCTGTAGACGGCGGACAGGAACTCCCTGAGGTCCTCCGTCCTCGAGCTGTGCATTAATACTGCGGTGGTATCTAAAAATCTGCGGGATAAATCGAAATTGAATAATGAAACGGATTCGTTAAAATAAGGTTGGAGCAATAAGTTCACACATTATATATGTACATCCATATATTATTTTAATGCATTTTATTAACAAATCCCATTGCATTAAGATAATCAAAATAAAATAAAAAAACCTTGATTCATAAGTGAACAAATTCAAATAAAGTCATCAAAGTTGGCCGAGTAAAAAATTAATAATATATTTTTTTTAAACAAGCTTTTATTATTTAAATAAAAGCTTTAAAAAAAAGAAAATAAACTTTAAATTGAATCAAACCCATCAATTTATTACATTACACAATTTATATGATATAAAAGCTTGTCACGAGATTTACTTGTGTAGATGTATTTACCTATTTTATAAAGTGCATACTTTTTTTCTTAGGTTGTGTCTCAATGTAATAAATTGATGGGTTTGATTCAATTTAAAGTTTATTTTCTTCTTTTTAGAGCATTTAAATAAAAGCGTTTTTTTTTTAAATTATTATCAATTTATTTTTTATTTATCGTCGTGTTTTTGTATCTAAATGTTTCTCAACCTGTCCATACTATCCCTAACCTATACCAAGTTATAACTCTTTAAAATTGGTATGGTGGCCATCTTGTTTTTCGCCATTTTGAATTTTTTTCACCGCCGCTAGATTTTGCCTTGGATATATGTGGGTTTATATTAGTTAAGACACGACCCCGCTAAGTCTTATTGTTTAGCCGGGCAGTAGTAAACCATCTCCTCGCAGGGTTGAACGCAGACGTCAGTTTATTCGTATTCTTCTTAGCAAACCCTTTCATTTGATACCCACATTATGGGAGTGCTTAAAAATAACTAGTCCGCCATATTGGATTTAGAGTGGTCATTTTATTTTTCGTATTTTTCTTAGCAAACCTTTTCATTTGATACCCATATCATGGGAGTGCGCAAAAAATAACTATTCCGCCATCTTAGACCGTCCGCCATTTTGAATTTAGAATGACATAACTTAGCTAACCATGCATTGTCATCCAAACTAAACCTGTATGCAAAATTTCATCTCAGTTGGTTGAGGATAACTACTTTAAAATTCAGTTGCAAGATTTGACCCGAACATGCATACATACATACATACATTGCAAGTTAAATAAAAGCTTGTAAAAAAGACGAATTTCTATTCTATCTTAAAATAACCTTATTTAATTGTCAAAGCTGTCACCTTATACGACATCCATTATTTATTTTACAATTGTGACAGTCACTTGCCAAAGAGTTTGACATAACCGAAAAGGTTCGACATGACCGCTATTTCTATCTCTCGTTCAGAGCCAGATTCGATGACGTTTTTTTTATATCTCTGTCTATGTATGTTCCTCTTTTTTTGATTAGCCAATCGATGATGATATATTTTTAAGGGGTTGACAGCACATAATGTTAAAGCCGCCTCTGGTATAAAATCCGATTTTCCGATGTTTAGTCCAATGTAATAGATTCGGCCAACGATTGTTGTGATGACGACCAAAGTCCCGTTTATACGAAAAATAAGTAATTTTAATAAATTGATTTTACTTGAAGACAAACATGACCCCGATTTTTGGAATAAAACATATATAATACATAATTTCAACGCCTTTAAATAACTACATACTCGTACATATGTACATAGATGATAAAAACCGTTATAAATATGTCGCAATTAACTTAAATTTAATTAAATAAATTCACATCCTCTATAAAAGTCGTTCGAAATTTATAGACATCGGAACTCAGGCTGGTGTTTCAGAGACGGATTTAGTTTATCAGAGGATTTTACAACTGCAGGTGCAGCATGCCTGGATTTTTTAAGGCAGATCAGATTACTAAGATAACATTATCAAGGTCATCGTGAGTTATTAATGTAATATAGAATTACAAGAACAACTATTTATCTAAAGATAGCCCTTCGTGTTTCAAAAATAGTAAACTGAGATCTCTATAATAATAAATATCGTATGTGTGCACAGTGAGAAAGAGATTTATGTAAATGGATTCATCGACAGTAAGCAATTACTTATAGAAAACATGAATATTTAACACATCGGTGTGTTTTACACGTCCGCTTGATTAATTAATTATTTGTGTGGTTACAGATACAGATATTACATACCCTAATTCGGAATCACAAATTAGACATTTTACGTCGAACTTTGAGCGAGGCAAGTTGCCAAACATGTATTCAGGAATTGGAAACTTTGCATTGCAAAATTGTGATTGTCTAGATCGTAACTCAAACGGCACAGTCGTATAAAAAAACAAAATTATTTTATGAATACCCAGATTTTTTATACAATGGACGTTTCAACTGACTCCATAAAGAAAAAATCCAATGGCGATAGGTCTGGAGTAGGGATGGGCACCTAACATCGATGTTTCTGAAATATCGATGTTTTCCACTGAACATCGATGTTTTAATTTCGATGTTATATTTTCAACATCGATGTTACTTGTAAACATCGAAACATCGATAAGTAATATGTATCCCACTAATATCATTTAATATTTCAGTACCAACATTTTTAAGTTGCTAAAAAAAAACGAAAAATTTTCTAATTGATTCGTTTTACTCTTTGTACATTGTGGCTTACGCGACATATATCCGTCAAGGCAGAAAGTATTAAATTCCAGCAAAGATCTCATTTATTAAACGACAGTAAGCCGATATCTGTAGGCACATTTTCTAGTTTCTACTTCTACAAAACTATACACCTTTTTTCAGAGAACATAAAAATTAAAGTCACTTTATAGGTATATATTATTTTGAAACATCGATGTTTTCTAGCCGATGTTTTTACTACCATCGATAGTAGGTACCGATGTTGAACATCGATTTTTTAAAAATGTGCCCATCCTAGTCTGGAGAACAGACAGGCCAATCAATTGTTCTTCTGTGTCCGATCCAGCGTGCAAGAAATATTTTATCCATATAATCACGGGCATTACGTGCAAAATGTGACGAAGCTCCATCTTGTTGGAACCAAATACTCTCATTTGGATGATTAGGTTGTTCCTCAATAAATTTAAACACCCATCACGATTCAAATTTCCTCTTGTGAAAAATGGTTATATGATGCTGTTTCCAACCATACCAGCCCACACGTTTACATGGATGGACTTCTTCCATCCAATGACGGTTTTCAGTTGACCAGTAACGTCAATAAAAGAGTGGAAATTAGAAAGGGCCTAAGTGTCATTTTTTTCCAAAATTCAGTTTTTTTACATAGAAACGTTCTATGCTTTATGTCCTATGAAAGGCTCTAAGTGCCAAAATTAAATTTTTGCCCTTATAAAAGTCCGTCGTATAAGTCGGTTGTATCTGCGCGAGCATTTTCCTTAAAGGTCCTAAGTCCAATATTTACAACCTTAGTTATGTCTAGACATTTGCATGTGTATGTTGTGTGTGATAATTTCTTAATTTATTTTTTTTTTTTTTTTTTTTTTATTTTTTTTTTTTTTTTTTTTTTTTTTTTTTTTTTTTAATTTTTTTTTTAAAAATTTTCTGACTTATTTAGTTTTTCTCTATTATCTCAAAATTTTTTTTGGCACTTAGGCCCTTTCTAATTTCCACTCTTCATTATTGTGTCTGTTAATCGTACTGTTGAGACTAAACGTTGCTTCATCAGAAAATATATCCATATCAAATTTTAAGAAAATTACATCTCAAATTCATCAACTCTCAAAAAACATCAACATTTCAAAAACAGTTATTCGACAATACCGGGACTTTGTATTAACTCTGTATATGTAATGGAAATTTCCCAATACGTATTTAATTATTTTTTAAAATTTTTATATGTGTACATTAAAAATAAAAAACAAAACAAACCGACGTACTTCAGAATCCTTTACCCTGAAAAAATAATAAAATCTCATTACTTTACGACCTCGACTATACCTCTAATAAATATTAATAATTATTTATTATACAATCGTATATCTTTATTACAAACGTTATTCAATCGAATGGTCGTCTAATAAGGTATGGAAAATATTACCTTTCTAATACATATTTTTTCCTCCGAATTTCGAAATGGAAAACCCATTCGATAGACGAAAGTTAGTAACATAATGACGTTACTACGAATTATTGGAATCTATCTTACAATAGGAGGATGTTTACGATAATCATTACGACGATGTCCGCAGGGACGTATATTTATAGTCCACCTTAAAATAATTGCCAATCGAGCTTCATATATTTACAATTACGCGAGATATATTTAGATTTAAGTGCCAGGAGAAAATAAAAAAGTAATAAAACAAATTTGTTTTCGGACGGGGGTGGTTCGGCCGATCAATCAAACGCTTATGAAAAAGACCGTAAATATCTATGTCGGCTCGTGGAGTTTGAAATTCTCCTATCCTCGTATCGGGTTTTAGGGGGATTTTTATGGCCCAAAAGGATAGAATACCAAAAAAGTATCAAACGGAACTTTTTTTCAAAATTCTGGCACCGCCAAAGAAACGGGCTGCAAAATATTTGCGAAATATTTTTTTTCTATTATCCCTTTTTATTCTTGCGTCTTTTTCGAAATTTCGAAAACTGCTAAGGTTATCGAAATTTGAATATTTATTTGATACATACATTGAAAAAACAATTGTTTCATTCAAGTTTCTTTTGAAGTCTTTTTTGCTATTTAGGTCAAATAATTCACCCCATAAAATACTATGTGGATCTCATGTTTCCTTACAAAAATACGTTAATTTTAAATTCTACCCGCCACTGGCAAAAACGTTGCCAGTGGCGGGTAAATTCGCAAAAACATGACTTCATCTAATTCCGTTTGTCGACAGTCTTTCCCAAATCTTTATGAGTTGAACAATATTTAATTATCAGATTATCACTCTTACGAATATCCTGGTAGAAAATATGAGGCCTTTCTTTCTTGGGTTTATATGTATATAGATACATATAGAAAATTATGGCTCAATGGAAATATCTGTTTAATTGTCGAAATAATTGTTGATAAACAAACGTCGGGATTTTGGGAGGCATTCCAGAGACGGACTTACAACAGAATACCACCGATATTCACACCGTCTGTCCGAGAAAATTTACGAATGACAGCATTAATTGGCAGCTCGAATTATTTTTGTTGCAAAGGAATGTTTTATTAACCTTTTTCTCTTTATAAATAAATGTATGACATAAAAAAATGTATATATCCCTTCAAGTCCGTTCCTACCATGTTTCACAAACTTTTCAAGTCCGATAATGAATGCTTTTTTCGGTAGACTGCTTGAAACGGCTTTTTTGTGTGGCATACAGCTAATTACAAAACAAGGGGACCTGCGGGGAGTAAAGTTTCTTGTTTAGAGCAAATTACGTTTCAAGTGGGAAAGCGAGAACCTACTGGAGTTTTCCGCGTTTTGTCGATGCCATTGTGGCATCTCTCGGTACAGAAGGTAATGCGAACGCGAATCGATACCGGGCGCCTTGTAAATTATAACGAGATTAAAATTCCTCGGAAGGCTTTATAAACATGTCGCCCACGCAAAAAAAAACAATACCTTTGTTTTCGATTACATAAAGGCTTCTCGATACGATTTTACCTCTTAAAAATGTAACAAAAGAAAGTTACTCGGCAAGCGTTGAAGCAAATAAGAAAAAGAGATATGTTCTGTGTACCCCCAAAACGCGTGTTTAAAAAAATGGGCGTCAAGATATTATAGTCACAATTCCGAAAATTTCGAAGCGGCAACGCTAAAACAATATATACGTCGCGTCAAAAAAGGTAGTCGCGTAGAAAACGTTATAAACGTTAGAAACGGGTCCAAATTAATATTTTCAAAATCTCAAAGTCTCGCAAACTTGAAAAGATTTATGATCTGACCCAACCCGGTCAATATCGTACAATAAACAAACAAATGGCGTCATTGTTAATTAAGGCTTGCAAAAAAATTCGATCGTTATTAACGGATCGAGCTGATTTTTTTGTAACTTCATACTACAATTATCATAGCAGTCCCTCCAAGAAATTTCATGACCATAGTGGCCCTACTTTCGAAGTAAAAAAAATAGGGAAAAAAAAGGACTTTTTCAACTTCAGCAGTCATTTGCAAGTTAACAATAGTACTTGGAGACTTCGGGTTAGGCTTAAAATTTTGGAAATTCAATAGGCTACAACTTCTTATACGCATAATGCTATATAAAATATGCCAAGGAACGGAGATCTAAGCGGAAATGTGAAAAAAATACGTTTTTTTTTTCACAAATTGTTAATTTTAAAAAAATTAGCGGACGGTGTCAGCTCTACGGACCCCGCGTATTGTGTTCTACGCAAAACAAATACATAGGAAACCGTCAAAACTAGCCCTATATGGTTGAAGAACACATAAAAATCTCTCATAATAAAAATCTCTGCCTACTGAACTGTGTATAATGTGGTCCAGTTAAAAAAAAATCGTTTAATAAAGGAAATTTCACAGATAACATGGTTATATAATTACACAACTTTGATAAATTAAATAGATAGGGGAGTTAACCAAAGCGTAGGGCAACCATTAGTGTCCCATCTTTGAAAAGAATCCTCAACGTTGGACGTTCGTTTTATGTAGTAATTTATTCGCGTGTCATGATGCGAAAGAGGTCACTATGGTTTCATTTACCTGCCCACTACCGCTGAATCGCTGGGTGCACCTCTTTTATTTTTAATAATGGCCCTATTATTGAAAGAAAGGAAGGCCAGTTTCAAATGAGTCACAAAATTTACATGGAATAACAGGTTTGCATAAGACATGCCAGACACATTAGGTGTTATTTGATTATGAATTAATTTAGATATGCAGAATTCATTTCCCAAATGGGGTTTCGGGTTTTGTTAAGAGGTGTGAAAAAATTCGATGCAGGTGGCAGCTCAGATTTTATTATTAGGATGTTTTATAATACGTTGAATAAGAGAAAGAAAAAGACACGTGTCTTACTTTTTACTGAAGACAAAACTTGTTGCCACACATTTTATGGCGTTGAGAAACTAATACATATGTGCCGTCCATAAAATATGAAAGGGACATTATTGTAATGTATTATAGGAGAAAGCAAGCAGAGACCAATCATTTTTATTATCGACACATGTAATTTAGGTAATACGTAAAGTGATGCTTTAATACATTAAAAAAAGTTAAGTATTTCACTTGATTAACATAGTCCTAGAGTTTGAAAAAAATTGACACCACAAGAAGAAAATGGCTTCAGCATAAATGGAGAAAATTCTGCTGCAAAATTGATCGAAAACTTGACTCAACAAAAATGCACAGAAGGAGACTTCCGATCGAAAATAAAACCCGATATGACGAAGTTACATTTTATTTTAATCAAATTAAACCTTCTAATATGAATAATCCGAGATATTGGAAGGCACCGTGACGAAACCTATTCGTGAAACCTTGAATTGTCACTATAAGAGAGATAAATTTAAAGATACTAGGCACTAAATTTGTTGAGTAAAAAGAATAATAAAAAAAAGCTGGAATTTATACATAAATACATAGGTGTTATTTAACTTACTAAGAAATGCTGCCTGCTGATCGGTTGAGAAAACAAATGAATTCGCTATTCACCTCGCTTCTCGGAAATCTAATCGGTCATAGTCATAAGATGAATACGTACTTTTAAGCCTTTACTTTAGCAATTAAAGATTATAATACGTGAACAAGTCCCCGGGCACGTTAAGTTACGTTATCACACATATACAGGGTTGGAAATGCTTCTTCTTTACACGACAAAGGGTTTCTATGCATATGTTCCTTTACTAAATTTTTTGTTTAGCTATGTTGTATCGTTCATCAATTGAAAATGAACAACAAACTGCACCTTTCACAGACATGGTCTACTTTGAATCTTTCAATCGTTAATCAACCGTCTCAAAGTAAACGTTTTCCTCGTCTATGATTTTTTATTTTCGCCTTTTTCATCAAATTATTTCCAATCTCACACTACGTTTATTTCCAATGAAGATTTTATGGCAGGAAATCTAACTATCTAACTCTAGTGATATAGGAAATACGCTATAATGGAAAAAGTCAGTGGAGGTTGGTGGATTTTGAAATTCTAGTATATTCATAACGTAGCATGGGATCCACCGCAGATTTTATGGGATGATTGCTAGATCTAAACACGTATATGGATGAGGGACGAATGCCTCATCAGAAAGTCTTAGAAACGGCACCAAAGTCAACCCTATATAAGTATCCTAGTGGACTTATTTTTTTGGTGAAATTAAATAATTTGACAACTGAATAATAACCAACAAGAAAACTGAATTTCCAAAGTACGAGGGGTACCCGAAAATAACCGGAACAACTCATTGATAGTTCAGTGCCGCCTGTATTGTCGACCTGGCTTGTTCTATTCATCTGCAGTGATTGTTTTTGCTAGCGCTGTTTTGTTCTTGTTTCGTTTTTTTTATGATGGCAAGTTTAAGTGAACAACGTGCAGCTGTGAAATTTTGTTTTCTACTCGGTAAAAATGCTGCTGAAACTGTTTTAATGTTGAAAACAGCTTACAAAGATGACGCTAGGGGAAAAACCCAAGTGTACGAGTGGTTTGCTCGGTTTAAAAATGGCGACATGTCGATTGATGACAAACCTCGTTCTGGACGTCCATCAACTGCCCGAAACAACGAAAATGTTGAAAAAATTCGAGCTTGAGCTCACAGACCGTCGACAGGCAATTGATCAACTGTCAGAGATCAGTGGGTTATCTTGGAGCTCGGTTCATCGAATTTTAACCGAAGATATGGGAATGAAAAGGGTTGCTGCCAAGTTTGTTTCTCATGCTCTGACTGACAATCAAAAATAATGTCCAGTTGAAACATGTCGTGCGTTGAAACAACAGCTTGAAACTGATCCAGATTTTCTGTCAAAGGTCATTACTAGTGATGACTCATGGTGTCATGGTTACGATCCAGAAACAAAGCAACAGTCAAGCCAATGGAAAAGGCCATTGTCACCCCGTCAAAAAATGTCAAGTCAAATCAAACGTCAAATCAAACATCAAAACAATGCTGATTTGCTTTTTTGATGTCAAGGGCGTAGTTCATTCAGTTTGTTCCCCTAGGTCAGACCGTCAATCAAACCTTTTATTTGGAAGTTTTAAGAAGATTGCGCAACAGTGTTCGTCAAAAAAGACCTTGTCTTGATGGTTCTTCCATCAAGACAATGCACTGCACATACGGCCATCTCTGTTACGCCAGTTTTTGACTAAAAATGGCATGGCTCCGCTGCCCCACGCACCTTACTCGCCTGATCTGGCTCCGTGCGACTTTTTTCTTATTTCCATGCATGAAAAGGGGCATGAAAGGACACCGATTTGACAACATTGAAGAGGTCAAGAAAAAAAACAGGGAGGAGCTGTCAGCCATTTCTAAAGATGACTACAAGAAAAAAAGAGAGCTTCAGCCTTTCTAAAGTGACTACAAGAAAAAAACAGGGAGGAGCTGTCAGCCATTTCTAAAGATGATTACAAAAATGTTTCGAACAGTGGAAGCACGGTGCGGACTAATGTATTAGTTGTAATGGAGGAGTATTTTGAAGGGGATAAGGTTGCTTTGTAAAAAAATTGAAAACATATAGCTTTTAAAAAATAATTCCGGTTATTTTTGGGTACCCCCTCGTAAAAGAGAGTGCTCGTTTAACTTAAGAAGTGCAACACTGCAACTGCAATCCCATCGCTTCTCTGAGCGACCTGAAACACGACGATGCATCTCTAATGCATCCGTTGAATTGCAATTTAGGCGAACATTCATTGCAGATTGATTGGGCAAGCAGTACGCGCTCATACTTCCGTATGTCGAGTGTCGAGCTCCAATCAGCGTTGCCAACTCAAAATGTGTCAAGGTAGGAGATTGGATTTTAAAAGTTGGTAGTTTCCAACAAATCCTACTATGAAAAGTTGGTAGATCTACTACCTTTATTTTTCAAGTATTTTAGACATTCCCGTAGTAAAAATCTGGTATTCTGAATTTATTTTTCGATTGGATAAGACGTATTTTAACTATTTTCATAAAGGAAACTGCTGAATATGGAGGAAAAACAGACTTCGGGCGTAAATGTTTTCAGAGATGCAGCGAAAATATGTATTTCCTTTATGACTTGCTGTTATCCACCCTGCGTAGTTTTTATTTTTTCCCACAGCGCGGAATATTTTTGATTGTAATGCTTCTTTAATTTCTGAGGTGGAGATTTTTTCTTATTTTCGCTCATTTTAATAATGTTATAGACTGTTTTAAATAAGTTATCCAATTTTAGGTTTGTTCCAACAGAATACTTATGAACCATTCTTGAACGAGTAATGAATTATTTTGTGCGCATGTGTCAACTTAGTATTAGTTCTGTACTAATCTCTGGTATGTGATGGAACGGCGGATTTCTCCCTCCACCAAAAATTTCAAATTAAACAGTACTGTGAACATAACCTTAAATCTACCTTCTTAAAAGATTAATAGTTTATTTATATATTTTGTGATTGATACTAAATATTCTTTTGCGTTTTGTCCTATCATATCAATCTAGGTTGATGTCTAAGCCAAAGTAATTTAGGTCAACAATTTAGTTTTGTTAGACCCTATAATATAGTTGGTGTGTATACTAATAGTTCTAAATCTCTTCACTTGCTTCATTAACAAAGAATCGCCGATATTTTAGTTGATGACATTCATTTTAAGTAAATTCATAAATAAAATAGACTCACACCTAACCAAATAATTACAGACAAAAACAAAATCTTTATGAAATCCTATTCTTCTATCGTCTGCCAGACAAATGCTCAGGCTTTATTACGTTAAGTTCGAAGTCGTTGTTACTACGCATGTGTTACAAAGCAGTCCCTTGCAGTTCCATCTTCGAACCAGGAACTAATTTCACCGTTCTTGAACCAATTCTAAATTAATTTGGTTGATGTTGGAACGCTCTCTGAATTAATACCGGTATCAGTTCTGTGTCTGTTGGAACGCAAATTCAATTTGCGCACACTCCGTACAGTTCTGAACTGAACATGTTGGAACAAACCTTTTATTAACTGTTTACACTTTGCAATAAATGGTCAAATTCAACACTCCCAACTCTCAATGACTAAAACCTAAGAGTTATCATAGGTTTGTCCCTGAGAGAAACCGTTTAACTCATTATTAGGTTGGTACAATGAAATAAATGTAAAAAAGTTAGTAAATATCCCTATAATTTATCGCTCAGTAGAATCGACAATTGGTAACATCAAACGCCGCCATGATGTAAAAAGTAAATAAAATATTTTCATATATCATAGATATATGAATATTTTGATAGTTGCACAATAACCTGGAACGACATCTATTATCCATTACATTCACTAAATACATCAATGGATAAAAAATAAATAGAAAGATTGATGCAATAAAAAATATAAATAACTATTGTCATTTTTATGGAGATGATTTAAATTTTCGAAAAATTCAAAAAGTAGGTAGGTTTTTGGTGCAAGGTAGTAGATTTGAGCAAGACACTAAAAGTAGGTAGATCTACCGAAAAGTAGGTAGAGTTGGTAACGCTGAGCTCAATATAGAAGCAAATGTGTAGAGGTAACGCCGCGACTGTAAAAGGACCACAACGAGTTCCGGATGTAGTCGTACATACGCCAGGCACTTATTTAATACAGTGTCGCGCAAAAGAATACGGCACCGAAATATTTTTCTAATCATTTTCGTTTTAATTTTGCTACCGATCGACAGATACATCTATATAACGTCTAAAATGTTGTTCTTTATTGAAAAATCTTTTCATTAGACCACGCTAATACCATATCTTTTAAGCGAAAAGGGTCGATTACTTTGTTATAAAATAATATACACGATGTACCGAAATTAGCATGTAATAATTTGCTGTCTAAAAAAAAATGTAATGTAAAAGATTGCAATCACTACAGGATGTCTGGACTTATCAGGGCAGAAACTTTGATATTCATTCAATATACTTATCTATTCAGTATACTCTCTTAATAATATTTGGCATTAAAAATTAACCAATACTGCAATGAAACACTGGAGTGGGTAAATATCCGCGGAAAAACAAAAGTGTTACGCAACAGTAAGTCAGATTTGTTAATTCACTTCCACCAGTCATTGTGGTGCCATTCATTGTTACACTTTTACTATCAAGAAAATAAAACACGATCAGGTACTTTTTTTGCTTCTTAAACTGGCTGTTCCTACTTTCAAAAATAAGGTCAAATATGAGTAAACCGTTGAATGTTTGAGAGACTAATACATTTGTAAAAGTACCTACTAGTTTTTAAGATTCGTTAAAATGCAGACGATATAAAAACAATAACTATTTCACTTTCACATTTAATGTAATAAAAAAGGAAGTGTACATTCTAAGAAAAAATGGAACTTTGTTGCTTTGGTGTACAGAATTAAAGCAGGTTTCACACAACGAAATATTTATCCTGAAAAATAAAGGTCTGCCTTTCTACACAGTTTTTTTTGTACACTGTAACCCTCAAAAAGTGAGTACAAACAAAAATAAGGAATGTATTTTCTCAAAAAATAAAATGTCTATCCCGTTACAATGACTCAATTATGGATGACCGATTCCTCTGTAACTTCCAGCCGTTTTCACAGCGGTTTCACGACTTCACAATCTGTTACGAATTGGATCGTAAATTAAAAGTTGAACTTTTTTTACCGGATCCAATTTGATTATTCGCGCCGAAAATTAGGTCAATGTGGCGTGAATAATTGGACCGGTCAAAGGTAGTTCGCAGAAAAAATGGGTCATACAGGGCAGGGCATTCCTAAAGTAGATTCCCACAATTACGGGTATAGGATCAATGCTAATCCTTGGAGATTTGGAATGATATGCATCCCATATCAGCACTCAAAACTTAGTAGCAGTATGCCAAATCATTTAAATGCCATAATTGCTGCACGCGGTGGATTACAAATTAATAAATTGTACTTTTAACTTTTATTTCTATTGATAAACATGTAGGGTACGAATAATTTTGTGACCAAATATTTGTACTTCTTTCAGTAAAATATATTTTATTTTTCTAATCTTTATTCAGTGATTTCCAAACTTGTATGTATGTTTCATTGCTTATGTTAAGACTTAATATTGTTTCAAACTCAAACATTGTTTCCTTTCTATCTTCAGCCGTTCGTATATTTCATGTTAATTTTATTAATCTATTAATAAACATGTAGGGTATCTACGAATAATTTTGTAAGTCATCCTATGTATTTATGATTATTATCCTGATGAGACTGAAAAAACTGGATATTCTGTATGTGATATCTTAATGTAATGTTACTCACACATACATAAATTGTAACTAAAAATTACATGAAATGAAATAACTACTAGCAGGCGGTGCCAGGAATGATGATAACTTTGTTAAATAAACAAAAGTTATTTACATAAATACGTAAACAAAATCAGTGAAGTATGAAGTATACTCCAGAGAACTATGGGATTTTATAAATTCCACGTGGTTAATGGACAATGAGATGTGATTAAAGTCATTTTTTCTGCTAGCGTTCATCATTCTGTAAAGTCATGGTTTTGACAAATCATACGGTTCTCTACTGTACAGGGTATCCCCAAATTACATCGACAATAATTAACTACAAGTTCAGGATGATAAATAAATACGATTTATGGAAAGAATCCAAGTAAAAAGGTTTTAGTTTTTGAGTTATAGGCTTCCAAAGTTACTACAAAATTTCGATATATTTTGGGAACACCCCAAACAAACTACAGACCGCAGCTATTGTACGGCTGATCAAACTCAGTGAAATAATGATCAGACGAAAATTTATGCAAAAAAAAGGAGATGCACCCTGTACAGGATGTCCGTAATTGCCTTTAATTTAAATCGATGTACTCGGCTTGTATACACAGCGAGTTTTAAAATGTCAACACACCCATTCCATTACCGAGCGTGAAAAAAAGGTTTTATGTATCTTTCACTCCCTCGTTCAGACAGTCGTCTATTTGTATGAGGGAGTGTGACTATCTAGGACGTTGTTAAATGGCAGGACAGATAAGCAAACTTTAAAATGATCCGTCTGGACTTGCACTAACTAGGATGCGACTAACATTGAGTGTGTAAAATTTGGAGGTCGATAAAGTTACTTGGTCAACTTCTAGATTCGTAGGACTGCCAATATTAGTTTTTTTTCACGCAGCCCGTTAATTTTTCTGGTTCGTGTTTACAACGATTTTGTGGGAGCTATTTACACTACAATTACTAAATTACACTGCTACATTTTTACACACTCCATGCAAATCGCATTTTCCTCTATGCAGGATCTCTGCGAATTAGTGATACGTCTGATAACGCGAATTCCAAGTTGATAAGCGTACGTGTATACCAAGTCGAGATAATTTCATGATGCAGAAGAGGAGTACAAAATTTGTGAGGGTGTGTTGTAATTGAAACCACATCCGTCCTCTCTGTGCACAATCTTTCACGGGCAATAAGAAATATCGATACGTCTGATTATTAAAATTTCAGGTTGATACCTAACTACAGATTTATGCTATGATGAGTGATGAGGTTTAGTATAAACTTTTATGTAAAAATTTATTTTTTGTAATTCCCGAAGTAAAAAGTTTTTTTTTGTAATGGCAAAAACATACTTTTATTTTTCTACGTCAGCACTAAAATCTTTAAAATTTTAGTTTAGACATTCACATTCAATTACCATCAATATTACCAATAACGAAAAAAAAACTATTTTACGAGTAAGACTGCTGTAGATTACTTAATTTTTTGCATTAAAATATGAATTGATTTGCGAAACAATCTGGTACACTCTATAGAATCATGCAGCGAGTTGGTCAAAAATTGGACTTGTTGAGAATATTTATTGACAGCGTATTTTATTCCAGGAAGCATCACATTGACCATACTTTTTCATAAAAAAGTGACATAGTTTGGTTTATCTTGACGTCATAGAGGAAAAGTAGTTTTTCCTTTAAATTTGACGATAGCGGTTTTATAGTAATTATACAGGCTGTTTTAGAAAGAAGGACTATAAAATAAAAAAAAAAAGAACGTCAACTTTTTTTGGGAATTATAATTATTATCTACACATGTATATTTATGAATTTACAGTCGATGACGAAGTAGCCCAAGTGTAATAACCTCAAACAAATATATTATCGTAAAGTACGAGTGAACTTTGGATAAAAGAGTCCAGGAAATTTTGTTAGCGTGATGAAACTGTAACTTATGACGATGAATTCTTACATATAAACATATGTATACTATATGTACATCATTACGGTTTGACATCGTTAGGTAACATAAAAATAATTTGTGTCTTTCCAAGTAATCTCCAGTGCACAGCCACATCTACATACATATGTATGCATATTTGGTTTAATATCATGTCAACCATTTGGTGTCTATGCATTTCCTATTCTGGAAAGTTTAATTTTGTAAACAATTTATTATTTTCAACTCGTTTTATCTCCTTTTAACCTTGATATGTAAAAAATATCAAACTCGTATCAAATTCAGATGTTTGAACGCAATGCAGCTCAAGTATTTGACAATATTTGTGACTTGCATAAACATATCTATTCTTTATAATTAAATATACGTCTTTTTCGTATTAAACTGTAGATAAGGGCTGGGTAAGACAAACCGGAATGGACTAATCGTAGTAGTTCCTGTCGGTACTAATAAATAATAACAACGGGAATCATCCATTTTTCGATTGAAAATAAAAGGAAATTAAAGTGTAGGTAGACTATTTTTTGACACAGAAGCACAATTAAATGTTTTGAATTAAGAGTCTGTTATTAGCACGGTGCGGTAATTAATATGGCCATCTTAATCCCCGGATTTACACCCTATTAAAAACTAAGAAGAAACCGTGGTAAGTGGGACAAAACATGGGCCTCCGTGTCTACTGCAGAATACCTCAAAATTAAAAATAGAGACAATGCCATGGGTCGTACCAGTGGTTCTGTTTCTTGCTCAAATGTTTTTTAATTTTTTTTTTTATTGTATTGATTCTTATGCTTTTTAACTAATATTTATATATGTTTTATATACGATTCTAAAAACGCATACGCCCCTTAGATCTTACCTGTTTAACAAGGTTTTTATTGTAACAATTATTACAATAAAAACCGATATTTATTCTGGTTGTGTACATAATAGTTTCACTAAGCCAGTGATCACTTCTTCCTTTAATGTATTTTCAAGGTTGGTACCGTACCGAAAAGGGAAACCGCGACCTGGATTCTCATACAGGGTGATCCGGATAGCGGAACCGCGTGTATTGGAATCGAAAAATAATTTCAAAAATTCAGTGTTACGCTATAAGGGCATATAAGTTCTCGGAACAAAAAACAAATATGGATAAAGCCCGTTAAAATGTATCTAAAATATTAGGATATGTTAAATAATTCAGTTAAATTAAAAACAGTAGCTTTTATCAGTAATATTCTCAGTTAAGTACGAATTTAATTAAGTTGCCTGGGAACTCTTAAACCACACTAGTGATTGGAATTATAAAAAATTCAAAATTGAGAGAACCTTATAGATAAAAATATATTAAGTGACATATCAATTAACAATAATTATTACTGAATAAGGATATAAATAAGGATAATAATAAGATAGAACCAATTAAACTAAGACTAAATATGTAGTACGTATTACTTAACGATTTGTTCACTACACATTTTTAGAAATGAGTTATTTTTTGGAAATACCCATTATTCAATCTTCAAGTGGAAATCAAAGGAAAAAAATGTTACAATATAATAAATATGTTTTAAAATATACATAAAACAAATACATTCTTTTAATAGATTAAAATAAAAAATAAGAGCTACAAAAATTAGACAATTAAAAGTAATTTTGTAAACGACATTAAAATATTCAGACACAGTGAATCTTAACCAGGTGTTTGTGCAAACATGCATGTATATACGTAAGAATGTGTACCTACATCTTTATATTAAGTACCTATAATTTAAAACGAAAATATTTATACAGGTAATGAGTAAACTGACTCATTTTTATTTACAAGTGATAAGGGAAACTTAAAACAGTAAATCAATAAACCTGTTTAATATTTGTCTTTCCTTATCACCAGATATCTACCTGTTACAAAGTAGGTATTAGTCGCAAATATAAAGGAAAGATTAGTCTTTTCATTGGGCAGACTACATTTATCGCAAATTTAAAACCTGATCCCCGATAGTTGATATCAAACTTTAAATTATGAAGTATCTACCATATTTATATCTCATTACGTTTTTATCAATGGTGGCAAAAATAATGGATAAAATTCTACGTACTTGTAAAACCCTTGATGCCATGGAAGATAACTTAAGACGACTATTGCAGTTTCAGATTTCGGATCATGCCGGCAGAAACCAAACGTCCACTTCGATTCGACGTCAGTAAGCACGAACGAATAGTGTTGTATGACATCGCTGCAACAATTTTAGAAATAGTTCTGCTAAGCTAACTGATAGCACGATAAACATACTTCTCAAACTTGTACGGATACGCGAAATTGGGCACCGATTTTAACACTTGTTCATCCTTATACTTCTCAGGGAACTGCTGGATAATCCATGGATCCTTGCTACCAGTGGGAGGTACAACTTCGCAGAAACATTCAAAGAAATGTTTGACGTTCTCCCTGAAATATACCACACACTGTCCCTTTAATAATTCATCACTTTGGGGTTACGGGCTCTCCACCCCACGTAACACATAATTGGATTTGAATAATAATAGCCAATTAACTCACCTGATTCTGGACCCCATTACGGCGATCGTGGTACGTTTACTCCATAACAAATACGCACATTTAGCACTTTAGTACAAATTTGGTGGCATGTTTAAAATTCCAATCACACATATTGAAAACACTGAACAAAACACTCCACTCGCGACCGTAACTCTACACTCAACTGACAGGAGAGGAAATGAAGATAAAATAGGTTAGAAAAAGATGACTAATCGACGTCAGCTAGCGAACCTCACAACCGTCAAGTTACAGAACGAGTAGAAAAGTATGTATAAAGGGAACTATTATTATCAGCAATGAAGTTTGTCACAAAACAGGGGATAATTTAAATGTTTATAGAACCCAGCAGTGTTTAACCTGATCATTTTCCTATGCATTCCATTTAAACTTGTTCAAAGGGTTATGATGTGATTTATTTAGAACCCCCCGCATCCTTCGAGTACCATCCTATTTTCTTATTCAGTTGTTCAATTTAGAACACAACTTCAGAATGATGTGGGTTTCCTATTGTTGAATCGTTCACCATCAATTTAAGTTTTTTTTTTTAACAACTTTACTATAAACTCTTAGATATTATTATGTCTATTTAGATGTTTTGTGATTATGACATCGATGATAGTTATGTTAATGTTCTATTTATGCGTTCCATTTAAAATCATGAATACAATTCACCTTCAGATCAGTTCATAATTATCAATTCAGCTCACAATCAGTTTATTTTGTGGTTAAAAGAGGGCAGCTAAGGTTGAAGAGTTGTATCACATGATTGATGTCTGAAAAGTTATGTAAACATAACCTGCACTAGTTTAAAAATGTTAATCAGGCAGAATATTCTGCCGAAATCTATTAAAGACGCTTGTGTAACAGCCTTTGTGTTCGCCATAATACCACTTATTTATTATTTCGAACTCTTCGTCGTTCTGCCGAAATACTACAAACAATGGAGCCCGTCGTACATGTTTCATTTCTGCACGGGCAATTTTATACTCTTCAATTTGTGTTCAAACTTAATGGCCATAATATTATGCGACACGAGCATAAGAGGAAGAGTTCTGCCCACTGATCTAAGGCCAGACTGGAGGTTCTGCAGCGTCTGCGGAGACAATTTCCCCGCCAAGGTCTTGGCACTGCGACACCTGCAACGTGTGCATTTTAAAAAGAGACCACCACTGCATGTTCACCAGTTGCTGTATTGGATTCGAAAACCATCGTTACTTCTTAGTGTTTGTGCTTTATATGTTTATAGCTACCGTGTACGCTTCATACTACAACATGTCTTTCATGTGGGACTATCTACCGTTCCCTACTTGGAAGTCGTTAGCTAAGATTGTGTTTCCGCTGGCCACGCTGTTCATGGAATGGTCGCAGGATCAGCTGTACACTTTTTCATCATAATAGTCCTCTTAGGAGGAATGTTTACGGGCACTCTACTTTGTTTCCATGTAGACCTGATGTTGAGGAGCGTAGTGACGCATGAACGTAACACGACGAGCAAGTACGACAGAGGACCGTGGGAAAACGTAAAAATTGTGTTGGGCGATAAGTGGTATCTGGTTTGGTTGTCTCCGTGGATTGAGAGCAGGTTGCCTTGCGACGGAATTGACTGGTCCAGTATGGTTTCTGACAAGGTGAAATGATCGTTTTTGTGGGTATGTGTTGGAAATTGAGTCACAGAGGCTACTTACATTTCGGTTGCTGCTGAAATTGATGATGTTATAAATTAATTTAAATTTAAATTGACAGAAAAATAATTATTCATTCATTTTCTTGTTTTAATTTTATTAAATTTTATTTTAGATATCAGTACATACACTGTAAATAATTGAATAACCTGGATTGAAGCAAAATAAATTGCCAAATAATTTAGAATAACTGAGTAATTTTAAAGATTCTGATATATTTTTCTATTGTACAATAATGTCATGAAATTTTATAATTATGAAAAAACATAGTGAGTAACGTATGTGAGTTAGGTTTTAGGATTATCAAGAAATTGATGTTTTAGTATTATAACTAAAGTTGGCATACTGCACGCAACATATAGGCAACTCGAGCAGCATCTGATGGGGGTTGCCTCAATTTGATTTGATTGTAGTAGTTCTGTGAGAGCTGAAGCTGTTGTACAACTGCCGCTATACACAATATATTGAATAATGTGATATAATTTCATATTAAAATATGGCACACATCCGAGAAGATAGTAGTTCATTTCCTGTATTATACTTATGACCAGCCAACTTTAATTATAACAAAAGCGTATAAAGGATAAACTTTGCCATAATGAGGTACTTAGGTACCTTCTTTTTATTCTGTAAAGATTTAGATTAATAATTTTGGAACAAGCATACATTAGTATACTTGTACTTTGAATATTTCCATATAATATAAAATTACTCCTATTTTGTAAATCACGCATTTAATAACTGTGATATTATGGTGAACATATCTTTCTTTTGTAATGCTAAAAAAAAAACAGTTTGACATTGTGCTCTCACAATTACGGACCCAGTATTATTTACAGTGACAAAAATTAAGAACATAATGTTCTTAACAAAAAATACAAGTATTTGCAGTAAAAAAATAATTTAGCCTTAAAACTAGGAGTAAATAACTCATCAATAATATAAAAATTATTTATTATACTTTCATACATTAAATGTTTTATAAAATTTGAGTTTAGCACCTTACTGTTAGTATCATCAATAAAATTAATAATTTGTATTATTATAACCAGTATAAGATCAAATGGCACTATTATTAAATTTGTATAGAGACAGTGTTATATACAAAGGTTTTATACAACAATGTTGCAAATATTTGCACACAACAGTTCTGTTTTATATAAAATTTTTAAAGCCAAAAATCCTCAGATCTTTATAACCCAGTTAGCTATATTAAGACTGAGAATTCACTTCAGTGTAAAAATTACACATTATTTCGAGGAAGTAATTTGTTGCCTATAATCGACATTCGATTGTAATCAACAGCACAAACATCCCATATAAAAACGTATGTCACTTATATACACAAGGTAACCTGCACGTTATCTCTCTTATTTTGTCTCACGAGAATCACATTTTGTTTCACTGACTTGTAAATAAAATGTATATTTATCATAGATACGACAATTGTCTTATTCACTATCAAAATACTGCCTCTTCTTGCCCGTTGTTCCTGTTTGGTGGTGCGGATCTCATCTGCAGCATCTGGATGAGGCTGGCCTTTTCTCGTTCTAGTGCCGATATTCGCTCACTTTTCTTACTCACCTCCTGGAACATAATGACAATATATTTAGCTCAAATAACTCATCACAGACAGGATAGTGTAGTAACAAGAAGTTTTGTGCCAACAAAAGAATGGGTTAATTATAACGAAGCCAAAAAAATAATGAAGCAATAAATAAATTTATATAAAAAATTATTATTTAGATTAATAGAATAGAAATTATTATTAAGATATATTTACATAAAAAAACATTGCGAAATGTGGAAAAGTAAGTAATCAATTAGGTAGGTATATGTGTATCATGTTACCTCAGTAAGAAGCCTGTTTTGCTGCTTTAGCCTATCGCTAAGATCTTGCGGTTGGTGGGTCTGTGGATAGTGGTGTACGGCGAGGTTCATGTGGAGGGGCAAACCGCCCCTTTCCCAACTTTCCGTAAGGGCAGCGAGGTGTCTGTTCACTTCCAAAACCCTAGCTCTTTGCAGCTCCAACCTTTCTTGCTGAGCTTCTGACCAATGTTCCTGCAAAATGTATGTTAGATAGTAGTTTTCTACTTCAAAGCAAAATGCTTTACCACACTCAGGTTATTAATTAATTCATATTTATATTTTTGTATTTACTATGGACATATGCTTTTTGGTTATTATATGCCGTTATGCTTTTGATTCATTTAAAAAAATGACAAAAGTAATAAGGTAAAAAAAAAATAGAAATCATCCAGCAGACATCTGTTGATAAAATAAAATTTTAAGTTTAGTTTAAAGTGCACGTGTAGGCAACCAGAATTAATGATATTTGTTTTAGCGATTGCGGACTGTCTGGCGTTTGCTTGATGTTTCCCAGCTTTACCACCGATTTATAATACATATACACTGGTCTCAAAAATTTGGCCCTCCAATTTGTTTACCTCCACAATTTGGCGGAAAATCCCTCCGCAATTCGGCGTTTTTCTATCCCCCACTATTACCACGAACTCTTTGCTCCTGTGCGGCGCGCTATTTGAAATCCTTGCAACATTAGTTTATTGAATAGGAAGCAGAATTATATTTAAAAACGCGATATTCCTTTATATTATGGGATCCTTTATGTGTATTTATAGAACCCTTACAATTTTTGGCTCCATTACTAAAAATTTGGTCCGCGCACTCCTACGTACATTTTTCACGCCGGCAAAACAACAAATAAGTACAGCCTCACTTGACAGTAAGCACCAATGCCGTGACTTTTCAGTGGCTGTGGTGGGGTACCCCTCTTGAAGCCAAATTCTGGAGACATTCTGTTCCCGAGCTACGCCGAATTTTGGCGACTCCAGTGTAACTAGATCACCGAGATGTATATAAATCGGTGAACTAGATAAGTAGTGAATGGGGATGCGCAAGAAAATTTTTAATCCAGATAGGGAGCTTTACCATTACTTCTATTGCCATTTACCATTATTCTATTTGCCTTTTTTTATTTGCACTGAGTATTTTCGTCGCATAAATCTCCAACTTTCTCTGTTACCACCAATCACCATTATTATTAGTACGTGACTTACTTCACACCGTGTTTAGCATAAAAATAAGTAAATTTTATTGGTCTTATCTGCAGTAGATACGAGATTATAAAAATTGAAATGTTTTACCTTGCCAGTCAGGTTGCACGATTATTTATTATGGGGCTAATATAAGGCTTGCAAACAAATCCCAATAACTTTAAAGAAGATATGTATGTCGTTGTTGTTTTGCGTAGCGATTATACCTGGATTTTTATGTCGCAATTCATGATAACTACCTATTACGGATAACACGCAGTAAATAAGAATTAGTCATATTATTTTAAATGTATGTATGTATGTATAAGTGAATAATTCATGTTTTAAACATTACAAGGTACATGCTCATGTGTTTGTTTTTCAGACAACTAGGAAAGTAGTAGGTCTTTGAGAAACTAATCATTCATTACCAAATAGACATGTTTTTCTGTCTATCCCTCATTTACATTTTCTATCTACTAATAAAATATGTTTTTCTTTGTTAGTAGGTATGCGGTAAGTTTTGAATAATTTTACACCATATCTGAGGTATGAACTACATATTGGGATACACAAACATACATATACGGTGTGTTCCATTTTGAACAGATGCACTCTCATATTTCTATGTCTGTTAAGGGATTACAAAGTTTTTTGTCAGAATGAGTGTTCAAACGAAGCTATCTTTCTGTATGTAAAAGTTATTTCTGTTGGGTCTTCTACGGTCTACACTCGAACCCCTCTTAAGTCACCAAATCCGTGCATCATCGTCTCGCTTAAGTCGCGAAATTTAGCCTCTCTTAAGTCGCGATCATAACCTCAACTTTTTTGTGTTTTAGCTGCAAAAATAAATATTTACAGATATACCACAGCACTTGTTATAATGAAAAATGAGCCAACTGAACGAAAAAAATCAACGTAAGTATACCCAGTCGTGCGTGACAAAGTTCAATTTTCCACTTGAATGAATATTTTAAAGGTTAAATATTTTTAAAAAGACACCTAACCTATTTTAAATCAATAAATGTCATCACAATCATTGTTTTCAATAAAAATTGTACATATTCATGCGAGAATCCAATTTCCAAACGTAGTTCTAAAATTTTTACAGGCGGCGACTTAAGAGGGACGGTTTCGTGACATAATAGGGGGAAACGTGGTGAAATAAGAGATGATGTGAATTAAGCGGATGTGACTTAAGAGGGGTTCGAGAGTATTATGTTCTACAGAAACTGAAAACATATTGGGCCATCTTTAAAGAAAATTTATTTAAGAATAAAAAGAAAAATAGCTTAGTCGATCTATAGGTATCTCAAAGCCTTAATTCGATGGTAAATTGATCTAGCAAAATCCAGCGTAACTGTAGAGGGGTGGCTCACGGGGGCTGAAAAAAGGATGAAGGGGTGGGACGGTGGGACTGCCACCAACGCTCAGGACTTGTTAGAGAAGTCTTAATGTGTGTCAGGACAGGATTTTTACTCGCCAGCGACCTTCTCAGCCCACCCTGTAGGTCTTTGAATTGTCGCCAGAATGTTGTGAACATGGATTTGGTTCTTGCGGTGTGGACGGTGAACTCTTTAAGCTACAGTGTAGCGACATCGGCATATTAAAACCAACTCTATAGGCTACTGAAATTTAAAAACTGCAGGTCTCTAGCCTTAATAGAACGCAAATGGCGCTAATCTAAAAAGTGTTAATTTTAACGAGCAGTTTATTATTTGTATTTTGATATGTCATAAAGACACGATAAATACAAGGAAACACTTCGTATATAATTTAGGAGTAATTTCCTTTAGTTGAGGAATTTCCTGCATCAGTTTATGGGGTAAAAACGCTTCTTAATCGACTGCTACCAGCTCATAAAGGAAGCGCTTGCAACGGCCGCTTGCGTTTTAACCAAACGAAGCGTGTGCGTTTCTACTGTAACACGATATAATCCATTGATTCGTTAATTAGACGGATCCATCAAGGCGTATAAAATATTTCGCCTCGGAGATAGGATTACGCAGGATGCCGGAGTGCTCGAGCAGGAAATTTGACGTTCTTTTGCCGCCGAAGAGCCATTTACTTGAACTAAGCGGTTTTTGTCGGGCGTATGGAAGCATATAATGCACGGAATACAATACGACGACCTCTAGATCGTTTGTTCGCGAGGACTACATCGTTGTCAACGACCTTTGACTGCCGAAATGGAAAATATTCCGTGATTCTTATCTACGAGCGATGTGTCGAATCCGACAAACAACCAGGTCCGACTTTACATGACAACGAACCCAGACCTCGGCAAATATTTTCAAAAACCAAGAACGAATGTACGAGCACATCTGAGGAGTTCGCGCGCAAATCCCGCTAAATCCCCAGTCAAATTTGCGGAAAATCGCAAAAAACGTATTGCAATAAATACAATTTTCTTACCGTTTTACTGATTTATACTTTGTACTCTGCTGATCGTTAGGACATTTTTAACAATTTTCGCAGAATTTTTTTAACCTTTACTTATAAAAATATATTATTTTTTTTGGATTAAGCGGGTGTTGGTTTAAATATGGAAATATTTTGTATATAAAAATATATTTTGTATATAAAAGAAAACTATTTCCTAAATCCTGTATTAATAAAAAAATACAGATTTTTTTTATAAAATCTGCACTATACATGCACGACGTTCTCCTCTGCCAGGCAATCGCACGGTTCAGCCGTGTCATCTTCCATATTGTTGATTGGTTGACTGAGTAATAAATCATTGTACCAAGCCAAGTCCTCGTCATCCTTCCAATCGTTTCCAAAGTGCTCAGTTAATAGATTTTCCAAAGATTTTTCTTTTTCTCTTATAAGCGGGCTTCACAGAACGACGAAGTGTCGGTGGTAACACAAGATTCACCCTGGCAAGCAACACTACAGCAAAATATCGGCATTCTGTGGTATTTACGCGGTTTCTTTTACAGATTCTATGGAAATATTGTATGCCAACCATATATCTAATACTCCTATATTGCTGGTCACCCATAAGTTTGGGAAGGTGTCACTGGAGTATCAGTGAGACATGTTGCAACTGGAACACTTGACCTGTTGTACGCTAGAACAACACGAGGTCTGAGTGGGGCAGTTGGTTTGTGTATTGACGCTATAACTGATGCACGCTTGTAGGCATGTTCAAGTTCTACGGGAAAGACGCCTAAGACTCAGTAGTTACGAGCACGAGAAACAGGCCTTACAACAGCTGTCCATGTAGAAGCTGCCCTTGAGTGTATTTGCCCGGCGTTCCAGCTAACGTCTTTTTCGATATGTCGAGACCACTCCTCTCAGTGTCAACGATACCAGTACTCTTAGAAGTGTCATATTGACGAGCCAGTCTCACGCTGGATGACATTCCCAACTTGGTGTCTTGCTCTTCCTACCAACCGCTCTTCCCTCTGTGCAGTAAATACTCGTGGTCTTCCACTTTTTGGAAGGTTCAACCAAGGCATATTCCTGCTCGGCACGCGCGTAAGACTCGAAGGAGTTCCGATAAATGGGCTTCTGCGCACCGAGGTGATTTCGTCCATCTCGAGTATTCGAAATATTTCAGCGTTGGGTACCCATACCTTGAAAACGAAGGGCCCATTACTTTTTTAGGTGATGACTTTTTGTTATTTCTAATTTATACATTTTGAAAACATAAATCTTCAAAATAAATAACCCTCGACTGACAGTCAACAAAGTAAACAATCTTTTGTTACCAAAGGCGACCTTTTGAATTATTTCAATTATTTTTTCACTAAAATTTTCAAGTTCATGAATTTCATCACCAAAACTTTGGACCATGCGACGTTAGGAGTATTAGATATATGACCTGCCAACACTAAAAATATGTAGGTGAAATGTTGCCAGCAACACTATGTCGTTCTGTGAAGTCCGCTTAACGCGTAAAGCGTTATTTTACCTATATGGGATTGGATTTAACGCGGTATGCTCCAAGGCCGTATATTTGACAACTTTTAAAGGATTTAACGGGTCTGGTTTTATGTAAGGTGACATTTGAGTAGGGGGGTTAAATTGAAAACCAAAGGGGGACAATTTTTTATTGTACTTTGAGGGATTTTGACTTTAAATGGGTGTCTAAAAAACAAATTTGAACATTTCTTTTTCGAAACTTGGTTATAAGGACATTTGAGTAGGAGGAACTAAAACTAGGATATTTCGTTACTTAATCTCATAAAAAAAACTAAGACAGAACCCGTATATATTTAAATATGATAATTGAAACTATATTATTCCAAACACGACATTAAAAGCGCGTACGCGAAAATATCAACAGTTACCCCCGACCAATCACGTAAAGACACCCCTCCCATAATTTCAATTAGCTGCTATCTTCACAATAATATAAAATGGCCATTAGATCAATAAAACCTCCTCAATGTGTTTTGCACGTATAACCAGACAGAAAAAGACCACAATTTCATTTTTTTCCATCAACATATCTTAAATGACTTGCATTTCTAATACAATAATACTGTTTTAATATTTTAGTATTACAACATATCTATAGTAAAATAAATCGACTTTAGGCTATATTTTTTATGGGACTATTTTAACGGAAGTGTATTTCATTGGTATCAAACAAATCACACCTTGATAACCTTTTGGTCTGTATCAGCAATGTAATATTTCAAATATCCAAGATATATTTTTGTGCATATTCCAAAGATAAATGTAGTAACACAAGGGTGAATATATATTTTCAACTTTTAGAAATTAGCCGTTTTAGATATTTTTAAAGATACTCTTTTTTTTGGCCCCCCGAATAGATATGCCGGCCCTGTTTTAAATTCCAAAGCACTATATATGTATAGATTATTCTTTGAAATGTATTTTTTTCAAGGAACAACAAAATGTATTCAACAAATAAAATGTTATTCTTCATTTCACCTTTTTTGCTTTTTATTATTTTTTTATAATAACAATGTCAATGTTTTAAAACACGAGCCGCTACTGAGTAACGGGTGCACTTCTACCACAGGTAACAAAACCGGCAAATATTTGAAAAATGACCGAAAGAGAACACCACAAACGTATTTAATGCAATTAACGACGTTACGTTCCAATTTTTTTTTCTGGCCGACCGAAGCGAAGTTTGCGGAGTGACATTTTTTTTTGTTATCTTTTCCGGGCGAGTGTAACAACCGCTCAAACGCCGTGTAAAACTGGAATTTATAATAAAATGTCGACTGCCGAAGTTAATTAGTAGTAGAAGAGCTGGTGAACGTCATGTACAGTTTTATATGGTTGTAATTTGTAGACAAGGTACCTACCTTCTCTGTACCTGAAAGAAGTATCAACAACCTTGACAATTCAATCAGGTCTATCCCCCAAGTTTGCACCAAAAATGTAGGTAATAACGAGGTGTATAGTCCATCTATTTTGAATTGAAAATGATAAATACACCTGGGGAACAAAAAAAGCGGTGCAACTTTATGATTCCATGGGCGTGCTCGAATAATAAATTTTAGGGATAGGTAATAATAAATAATTATCGTCGCTTTTATATTATGCCTTTTTTTATTTACATACATATGTACATATATGTATGTAAATAAAAAAAGTCAGGATAATACATGTATGTATTATTTATATTTATTTGTATATTATACTAATGTTCATTTGGCCAGTAATATGTTTTAATTTTTTTGTACTTGCAAACAAGTAATGTTAAAAATATTTAAAAATGCTGCAGAACTAAACAAAAAAGCCATCTTTTAATTAAAATATATTAATAACGCGATAAATTGTGGATATTGAAATTTTAGTTAATTTATCAATTCGATTAATAATTTCAGTATCAGTCTTTTTTCTCATTTTCACGTTGAAGGAATTCATATACAAGTATGTTTAAAATAATACGCTGACTTTGACAATGTAAGTCTTTATTTTTAAATTTACCGTACTCGACCATTTCGACATTTTCGCTGGTTATATCTGAAGCTACGTTACTTTCATCCGTTTCGAAAGGCCTCCAGAAAGCCATGTTTATGAAAGAGGTATTGATTAAAAATATCGATTTTTTAATGATTGAATTATGACGCAAATAAAATAAAAGTTTGTATAATTTAAACGTTCTAAAAACTCACTTCGCCGTTATTGTACTCGCACAGAATATGAAGCATCAAATCACTCACAAAAACAATGTTTTTTTTTTTTGTATGCAGTCGGTCAAAGGTAGCGTGGTTATAACCCGTGTTTTACCGCCAACGTAATGAACTGGGTCGACTGGGTCGAATGTCAGGTGGCATATTTCCCCCTACCAAAGTAGCGATAATGACCAATGGAGTGTAGGTTCCGCCCACTTCTTACGTTGACATGCCTCGTCAAGTCAACGTTGATTACGATACGGCATATACGGGTAACAGATCAGTATAGAAAGCGTATTTAGTTCCATACAAAGTGTTAGTAAACTGATATATCCTTATCCTACCTCGTACAAGTACCTATTTTCGATTTAGAATGGAAATTGTATACTTCTTGAAGCTTTGAGACGCTCTTTATTTGAAATGGATTCCATGTTCTTTAGATTTAGAAAATATTGATATTTTTGTTTGCCCTATCTGTATAATTTTAATGTGACAATGAAAACTTGCTCTTATGTTGAGAAGGTTTGTGCATCTTTTTTTTTTGTGCTATAAGGAACAAATAAATCCTACATATCCCACTAATTTACAATTCGAATTCAAAATGTAAGTTCATTTGGTAAACACTTATATTTTCCCTACAGTTTATTTGAATATTGGAAACAAAAATTAAATGCACTCAGTAAATACGTTCTGAAAAGTCAGTTTCGTTACACACAACATTTATTTTCTTGCCATAAGCCACAAGCCTATGCTTACGTCACGGGAAGACAGCGACATAGCCAATCCCAGAGAATTATTTTAGAGGAAATATCTGGTGATAGTCTAATCTAGTTGCACAAATTACCTTTTAGTTAGACCTTTATAATAAATGTATCTCGGTGACATATGCCCAGTAAATCCTATAAAATATCAGACTTCGTTCGCCAGCTCTTAGACTATAACGACAAATCTGCAGTTCTCAGTAGCCTACGCTCATTGCAAGTGAACTATCATGCCACTAACCTACTTAACGAATTATGAAAGACTTTCCTCGCTTAGGTTCCCATTCCCACACAGTGCTGTATATTGGATTGTTTGTTATTAATTTTTTTCGTATTTCTTTCCAACTGTTTCGCAAGTAGGTTTGTTAGCTCTTAGTTTAAATTAGCCTCTATAGTACAGGGTGACCCAGAATTGAATATAACTTTGCGGTGACTGATCTGATGACAGTGATGACAGTGATGATACTGATGATAATACCGGCGCATGATAAATATATTGTTATATGGTATATAACGTGCTTTAATAGTAAACTCTAAAAAGTATTTAACATAAAACATGACCTCCACGGATTGCATAAATAATTAAAGCACATTTTATTCAAACATTTTTTTTACATCATACATGAGGCAAGACGAATTAAAGTTAAATGAAAGTGTTAAACCAGCTTGGTTAAGATTCCTATACAATGCTAGTATTTTTGGTATTTTAAAGTAATTAAAGTACTTATTATTAAAATTAGTAAAAATGGTTTAAACATTGATGAAAAATGAAACAACCCTACTCATCAAAACAATAACGACTTTTAAATCGTTCATATTTATCATAAATTATAATTACCTGCTATATAATACTGTAACAGGGAACACGAGATATTTATGTATATTTATATAGGCGTTCGAAGCAGGTGTTACCTGTGTACTTTCGCTGATATAACAGTAAAACTCGTAAATAAACACGTTCCATTGCCGCGAACAACTGGAAGAATACATCTCCGGCATTAATCAGCGGCGCTGGCCAGACTGGCCTAAAAACGTTACTATAATTTCTTCGAGACACCGGATTTCAGCGCACTCGTTATATTTGGTATCTGTAACGCGACCACTCGTTTCCAAGATACGTTGTCATTGAATTTTTGTCGTTGCTCGTTAGTATACACATGCATATTTCAATTTAACATCGTTTACTTGTAAAGCAAACGGCTTTTGAAACAGGGTAAATCACAATGGCTGTCGCCGCAGTCAAATGGAATTCTGTTATTATATAATATGTAAAATAGATATCTACTGTATATAGGGTGTTATCTGTATCATTTTCTAAACACCAACATGCATCATATACAGGGTCGGTAAGTCTACTTATTTAAACAACAAAGTGTTTCTGCGCGTATGCTCCTTCTCTAAATGCTTTTTGTTCGTCGGTTCAAACTGTCACACTGTGCAACATTCACTACATCTATCAGAAGCGGCTCAAGGCGTGTCATATTCCCTTCCACAAAGTCTTTCAGGTGTTAATTTACTATCTCAAGTGAAATTTTGAGGTACAATACTCGTAAATATCAGAGATCTTAAATTGTGTTGTATGATATTACCCAGGTGTGTATTGCATTTTTATTTCGACTCACCGAGTTTTTCAAAATTTTGGACCAACCGTTAAACATGTATTAAAACAATATAGGGACTGAAAACTATATAAATCACAGGAAAACTACCTAACTACCACAACCTAGACAGCTTTTTTTCGGTTGAAAATGATATCATATCGGTTGGTATGTTTGGGGTTTGGTAATTGTGGTTGGTATATTTGTGTTTCGCTTTGTTGCTATTTAATAATTGTATGGTATAAAGACAACCAATAAAGATGGAGACAAAATGTAATTTAAAGTCAAAATGATGAGCTTGGGTTGATTTCTAGAGAAAAGAGGCGGCAAAATTTTATATTTCAATTGACCAATCACAATATTCAAATAAAATAAGTTGACGAAAAGAAGCTGCCATAGACTCTAAGCTTAAATTGGTGATTGGTGCTTCTAACCGATTTACACTAAAGCATTTTTTGAATCTTCTTACAGAGACGTTTTTGTTGGGATCTTATGTTGCGTTTCGTACTCACCACGTGGCCCATCCTCCCCAGGTACTTCATCTTCTCCTGCACGGCGGCCACCTGCTTCAGGTACCATTCGCGCGCCTTCTCCACCGCGCTCAACCCCTGCATGAGCACCTCCTTCTCCTGCTCGATCTGTTTCATCCTCTTCAGCATGTTGTAGTCGATGCCGTTCTGCAGCGTGTGCCGCCTCGGCTCTCTCCTTCTCGAGTTCGCCTTCTTCTGGTACAACCCGCCGCCACCTCCGCCGCCGCCGCCCCCTGCCTGCATGTCGGCCGCCTGCGCCGACGCTTTGCCGTCCCCCAGGCTCCTGCCGCTCCTCAGCAGCCCGCCGGCGTATTGCTACACAAAAATAACAGAGAAGTTCGTCGGTCTGAGAGACCGAACGTTACAGGCGGAGGGTTAAATTCGTTCTTACCGCATGCGTTTGCTGCCGCTTATCGCCCGCGCCGCCCCCCTTATTCTCCAGGTCGTTCATCATCATCAGACCCATCTGCCAGTTCTGGAGTGCGGTGCGGATCTCGGCCCTGTCCATGTTGCCGCCGCCCCCGCCGGCAGCGGCGACCGTGGCCGCCCTGGGCGGCTTCGGGGGCCCGTACAGCGCAGGCTTGTTCACGTTGGGCACGGGCTTCTCGACGGTTTCGTGGCCGGGGGCCCTCCTTGCGCTCGGGTAGGAGCTGGGGCATGGAGAGCGTGCGCTGCTGCGGCATCACGTTGTTGGGCCTTATGGCCGCGGTGTTGCCCCAGGTCGGCTTCGGGGGGTTGTCGATGTCGAGAAGGGGCGCCGACGGGGGCCGGTTGGGCTTGACGCCGACCTCCTGGTGTTGCTGCAACGGAAAATATCAAGAATGTTTTCAGTTAAACTTGGTTAGGTCAATCGTCGATGTGTAAAGCGTGTTGTACACGTACCAATTTATTGCACAATAAATTGTAGGATTTATTTTTCAATTTTTAGTAACTGTTTACACTTTGCAATATTTGTAACAATTTATTGGCCAACACTGCTCTCAACTCTCAATGACTAAAACCTTATCATAATCATAACATAGTATAAAACAAATCTTTTTAATACCTATTTTTAGTTTACAGGTTTTTTATAGAGGATAAGGAAGGTTATTGTATAATGATAATTAGAATGTTAGAGGTTTCTTTTTCGTAAATATTGTTGAATGTAGAAAGTCAAATATGTCTACAGTTTGTACCTTAAAAGGTTAAAATGTTTCTCTTGGTCACACTTTTTTTCCTTTTGAATTGGTTTAGGTTTTGACTTATCTTTTCTTATTTTGTTTATATACTTGGCTTTTTTTTTTTGTTGGGTGGGGCTTTGGCCTGAAGGGTTTTTTTTAAGTTGTTTGGTTTTGGTTGTTAAGGGGTTGTTATCCTATAAAAGAGTTCATCATAGGTTTGTCCCTAAGAGAAATCGCTTATCTCATTACTAGCGACCCGCCCCGGCTTCGCACGGTTTACGACATCACATTAGAAACCTCTAAAATTATCAGTGTTTCTCTACTATATTATGCATGTATTATACATATAAACCTCCCTCTTGAATCACTCTATCTATTAAAAAAAACCGCATCAAAATCCGTTGCGTAGTTTTAAAGATCTAAGCATACATAGGTAGTAGATCGGGACAGACAGCGGGAAGCGACTTTGTTTTAAGACGGGCACAGACATGCGGTATTCGGCGAATCGCGATTATTCGCTATTGGCCGAGCAACGAGTAAAATTAATTTGTATTTGGCGAACAGGGTGCACACACATTCGGCGTAGTTGCCGAAGACTGCTCGGTGTGGGTACAACGAATATTCGTTCAAATTAAAATGGATAGTGAAACAATGATAATTGATGCTGCTGCCTTTATAGTTATGAGTTGTGCATATTTTTTGTAGATGTAGATGTTTTGTACATGTAGATGTAGTTTTGTAGATGTAGATTCCTTAACTTTATTCTGACAAGCCCTAAACAACGCCATTAGCGAATTTTTTTTTTTTCTTTAACTGCAACAGAATATCTCCCGCCCATGTTTCTTTCTATTCTTTTCCAAGCATCATAGACAAGATTTCTGTTTTTATGGTCATTATGCCCTGAATTCCATACTATCGATTCAGCTTCATAGAAATCCAAAAATGCCAATATATTCTCATTACTCCACTCCATTTTTACAAATAAAATACACTAAATTTGACCACAAATACAAAAATACCACACGTAATTTGCGCGAATATGTGTATCGAGTGCAATGGCGAATATTCGTCTCCTTTGACTCGGGCCAAAATACCGACAGACAGTGAACCACCGAATAGCGAATATTCGTCACGAGCAACCCATACATACTAGTCGCTACTTGCCGAATAGCAAATATTTGTTATTCGGTACTCGCCGAATACCGCATGTCTGTGCCCGGCTTTATACTATGTTATGATGAGGTTGGTACAATGAAATAAATGTAAAAAGTTACTAAATATCCCAAAAATTGGCCAAGAAATTAGAGCAAGCTCTAAATTCTACAATTTATTGTGGACAATAAATTGGGCGCATTTTCTGTTTTACACCTATTCCTATTAATTGAAGGTCAACTTGTACAATTTATTATGAGAAAAATTGGTGTGTGTAAAACAGCCCTTAAAAGTGAAGAAAAATATATTTTTTATCTTAATGCTGATTACCTATATTTAAATAAAATCGTCAATTTAAATCAGTAATTCAGTCAGTAATTTTTTTGTCTACCGAACTATTGGTAAAAATACTAATCACTCCTGGACAGATAAGATAGCGAATATAGAGATATTTCATTTTATGACTGATTGGTAGGGTTCGGAAATGTGTGCTACAACGCAGGACTCGGCACTCGGCACTATAAAACTCCATGAGAATGAAAGTATAAACCGTGTTTTTTAAGCGCCTTGTAAATTATATAGGCGTGTATTTCTTGTCCCTGCATACGTACGCCACTGACCGAGCCTGTCAAGGTGCCAGGACCCGCGAATGTGCAGTAGTACGCCATCCCGGTGCGGGAGGGCAGGATATTCTAACGCAGTTTCACACGCGAGACGGCAAACATTCCGAACCCCACTGATTAGTCTAGAGGTCGGTAATCGGGGGTTTATTCCAGGACCACATTTAAACGAATAATGTAATACCGATATTCGCCACAGTAATAAGTGTAATAAGATAATAAATAACAAGCTGAATATTATGTATGTATGTAAAAGCAAGTTCCTGTATCGATCGCGACCAAAATAGGAGACTTAAGAAGATCGAGTATTGCATTGGGTTTTGTACGGTAACTATTTTGAAATTTAAAAATTTTTATTTTTATTTCATCCTCTGACCTAATTAAAACGCTAGCAGCGTATAATATTTCATGGAACATAGTGAATCATTCCGAGTTTACTTCGGTATTGTGTTAACAAGAAATTTGGAGCGAAGCATTTGGAGGTAAAATTTGAAAGAGGCGATGCCGCGGTAGTTTAAGGATCCCTGTGCAATCGAGTACCAGACGTTTTGAGGAGAGGTCTTTCTGTATTAGAAAGATACAATCGGCCTCACCTAAAGTCATCACATTGTCGAATGTCTCTCTATATTTATATATCATTTTAATGTTGCTAGAAAAGAAGCGTTCCATGAGAGGTGGCCACTTTAAGTTGATGCCAGACATAGACCAAATAATATACAACGTTGGCAAACATGCATCTTCCGTCCTTGGAACCCATCCTTGTCAAAACTGTCACATTCATTGGAGAAATGGAGTAAATAATATTACCCATTGACAAATAAACATTTAACCACCGTAAAGGGTGTAACCCTTGCTGAAAAAACGAACAGAAACGGACAGAGCCTCTGCGTACACGCTCTGAACGTTTCTGTACGTTTTTGGTGCAATTTCAGACAGAAACGGACAGAAGGATTCGTACGTTTTTTACCCCTGTACGTTTTTAATCGTTTCTGTACGTTTCTGTTTGTTTTCGACAGTGTATATTTAATTTTTTTTCCGAATGAACGGACACGATTAAAACTTCTTGTCCGTTTCTGTACGTTTCTGAACGTCAGTAAAAGGTAACAAGCGATGCGAAATCAAGAAACAGTTAGAATACGGTCAAATAGCTGGAGTACGTACAGAAACGGACAGTTGTGTCCGTTTCTATTTCTTGAACGTACATAGACGCACACTGTGGTCTGTACATTTCTATACGCTTCTATTCGTTTTGTTAGCAGTGACGTTATTGGTCTGCAGCGCCTCTCTCTAACCAATGAATTACTTACATTAACTTACAGACGGAATATGTGACTTTGCCAATAATGTATATACTTTGTAATTAATATTTACTGTAGTTGCCCGTAGTACTTCAAATAAAACTATTCAATTAAACAGATTAACATTGGAAAATAATTATGTCTCGCGTCGAATGGACAGCAAATACAAATATAAACAGCATGAATAACCCTTGTAAATTTTCTAATATCTCTCTTATGACGCCACCACGTATAAAGTTCGAATCGGTCCCTCGATACTCCTCAGGTTTACTTCCTCAATAGAGGAGCCCAAAATCCCGTCTATACCTTTAGGTTCTCCCTGCGCTCCACCTGGTTCCGCAGCAGGCATATCTTCAGGCCGGCGCAGAACCGCTCGAAGGAGAGCATCCCGTTGGGCGGCGTCACCTTCCGCAGACTCTCTATCACCCCCTTCGGCAGGCCCTTGGTGTCGTCGTCCTGCCATCTGTTCTCGATGTCCGCGAAGTTCACGAACCCCGTCCGCTTGTCGTCCATGATGTCGAAGAGGGTGCGCATGGCGGCGACGAACTGCTTGGGGAGGCCGTCCAGGGTGGACGAGGACGTCATGGCGCCCGTCGACTGGGAGGTGCACCCGTAGTCACACGAAAGTCACCCAGACACCGCGCGCGCGAGGTTAGATCACGCTCGGGGCGCACTCGGCGGTTGTTGCACTCTACGCGGATCGGAGTCTGCGACTGACTCGAGAAAGAGACGTGGCCGGCCAGGTAGATTGTGCAGGTACGGGACTCGAGATGGGCCAGTGGTGTAGGAGGCGAGATTTCGGAGATACATGTTGTTGAAGGAAATATCAATCTTTCAAAACCCCATCAAAGTTGGCCGAGCAAATAATAGCGAATGTGTTTTGTTAGTTTTGCAAAACATGTGATGTCAAAACTGTCACTTTTTTGTTTTATTGACTCACGCGATTACCCATCTGTTAGTAGACAAAAAAAAAACGATTTCACCTTGAAGACGCTTTCAGCTAACCTCATGCATAAATATATTAGTCCGTATTCAAACCCGCCGACAAAGGCCCAATAGGTGGTTCGGATAGCAAGATTCTGCTATTACTCAATAGATGTCACTGTTGCCTGTGTCCCAATAACAAATTACAATAACTTGCTCTTTAATTCTTCATTAACAGAATAGCTTCGATTTTGTTGACATCTCGCAAATAGGAGTCTAAAAAATTTAAATATTTGGATAAGGGCGAAGAAAAGAGCTATGGCAAGATCTAGGAGAAATTGTGGACTACGAATAATTAATTGTTTCTATAATGGGCACAACTCCGTCTTCATGAAGACAATTTGTTTTAGAATTCGTAACTGTAACAAATGTTTTTAGAATTCGTAATCCTTTATGAATGCTGCCTAACCCTTGGAATGAGCTTCTTCAGGAGCCTGTGAATTATTTTACCAGAACCATGTGGAGGCACAATAACTAGATGTACATTTTGTTATTGAGCTGTTTACAATTTTGTCTAGTACTAAAATTTATGCAACGATGTGAATTTTTCATTCAAAACTTTCTAATTTGTCATTCGCAAAACCGCATCATAATCATAACATAATATAAAACAAAGTCACTTCCCGCTGTCTGTCCCTATCTATCTATCTACTACCTAGGTATGCTTATTGTTAGATCTTTAAAACTACGCAACGGATTTTGATGCGGTTTTTTAATAGATAGAGTGATTCAAGAGGAAGGTTTATATGTATAATACATGCATAATATAGTAGAGAAACACTGATAATTTTAGAGGTTTCTAATGTGATGTCGTAAACCGGGCGAAGTCGGGGCGGGTCGCTAGTTTTATATAAAATTTGGTTTGTAAATATACTAGGGCATTTTTTTGGTATGGCAATATATTAACTGATTCGATTACATTAGTGAGTAATTTGATGTTAATAACGTTTGGAAATAGAAAAGAACAGTGCATTAAAAAACTAACTGTCATACGTATTCGGTATGGAGTGACTTATCTAAATTGTGGAGTGCCACAAAAGGGGTTACAAGAATGCCGTCAGACGATAGATATGGAAAATCAGTGGCGTAGATGTATCCGGTAAATATCCATTTCAAGTGCGAGAATAATAGCGCTTGTTATTTAAGAATGTTATGTCATATATAAACTTAAGAATCTTAATAATGTTAGCATAAGGCCAACGAAACGTAAACCGTCAATTTAATAGGTCTAATCAACCTTTAGAAATACATTAATCGCGAAACGGGTACGGTGGCGTCTAAATTAAATGTCCGCATACAAGTTTCTTATTTCAGCTTTCAGAAGGATATTTACTTACTGCTTACTATTTATATTGTGCAGCTAATACCATTACCTAGTGGATATAATTATTTGTTTTCGGTTAACATTTTCAAGACAGAGAGAGGTTTATAATTCTATATTCTGACTTTTTGTTATCGCATTGGCTTGGCAACTGATTTAAGAACACAGACCGTGTGATCTTATGCCGTGTGACCGTGTGACCGTATGATACATAGGCCTTCCTTCATGTTGAAAAATTGTAAAAGTGAGTGAACCAATTGTCATGGAAATTCTAGGAGGTAGGCGTGGTCGACAATACGTCACAGAAGCTACTATCCAATAGGAGTATCGTTAATCATAATCATTCCTACAGTTATTATATTATCTGTTAACATCGAGCCACGCAGTGTGTAATATGTATGTAAATACTTACATAAACGTATGAGGTAATGGACATTTAATCCGGTCGATACCGCACGAATCTTGACATTATCTTTGGCGATTAATAAATAGTAAGGACAGGAGAACAGAAGGCTCGCAGATTTATATCGAGTATATGGAAAATATTCGTAATCGTTACATTATGAATAGATTAGAAGAAGGCACGACCGACCAACACGTCAAGGCTAACAAGAAAAAGCCCGTACGTTAAAAGCGACGGTTACGATACTGTTAACATATTTTGCATAAAAAATCATTATGTAAATACCTGTACGTGATCCAGAACTCACGAAAAGTTCGTCAAAAATCGTTAAAATAACATTACATACAAGGAATTATATTATACGAGTATGTATAAAAATAAATTATAAAATACTTTTATTACATCAACTGTTATAAGTATGCAACAGGTATTAGCTTAGACAATAAGCATAAAATTAACCACTAACAATAATTAGTTTTCCGGCTATATGCCACAGTAGATATTAACTTACAGAAAAATATTTAAATGTTGATTATATTTAGTACGTAAAAGAATCGTGCAAATTTAGATTTTATACTGTTTTGTGCATGAATTCAAAATAAAAAATATGAAAAACACATACCAACAAATAAATAAAAGGAGTTTATTACGCTTTTATTTTTTCCACTTATTCATTCGTATTTTAGGTATTCAAAATCAAATAAGAAAAGATATCCTCACTGGGATCGTCTGTATATGAGTATAAAACAAAAATTATTTGTTTCTAATTTTTGTGACAAAATTGAATATAAAAAACCTATAACTTATGGTGGGTTCATGCAGAAATTTTTAGTAATAAGAATAAGAATAGTAATAAGAATAAAAGTTAAACCTTCGTTTTATAATGACCCAGTTCATGCAGTAAATCCTAATTTTTAAAATAATTTTAAAAATTAGTATTTACTGCATGAACTGGGTCATTATAAAACGAAGGTTTAACTTTTATTCTTATTACTATTCTTATTCTTATTACTAAAAATTTCTGCATGAACCCACCATTAATGTTGTCCTACTAAGTAAAATTTAAAATTTTGACATTTTTAATTGGTGTGCTGCCATCTGTTGTTCACTAACTCAATTAATTATTGTTGGATAGGTACAATTGTAGGAAACTATAAATAGTAAACTTCTATAGGAAACTTCATTTAATGAATTGTTTCAGTCGGTCGCGATGTTGCTACAGATTAACAGATGGCACCACCAACAATGGGAATACACTCAACATCCACTTCCCCAAATTTCCGAACGCTTTTTCCCTTTCCGAACTTGTCACCGACGGTAAAAAGGAAAAAAAAAACATAATTTTTCAAACTTTCGTTGTACCCAAGGGAGCACGCGAGCTTCTTTGTACAACCAGAAAAACACCTTTCAAATGGGCATAAGTACCGGGACTTTTTGTGTCAATCGAATTTTCGTTTTTTTTTCAGTTTTTTCAAAGTAAATTTCTTTTTTCCAAGAATTTCTGCCACTGACAATTTACAAAAATTATTTATATTTTTTAGTCAACATTTTTAACACCATTTTTGCGTGATTTATCAAATCCAGCTTTTGCTCCAAGGTTAGCCTCTTAGCAGGCTTTTTCTTCTGCAAATAAACAATGTTTGTTTTATATCACGGTTTTCTTAAATTAAATACATATTTTCTCATAATTTTTCATTTCAGTCTGAAATTATTATAGGTTACAAACAAAATGTTCAATAAAACAAACCTTTCTTTGAATTACAAAATAATTACCTGTCACTCTCTCCTTGCACCTGAGTTTAGAAAACTTCTTTTATTAACTATTTGTTGTTCACTTTGCATAAAAACAACAGAAAGACGGGCCCTTTCATGGGCAGTTATCGGACAGAGGTGGAATTACGGAACGTAAAAGTTCGGAAATGTGGATGTTGAGTGTATCTTCGTAAAGCTAGAAAAAAAACCTAAAGCTAAGTGTTTCGGAAGACATTAAAATATATCAAGACGTATGGAGAGATAAAATTTAACTTTCCGGAAGAACAACAATATATCTCAACCGAAATTTATGTTAGTAAAAGCAACACAAATTGGATACATGTATGTATGTATTCAATGATGCACATCCAGACATCAATGTGTTATTAGACATAGTTTTCAAGAAACTTATTTTCCTTAGTTTTGTTAATCACAATCGTGTTGTATATGATACCTATGCAAGACAGAGGTAAAAAGTAATCTTGACTTGATTTTTTTGTGGTAAGTGTTGTTCCGTAAATTGTGCTTTTTTTCAATTTTGTCTGAAATTTCAAATCAAACGAATCATTTCATTACAAAAAGAATTTATTACTCAAGTATTTACAATAGAATTATAATATAAACTATATGACTATGACAACAATATGTACACAATAGAATTATACAAATGCGATCGAAAATATATATAAATTATTGATAAAGTAAGTCGAGAAAAATGGACGATTGCTGGCCTGCAGCACGTAAAAATATTGAAGGGTCTCAGTTTGTAAATTTTGGAATAAATTTCTACTAAATTCAGCAATTAGATTCAGTCCTTGGTACACCCAGCTGTTGCACCACTCTTTTCTCTATTTCCTGTAAGGACAAAAAACATAATTAGAATTTAGTTGTGGGATGTATTAAAAAATAGCATTGTTATACAGTCAAGGAAAAAAATGTGTTTCAGGCAAAGTCATTGCTAATAAAATAAATTACATCGAAACTGTGAGCTTTACTTTGAAAACTTTTTCCTTAACCAGTCACCAAATTTAAGGGAAGTTGGTATTGGGGTATCAACTAGTTAGTGTCATATGCAGAAACCTGCATACATTTTTTTGTTGCATTTTTTAATTTTTAAATATCAATAACCCAATTTTTCTTGTAGATCACATTATATACAACAAATCCCTGAACTACACCAATTTGGTTAACCCTGTATGAATAACCAGCACCTTCTACCACCTACATATATATATATATATATATTATGGCGAAAAAAGTATAAAAGGATTGATAACAAAATTCTGTAAAAGAACTCTAAACACAGCAACAAGAGAAAGGACAGAATAGGAAAAAGGGGATCTATTTTTTTCTGTTGTATCGACAGTAAGCATAAAAAATTAAAAAAAGGTAATTATTTGCATTAGTATTGTGCCATGTAGCTGACATAACACGATGTTAGCAGAAGACGAACAAAACGGTTTCTTAATCTTAAACGTGCTTACCCAGTACATGGTGAAGTTTAAAAAAAAACTTCTAATGGAAAACATTGTGAATTCCAGCTGTTAAAATAATGAAATATTCATCGTTATATGTTGCACTACCACCTTAGTACTACAACAGTTGTGGGGTTGGGAACTAAAAAGCAAAGGGTTGTCTAACCTAGCTTCTATAAGGAGCCTTAAGTAACCTGAGAAGCCTTTATAAAAATAATTTAGCCGTTAAGAGAGAAAGAGTTACAGCATGAGACCCAGTTTTAGAAATAACTTTCTTGGTATCCAAATCCAAAAAAGATCTATTAGATGGTAACAAATTTGCAATTTCATACACATAATTTAATTTCAAATCAAAGTTAAAGCAGTTATTTATATTCAGCAATTGAGGAGCCTGCTGCAACAACAATGCAGATCCATTTTCAACGTGTGATGAGGTTAGCTGCTTATAATTTCGATAAAAACATTAGGCGTTATTTAACGCAAATTCCATACAATTCTCAGCGCATGGAGTATATTTACTGACATATGCTGAGCTGCGTCGAACTTCCGTTAAATAACGTCTAATATATTTTATCGAAATTATAAGCAGCTAACCTCGTCACGCGTTGAAAATGGAGCTGCATCGTTTTTGCAGCAAGCTCCCTCACTTGCAAGAATCTATAATAATCAATAACAACGATTATAAATGATCTATGCCGATGCAAGTCAATTTTACAGTATTAAAAATCATTTCAGTACCACCTAATAGAGCTTCGCAAAACAATAGAATCCTTGGACAACCGAGTACAGCGGTTGCTCGCACATCTCCCAAAAAGCCACCCAGAAAGCCACACCGAGAGTATGTTAGTAAGAACCAGCACCAGGAAATGAAACGAACCCGCTCCGACACCACCCGATCAATATCCTTACCCTTTGTAGCTCTTTGTTGCGCTGATGCCTAGCCAGCAGTTCGAGATCGGACAAGTACGCTAAACTCTCTGACTTTATAATGGCGCCCTCTAGCTCGGGGCACAGCTTAGGCAGAGAGTTCTGCTTTTTCTTACGCAGCAATGAGTTCAACTTCCAGCCGGTCTGTTGCAGCGGCTTTATGGGGGAGATGCCCTTCTCCCCGATATCCGTCTCGATGGACGCCTTACTGGCGCTCTTGGTGCTATCGTAATCTGTTATAAAAGTGGAATTACGGACACTGAGGTTATCTTTAGGCTTGGGGGTGTTAGTGTCGACATCGACGACGTTGTTATCTCCCCGTTATCTTGACTAGGGTTACGGACCTGCCTTTGGCGTGGTTCGGGTCGGGTGAACAACGAGATGACGGTGGTGGACTTGGTGTTGTGGATGGAGTACGACGTGGGTTTCATGTCGGGATTGCTCCCGTTGATGGAGGAGGTGGTGGACCAGTTGGGAGTGGGGCCGTGGGTGGGGGAACTGTAGCCGGACGTGCTCTGGGAGTCGGGGTAACGGACAACAACACTGGCGCCCTTACCGTTCGACGACGGCTTGAACGTGTACAGTTCGGGTTGGCACTCGGTCAGCGGCGAGCCGATTTCCGCCAAGGAGCCCACCGCACTAAGGGTCTTTTCACTGCTCTCGCTGGCGTCGCTGTTGCGCCACACCGCCAGCGGCCTCGACTGCCCGTCCATCGGCGATTTCGCCTCGGACGGCGTCTCGATCGTGTTGGGGCTCTCCAGGTCTTGGATGAGCTGCAGCGCCGCCTCCAGCTCCTTGGAGAAGTCCGCGTCGCTGCTCTTCCCCTCCGACTTGCTGCTGCTCTTCGACGTCTGCGTCTTGTCGGACGCGGTGGCGCTCTCGCTCTCGTTGCTCTGCGGCGACGTCACGCTCGGCGGCTCCTTCTTGCTGATGATGGCCCGCTGCAGCTCCTTCATCAGCGAGGCGTACTGCACCTTCTCCATGTGGGGGCTGGTGGCGTCCGACCTGCGCATTATCACCGTTTGCGGCGCCTGGTAGTGAGACTCCTCCTCCTCCCTGTTGCTGAGCGCGGTGTTGAGCCTGCTGCGGTATATGTTCGCCTCGGTGAGCTTCTCCAGGCACTCGTAGATGGGCGGGTGGCCGGCCTGGTTCAGGTTGAGGCTGATCTGCGACGAGCTGGCCGACAGCACCACGGGGGACTGCGACCGGGAGAAACTCTTCATGTAGCATAGTTTCCGGTCGCTGTTGCTCGTGCTGTCGTCGGACGCCTCCTCGATGTGGACCGCAGGGTTGTCTATGAGATGGCTGCTATCTCGCACCTAGAAAATATGCAATACCTAATGTAGACGTGCAAAAACGATGCGAGGAAATATAATGTCAAAATAACTACTAATCAGTGTCTATTCATGTCTCTTTCGGCCAATAGGTGTAAGCGTTTGTACTACAAAAGAAACTAAACTTGTTTTTTAATGAAGTTTAATCAGTAAATATACACAGTAACAGAAATATGGTAGGCGTGGTTACGATTTGCACTACCTACCATTTCATTAGCACCGCCCCTTCAGCTACGCGATTCGTAATCACGTCAATCGTGTCGACACCCGTGGTCCAATCAGACAAATAATTAAATCACATGGAATAAGAAGGTGGCGTCAAAAGTTGGAAAGGTGGGGGCGGCCACAATTGTTGCTACATCTACTTGGATGCTAGTATAACTCAACATAGAGCATCTTCAAATACCTAAGAACTTTAAAAGAATACTTTTTTCGCACTCTTCAAGGCAGAATTACTTTTCGATTTTACAGACATGGAAAGACACAACATGCATCCGTTGAAGTTAGCAGCACATAGTGAGTAGTAATATAGTGAGTGGGTGTGGTTACGATTAACAATGATCTTATTGGATAGTAGCTTCTGTGACGAAATATTCGGCCATGCCCAACTTCGGCACCGCCACCAGAATTGGTTCACTCACTCTTAGCGTTTGCTAAGATGAAATGAAGCTACGGGTATAAGTTTTACGTACCATCCCATTCTGCAGACCGATCGGTTTCCTGCCCTGCCGCCTGGGGGTGCCGTTCTGCACGACCTTGAAGTAGGGCGTCGCGTCCGCGGCCGGCACCACGGCGGCGCCGCCGTTCGAGCAGCCCGCACTCTCGGCGTCGAAGACCCAGCTCTGGGCGTACGCGTTGTACACGCTGTGAGCGTGTGGCTTCGAGCTCTTCGGCTGCAAAAGTGAACGAGAAGAATTAACTTCAAATATTAGGTACTTATACATACGCACAAAAAGTACCCGGAAATTTGGATTTAAATGAACCGCTTAAAAGGAATCGGTAAATGTTTTTTCTTTTATTCGGGTTGGTAGCCCCTTTCTTAATTACCAAGCCTGTTTTAGAGCGTGAACAGTCAAGTCACTCAGTGTGTTTACAGCAGCTGTTAGTACTAGACGACCTCAAGTGTGCTCGGCGAATTGTGCACTGGAAAAAATAGCGGAATAACGCGTTTGTTTAAAATTGTGTGCCGCAATAAGGCCCTTGATGATTTGTGTATGTCCAAAACATAGGCTTACAAGTGGTATAAGGAGTTCAAAGCGGACCGTGAAATCGTTGAAGATTTGCCTCGGTCCGGTCGGCTATCGACCTCTACGACAGCCGATAACATCGACAAAATCAAAACATTAGTGCTTGAAAATCGCCATATGAGTGTGAGAGAGTTGGCTCAAGAGTGTGACATATCGACAATGTCAGCTCATGGTATTTTGAGTTATATTTTGGGCATGAAGCGCGTCGCTGCGAGACTGGTTCCGAAAAAGCTGAATGTTCTTCAAAAAGAACACCGGAAGCATGTTGCTCTTGACATGGTTTCCAGAGCCGATAGTGAACCAAACTTCATGAAACGCATCATAACTGGAGACGAAACATGGGTCTACGAGTACGACATCCAAACAAGTCGTCAATCATCGGAATGGCGCTATGGTGATGAGCCGAAACCGAAAAAACCGCGCTAAATCGGTCGAAAGTGAAGGTGATGCTGACGGTTTTTTTTTATTATCGAGGCGTGGTACATTCTGAATTTCTTCCGGAAGGACAGACGGTTAATAAGGAGTATTATTTCGGCATTTTCAAACGTTTGTGCGAAAGTATCCGTCGGAATCGGCCTGAATTGTGGAAAATTCTTGGATTCTGCACGACGACAACGTGCCATCTCACCGAGCTACGATTGTGACCGGATATAAGGCCAAGAACTCAATAAATACGATCGACCAATCACCGTATTCACCGGATATGGCTCCGAGTGATTTTTTTTATTTCCAAAACTAAAATTGCCACTACGGGGTCGCCGCTTTGAAACGATAGAGGCCATCAAACAAAATTCGCTGAAGGAGCTGAAGGCCCTTCGGCGGCCTATGAGCGGTGTATGGAGGATTGGGTTAAACGTTGGCATAGCTGTATTGCACTCCATGGAGCCTACTATGAAGGGGACAAAATAAATTTTGATGAATAAATAACAATTTATGTGCTTTTTTTTACAATTTCCGTGTACTTTTTGTACGTAGTAGTATGTGGGAAACGCAAACACATTGTATCTTGTGCGTGATTACACAAGGTTTACACAACGCCGACATAAATTCTTGCTCAACAAGCGACCCACGAAAGAAGTAAGAAAATGAATCGAGGTATAAAATGTTTTTTATACGAGAGTCTGTTGATAAGTTCACTTTGTTCAGCGATGGGAAGGTTTGATTTTTTTACTTTCTCAAATCAAATCCAAAAGAAATCTAAAATTCAGAGTTTGTACGTAGTAGTTTAATTATACATTGTTGACAAAGTCGGATATTCCATCGGGAAGTTGATATAAGTAATTTGTCGCTTAGAGGGGAGGGACTACAGACCAATAACATTACACTGTTCATGGTGGCGGGCGGAGCTACCGTGAAGGGTTCTTTTATGCGCCCGTTAGTTCAGTTAGGGAAAATGTCAACGAAATACTTATTGAGTTTCTCTTACACGTGTGTAAGTTCATACCATGTGATTGAATTAATTAAATCATTACATTAGCGTTCCATGGTTTTATTAAAATTTAATTTTTTTGTATTTTCTACCTTTAGTGCATTAATAATTGGGTAAATATGAGTGTATTGAATTAATAAAATACCTAAATAATAAAAACTTATTGCATCGTAAGAAAAAATATTCCACCAATTATTTTCAGGTGCTTCTTCATTCAGTACTTATCAAGATCGATATCGATACTGAAGAAATATGTGCATACAAAATTAAAACAAAAACGGTGAGAATTGGGAGGAAAATAATTTGCAAGATGGAAGCAATGAAAAAGAGATGTTCAATGTAATGTATGTGTTTATGTTTGTATATATCTAACTTCCAGATTATGTGAAGGTTAAGACTCTGCGATGATGGCAATAAATAATAACAATAAATAACGGATCAATTTGTAGCCACCTCGTAAGTATATTCCCCAAAATTGCCGCTGGTAATAAATTTACATAGAATAATCCAAGGTGGCCGGCTCCCAAGAACGTCCACCAAAACAACCGATAAACCGGTCCCACAAAATAGCACGACGTACTTGATAAAAACGTATTGAAATCTTCCAATCGTTTAAGACGCAATTTTCGACGGACAAAAAAAGAGCAATCGTCGACTGGCAATTTACCCAAATCGCGCCTAAATAAATTTAAACCAAATTTATCGTGCAAAAGAATGTCCCGGAATGTTTTGCGTTTATAAAAAAAAAAAAAAAAAAACAAAACTGAATTTATTTCAGTGTCATTCGTTTCTAATTTCCATCTGATCGGTAGGAAATCCAAAGGACATCTAAAAAGTATTACTACAAGGGTAATTTATTAAATAATATGTATGTCTGGTTAAAAAGTAGCAGTTGCCATTTGCTGTCAGATGGGCTTTTTTTGGATTTTTTATTTCCGAAAATACGGGACCGTTGGGAAAACAGTGGGAAGAATAAATTTCAGTTACCAAAAGAACTACATATTTACATATTACACATTTACATATTAATCCAGTGGCCAGATACATGCATATATACAGTCAGCGTTAAAAGTGAGTATACAGCTTGTAAACAAAACATTTTTTTATTTTTTTTTGTAAATAACATAATATGGGAAAATTATTTGGATGTATTTGAAACATTATTATGTTGGTCAACGTTGTCGTAACAAACGTAAAATTATTGAAAGAATGAAAAATACAAACACATAGTTTTGTTTACAAGGGGTATGTTAACTGTTGACGCTGACTGTATATTGCACGTGTACGCGTAAATGCATAAATTGCACCAGCTGATCAAGGACACATGCGCAGTGCCGCGAACTGCGTAAAAGTCTCAATTCCGCGCTAAACTCTAAACCTGAAAGTGTCTCACCCTGGGTATGATGTACTCGATGTCCGACACCTGCTCGTGGGAGCCGCGCAGCAGCTTCTTGTCCCTCGGCTTCGGCACCGCCTGCATCGAGCAGAAAGACAACTGACTGTCGAGGAAGGCGACCACCAGCACCACCGCAGCGGCTATCCGCGACACGAAGCACGCTGCAACAGAAGAAAAAAACCGCGGGGGGAATCGTTTAGATCGCGGCAATCGGTGCTAATCGAAGACACGTAATAGTCGGCGGGACGGCACGTGATCGGAGCTCGCGCGCGGCCGACTCGATTTCTTCGGCGCGCCAAGTGAATCACGGCCTACCTGGACCGCAGCCCCGCGCGTACCTTTCAGTGACCTTTACAACTATTCGAGGCATTCGAATGGGGGCTTTTTGTTATGGATTTATTCGTATGGGCAGGTATTTCGCCTTTGTGCTGAGGACAAAATAGAACGGCGGTTAAGGAGTCGCGTTTAGAAAACGTGCCGAAAGAAGTACTGTTAAAAAATAAACGGCGGTACTTCTGTACAGACTACAGATTGGTTCAAGAAATTGCAATTACCAATACGCTTTAAATGTATCGCATATTTCGGAACTACTGTTTTTTTTTTTAATTAGAAGGATTAAAGTCAAGTTTCTTTGCCCATCGGTTGCTTTTATTTCCCCACCATAATTAACTACTTACTTTGTAGCACAGATAAATTGGTATAGTAGAACTCAAGAGTTGTAGTAGAAAGAAGGACACCCATTATATGCCGCAGTGTAACTAATTGTAAATAGAGTAACATGAATAATTCGAACTGACGGAAGGCAATTATTATCACATATATTTTACTTGGAAATGTTATGTAATGATAACTAAACTAAATAAAAAAACCCCAAACCATATTTATTACAAGAGTAAAACATGAAATAATCAGAATATCTTGTGCGCAGCTATTTCCTCATCTCGTTGTATTTAGACAATGCACTAGTTTACCCGACTTGCGCAAGGAAGGCTTGAAGGAACGCAAAACGAACATAAAAGGCGTACAACCTGAATCACAACGCTCATCGTAACGTCTCGTCGTCGTGCCTTAGTTTAGCACATTGTTTTTGCAGAATTTGCATTGTGTAATTCGGACCTCACTGGCCGTTGCTCGGGTGTTTATCTGACGCGGCCCTTTGTGGTGTTTTTTGATCTACTATAATGTTTGAGGTCTACTATACACTGTAATGGCAGACTGAAATGATTACTATTGTTTAAAAGGTGTCATATTTTTTCATTGGTCTATGGGTCAAACCAGTTCGTTCAAAAGTTGAATTTGTTAAGCTAATCATAGCAAATTCTTAACTTTTTGTTCAGAAATTTTTTTTTAATATCTCCTAAATTAATTGTGGGCAAATGAAAAAACAAATGGGCAATCGTAGGCTAACCTTAGGCCAACAAGCGTTGCACAAATCGTCTTTGTGTTAAATGTATGTCATTGGTTCTCAACTGAAAAAAAATCCCCATCTTTTTCACTAAAGCTGGGTAAAAAAAAATTTTGGACAAACCTTCCTTGGGCAAACGATTGCCGCAGATAAAACGGGATAATCCGAACTTTGGGCTGCTAATCTCGCAGACCTAAAGAACTCAAATTTTATTTAAACACATACCTAACACTATTGAAAGCATTAAATCATTAAATTGAAAGCATCTTAAGAAACGCAGAAGTACCTCTGATTTTACCAGCTATATTTATAATACTAAATACAATTGAATCGATGAGTTGAAGAAAGGTCCAAATCCAAAATTTGGATATTTTGAACTAAGATAGCCGTTTTGTTAAAAATCTACAAAATAATGGTCTAATAACCAGTATCCTACAAGTCCTATGCTCACGGTGCAAATTCCATTGAGAGAAAGAACGGTCCATCTCAACATTGACACTGGTGAAGGCAAACGTTTAATCAAAATCTCCAAATGACAAAGCCTATTCAGAGGCAGTATATATTAATAATAAGAATGTGGTGTGCCTTGGAATGTCACATCCTCAGAAAATACTGAATAAAGTAGTTGAAAGTAATGTATTGCGCCCATTGTATTTACCTTTTCATTTACGAATATTACGTTCACCCCTTCTTTAGTAATATCTTGTCTAAATGTAATAAAGAAATAGTTAAAAAAACACTTTTCAAAAGATAAAAAATAAAAAAGGGGTCCTAGTCCATGACATGATAACTTTGGAAAAAACTTTCCACTTCTTGAAAAATTTGCAATTTTGGACGTACACCCCTCTTCCACTCATCGATTCAATTACACACAGATAATTGATAAAGATTATTGGAAAAGGTTGATTAGTTATGGAACCATCACGCCTTCTCGATAAACGGAATCACGCTTTTTTTATTTCCTATTTTTTTAAATTCGCTGTGAAGATGTTTTGTCAATAAATATCAACCCGTGAAAAACCGACGAAACGACCTCTTCAAGGGCGAATGTGTTTACCGCGAATCTGTTGCGTAGTAGCTTTCACGTGCTTCTAAGAAGATCCACTGACAACCGGGATTAGCGAAGATGATGTATCACTAGTTCGTTTATACCTATTTTTAACTCATACATCATAATCTTAACAGTCAACGTCAGACAGTCGACTGGTCACCACTCGCTTTCAAGATTTCCGGTTGGACCGCTTTGCCAGCAATCTCCGTCGAGTCACGATCGGGATTCATTTTTCTCGAAGGAAAAGGACGTATCGCCATTTTGTAAATGAAGCGTATACAGTGAAACGAATGTCGCAATCGGCTAAACATGAGCTTCTGAGAAGAGGCAGACGCATTATCGCTCTGTGCAAACGGAATAATATGAGAATCTGACGATCAATATGCTGACAGACAGTCGGGCGTCACTGAAGACATCGATACCTGTCTGGAATATGAAGAACTACACTACTAGAGTAGTTGCTGCAAATACACCTATTTTGAAACTAAATGTCTTCAAATATACAAAAAAAAGTGAGGAATAAAAAAGGACTATCACCTTCATATGTTAGCCTAAAAGAAATCTTGACAAGAAAACTACAGTGTCATGCCAGTTCAAATGAAGGTATGGATAAGGTAAACGATAAGAAAATCAGAGGTTATCACCAATGATCAGACAGTTTATCGGCAAGAAGAAACGTCATGAAGATTATAAAATTTACCATATCAATGATAGTCACTCATGTGGTACGATATATTGGAATGCTTTCGGATATAATCTCTGAGCAATCTAATACAGAAAAAACTTCTAACGGTTTGGAAAATTCAGAAGCATTTGAAAGACCACCTGTTTCATTCTTTTCAATTATACAAATTATGCAGTATAATATGCTGGAATAGATGTTATGAGAAGGAGAACTGGAGATCTAACACGCTCCGATAAAGCAATGTCGCTACCGCGTTCTTGGATGACATTTCTGGAATGTTCTGTGAAAAAAAGCTCTAATCATTTGAAGCATTTGAGAGTAGAGTTGTGTTTCAGATAGCAGTGGTCACTGAAAGTTGGGAATAATCGCAGAATTTACTTCTAACGTGATAATATGTTAGAATACCTACTTACCGTATTCAATGAGCATGTGGTTGGTGTAGTGTTTGAGTATCTTCGGCATGTCGGAGACGTAGAACCAATATTCGGTCAGTATCGCGTTCACAGAATTCACGGTGAGAATTGAAATGGCCAAGTAGAGGAGGATTTCTTGTCGTTTCGGTGAGAGCATGCTGACGCACGCTACCATACCGCCACCTATGCCGATTATAATATTCTGGAAAAGAAATGAAAAAACAATAGAAACCGGAAAATAAGAAAATAAGTCCACGCCTATATTTTAAAAGAGGGGACTTTGAAGCAGTGGCTGTTGGTGATATTTCAGTTAGCCAAAACGACGCAAGGGACCCACTTCACGTTTTAGGTGATGACTCATCTCTTACAGAAAGGATTTATAGTGAAAAAACTGTCAGCAGTTTGCAAAAAATTTTTTTAAAAAAACTGCAGAACACCTTGGGATCTCAGTAACACTCTGTGGAATATTTGCAGTATATATTTTTTTTATAATCTAGAGACAAATATAAGGGGAGGTTTTTTCGATTTGTTACAAATTATTTTATCAAAAAGTTATGGCCATTTTAATTTTTGTTTTATAGGAATATTTTGTTTCCCAAAATTAAAATGACTGAAAAAAAAATATTTTGTAACAAATCGAAACACCTCTCTTTATATTTGTTTCGAGATTATGAAAAAAATATACTGCAAATATTCCACAGTGTTATTGAGATCCCAGGGTGTTCTACAGTTTCTTTGAAAATTTTTTTGCAAACTGCTGACGGTTTTTTCCACTATAAATCCTTTCTATAAGAGGTGTATAGTCATTATCTAAAAAGTGAAGTGGGTCCCATGCGTCGTTTTCAAGATATGGCTAACTGAAATATCACCAATCGCCACTGCTTTAAAGGAAATTAAACAATGGAGAACAGGGAAGTAAACAACAATTCTCCAAGAAGTTTTGAACGCAGGTTTTTCGGTTTGCAGTTATTATATTTTTCAAATTTTCTCAAATTCCGCCCCACCTCACGAGCCTCCACTGGCTTCTGCACTTGTCTCTCGTTTCTTAGACGAATTCCGCTCGGTCCCAGAGGGCTTCGAATTCTTTGGTACGCGTTAATTGAAATTATCTAACAGCAAAAGTGATATAATGGCGATTTCTCTTTCGTGCCTGTATGCAAACGACGTAGTAGACGCGTTACGCAAAATCCGCAGATCTCAGGAAATACCTCTCGCCTCCGATATACACAGTGTTCACATTTTTCATGGAGTTACACTGGCAATTTCTAAACATTGCTCCAACTTCTTACCCTTTTCCCTTAACTGCTCATTCTTTCATCCCTCTACACTCAAGAGCAACAAGTTGTCTACAAAGAGTTTGTGCCTCCAGGCCAAACAGTAAATCAAAACTTTTACAGAGAGGTTCTTGAAAAACTTCGAAAAAAGGGTCACGCATGTGAGACCAAACATCAAGAACAAGTGGATGTTGCATCACGACAATGCGCCTTATCACACAGCCATTTCAGTAAACGAGTTTTTAGACAGTAAAAACATTCTTGTATCTCCTCAGCCTCCTTATTCACATGTGAAGTCGTAAGGGACGTCATTTTGGGACCATAAAAAACATTCAAACGGCTGTAACCGACCAACTGAAGGCTATTCCAGTATATGAGTTCCAGCACTATTATGCGGAATAGAAGAACCGTCTTCAGCATTGTGTGGCTTCCCAAGGAAGTTATTTCGAAGAAGATAATACTGAACTGTAATTCTATTCGAATAAAAAAGAAAATTAAAAATCTCATTAGTTAATTTACATACCTCGTATCTTTGAACTTCGATAATTGAAATTCCAGAACGATGAAGCTATCACGAAGTTTTCCGTGATAATGAAAACTATATAGCCATAAATTCTCTAAGGGAACTGATCAACTAACTAGACGGTAAGACTGTGAAAATGTTACAGAAAGTGTAGAAAATACTTACAGTCTAACCGTCAGATTAATAAAACTAATCCGCCTTAACCGGGACCAACATTATCGGGCTTAAATGTTCCAGTAACTGAAACGATTTTGAAAGACGGGATAGGACTCTGTAAATGGGGTGGGTGGGGGGGGGGTGGGGGGGGGGGAAAAAAAAAAAAAAAAAAATTTTCTTTTTTTTAAAAAAAAATTTTCCCCCCCCCCCCCGGGACCTATGGGCTTAAATGTTCCAGTATCCATTTTGAAGACGGGAGGACCCGAAAAGGGGGGGGGGGGGGAAATAAAGATAGATTTAAAAAAACGAACCTCCTCGTAATTGGCATCACGAATATAATGTTTATAATCGTCATCATTTATCACTCTTGTGGCTTTTAATTGTTTTAAAACTTTTAACAGTATTACAAAAAAAACCGCGGAGATTAAATTATATATATTATTTTATTATTCAAAAATGTTTTAAATTTACTAATGGAAGCATGTAATGACGCAATTAAATTTAAAAATAATTATGTACGTATATATGTATGTCTCTCCCAAGAATAGTGTAAGCCTCTTTTATTATTCAAGGTACAGAATTGTTACCTAGCATTCTTCTGCAATAAAAATGTTAACTAATCCACGTACGAACACGCGTGTAATGATATCGATAATTTTATGTGGTTAATTACGTGTTAGTACACACAGTGTGTCTATTTTTAGATGATCATATAATCACTGACTACTATGCTTAATCATATCAATGAACATCTCTATAGAGAAATGATTGCTTACAAGCTAACAGGTATTTAAACGCAACCAGTATTAATAATAAAGATTAATTACTTTATTATCTTAAATCAGGCGTATATTTTTATTTTGGCACAAGGTAGAATTTTATTTCCTCAATAAAACAGTAGATCACAGTCAAAAATTGGTTCTGTATTTGTCACAAGATCATTTAATATCGACAGAACCTGGATTCAGAGCTACCAACCTAAATTAACTTAAGCTACGAGGGTAGTCCATGAGTTACAAGCTAGACATGCCATTTATATTTTATTTGCAACAGTCGGTGGTAAGGATGGTAGAGAAACAATCCTATCATTCCCGAACGTCATCTCATAATTCTCACACTATAAAATTTTTATAGTTTCGATCGATATCAGCAAAGCATCCGGAGAATTGTTGGATATTCATGTTCAGTTGGCGTAATCCCAAGACGCCTCGTTTTAGAATACAATATGCTATGGCTTGAAATATGTACGGACCAAAAAAGGTGCTTTATCTCGTAAATTCTTTATGGGGAGATTTATTCGATGTCCACGAAGATACACCGGGCAATTCTAGAATTATGTTTCTCATTGTTGTTCTTGTTTCCTTGATACATTCATACCTAGTCTCGGAGGAAAGACAAGTAAGCACTAGTAAAGTACGTTCAAGGTACCATATCACAGAATAGGGCTACCAAAATATGCATGTAGTAGATGGTAATACATATATTACAAAGAATAATTTGGAAGTTACTGACTGAAAGCTGCGAGAAAATAACACTTCTACGAGGGCAAGTTAAATATAAAGCGGAATTTTCCAATATAAAATTGTTATTAAGAGAAAAAATTTAAAAACTATGATTTTATTTTTTCTATATTAGTCCCCTTCAAACGAAATACATTTTTCCAACGAATCGGCAACTTTTTTGATTTGAATATAATGGTAAACCCATTTTCCTCCGGTGGAAACCCCGTTTCATCAGAAGTGACTATGCGATTAAGCAACCCTTCTCCTTTTTTGATTGGGGATGAGAAGTCGAGAAACCCATCGAGATGAGAGCTTCCTGAAATCAAGTTTGCCTTATTATTGAATGAACACTCCCATGACTGATTCCCACTGATCCAGCAATTTATTCAAGCGTAAGGCGACGGTCACCCTCCACAAGCTCACGTACTGCACAGATGTTCTCTCCCGTGATGGAGGTCCGAGGACGATGATCATGTGGTTCACTTTCCTTTCTCGTCCCGCTGAAAAACGTTTATGCCACTCCTACACTTGCGTTTTGGAAAGGATTTCATCCCCGACCTGGGCCTGAAGACGAGTCAAAATTTCAGACGGTCGCACACCTTCAATAGACAGAAATTTTATAATAATGCGTTGCGCAACAGAAGAAGGAACGTGCTCACTCATTATTCAACGATCAACTGAATGTAAAAAAAGAAGAGGTGTCGCATGTCAGGAGGTGTCTATCTATCCAGACGGAATTCGCGGAAAACGGCGGCCCCCTCCGATACTAGAGAGCCTCAAGGTTCTAGGTTGCCTGCCTGACGAAGCGCCGCCATGTAACGAAACATGGGGGCACGTCGTCAGGCAAAACCACACGCCGAGCTAAGAGAAACATCCACGCGCCAATCAGCGCGCAGCAATTGGCAACTCTCTCCTTTTAGGCTCTCTATCCGATACGCCGTCTGGCCTTGGAAAGGTAATTCCGGTTTATATTTGACTTGTCCTCGTATATGAGAGGATGATCAAACATTTAGAGGAATAAAAGGGCACTTCATTCCTTTTTTGACTTTGATAAATGGGCTTCTACCTTAATACAACTTTCCGTAGTTTTCAACTATAACGAATTGTCTACAGATGTTCACTTTCCTTCGTAATCGCTCTTGAGTCTCTGTCATAATTCGCGACCTTGTTCACTCGACACGAACATCTCAATTGGATGCTCGCGTAGCCTCATTCAACAGAAATATAAAAATGCGATTGCGTTCCACGTCGAGCTCGAATGTAAACATCACTAAATCGAACTGAATGAAACTGTCTCACGTCGTACATCTCGGAAACATCACGACATCGAGTTTCGGGCTTTCACGGCATTCGTGCGTTTGATGACGATATTCCGATACGTTGTAATGGAGTCGATGGCCAATGAACAGCTGTTGTCTTCAGGAATTCATTGAATAGAAAATCGGTGTTGGCAACTAGAAGCAGTCAACCATTTTTTATCTTTAGGCTACAAGTATGTAAGGATGAAATAATAATATCAGACTTCCAAATCCAAAGTCCATCAGTAGATAATAACAAAATATATGTACATGTTGTTTTAGTCTATACATATATCAAATGAATTTCAGCTTTAGAATGGTTCTTCTCATGTCCATATTCTTTTTTAGACCAACCATTCGTATATTGTTGTCAGTGACATTGCACGAAATGGAAGGCAATACACCAAAGAATACTGTGCAAGTTACTCTCTTACATATAATAGGTGTACAAATAGTTTCCGCCGTTTAACAAAAGTTGGCGCTACCAGTACCTAAGGTATGGTTAAAATTGTCAGATGTAAAGGTCATTATCGTAAGGTTGCCTTAAAATTTTAGTGATTTTTTATCAGTATAATATATTCTTTTGTGTGGGAAAATGTCGAGTTTTGAGCCGAATAAGCATATGGTGAGGCTGCCTTAAGTGAGAGAAGTTGTCGTGAGTGGTTTCGAAAGTTTAAGAATGGTGAATTTGACATCGAAGACGAAGAACGTAGCAGAAGGCCGAAAGTGTACGAACACGCGGAATTGGAAGCATTATTGGCTCAAACAGAACGAAACCATTACTGGAGCTGAACTGATCACAACTGAGATTGAGTCGAGCACTCAAGGAAAAGTGCGCCCACTACTACTCCAGACTCGTCCACATGTTGCGGCGCTGGTCAAAACCTATTTGGAACACTCAATTGGGAAGTTTTACCCCACCCGCCGTATTCACCAGACATTTATCTTCTGATTTCCACTTGTTTCGATCGATGGTCCATGACCTGTGTGAGTAACACTTCACGTCATATGAAGATACCAAAAATTGGGTCGATTCGAAGATAGCCTCAAAAGATGAAGCATTCTTCCGACGCGATATCCGTATGCTACCAGAAAGATGGGAAAAAGTAGTGGCAAGCGATGGACAATACTTCGAATAAAACATTAGGTACCGTCCTTTCACAGTAAATTCTCAATTTTTTACTAAAAACGGCGGAAACTTATTTGTACACCTTTTAACTTATCAATTAGTCCAATTGTTTCAGCATATTATTTAGATTTAAAGCTAAATACTGAAAAAAACAGAACACTCTTTACTACTCTATTACAGTCTTTGTAAGAAGCCACCTTCAAAAATATTCAAGGAAAATCATAACCTAGACCAATAACGAAAATGTAGCGTTATTCAATCTGGTTTTGCGTCCAGCGGGTTGTATAATTAATTAATCTGATTTCACTTCTACACCGCAGCAAAAGCGCCTCGTAAGGCAAACAGATACCTCGTTCATAAGGTAATTTATTAATTGCGTTGACGGCAGCCCCCGATTTCCAGTCGAGAAGTCATTCCAGAGTTATTTCCGAAACTGTCAACACTTCTACTCCGTTCGTGCGTAAAGTACACAACTCCGATGATTCCAAAAAGTTTCCGCTAGTTAAACATTTGACACTTGATTTATAAGCGTTGCGTGTTTTAAAAGCCATGGGCATTCTGTCAGCCGATAGGAGCAAGACTTATTTTATCAAATGCGGAATGAGGAATAAGACAGACAAGTGATGAAGATTGAAGAGGTCTTGAAGGGGATTGAAGGGGAGAGTCAGAATAGAAAAATAAAGATGGGATAGACGATGTGAGAGGAGGCAGAGGAAACGAGCGAAAGAGGTGAGAAAAAAGAAGGAAGAGGGGATCATAAGGAAAGGATGGACGAAGGGTATACTGACGAAAAGAAAGAAGAGGTAGAGAAAATGGAGGATCAGGGAGGCCTCTTGCCGTTCCTTAGTGAAGGAAAATCCTTGGGAGAAGGATGTGGAAGGTGGAAGGTTACGGGAAATGCTGACTTCAGTACTCTCTTAGCTGTCATGACTCATAATTACACGACGATGGTACTTTACAGTGACCAAAATATCTCTATTTGTACATAATATATCCAAAATATCTCTTTTTGCGCCCAAATTACCACCTGATTTTACCTGATATTACCTATTCTCGAAGGGTGTGCTTTAATCAAACCCCAGGGAATACTGAAATCCACCCTTAGTCTTCAAACTCCTCCATATATCAACGTTTTAGCTGCGTCTAGAGCTTATCAATAGATCAGACGAAGGTTTACCATCCCTTTCGCCTCGGCACGGTAAATTGAAAGTAATTTTGCCTCTAATAATGCAGAACTGCTGGATCAATAAGTTCACCATTTCAATGACGGTTTGGATACCTTTGGAACGATTTTATTATACTTTTAATTTACAGTTTTGTGAGGACCTTGCTCCGATTTTCTTTAATCAATGCTTTTATTGAGAGGGTAAAGTATCTGGGTGTTTTCTAAAGGTGTGTAAATAACGTGACATCGTTAAATATTATAATAAACGGATATTGTATTTATGAAGAAACACGCATAAATGTAAACAAAATCGTACTGTTTGAAAATGTATACAAAGGATGGTCGACTAAATTTACGCGTTTTTTAACTTTGCTTTTCGTTAATTAAAAGGTCATCAGCGTTTTTTAACAAGTCTAAATAATTTAGGCAAAACCCTGGAACTTCTGCAATCGTTTTTTACATTTGAGAAAAAATATTTACAAGGTAACTACGTTATTATTATTACGGTAATCGTGACTGTTGACAGTTAATAGGTATCACTCGATCCTATTTTACGTTTCTGAAAGTAATAGGAAAGGTTCTCGATAGTTTTACTTTTACTTATAAAGCGAAGGTTAGGCTCTAGCGAAGAAGTGAAATATTTGCTTTATTATCTCAACGAGTTTCGGATATTCAATTGAACTTCAGGCAGATTTCTGTAAAAACGCAGATATTAAATGTCAAGGAGGATGGCTCGAAGTGAGAAAACAAAATATGGCATCGTTATTATCAAGAGATAAGGGGAAATATTTCCATTTTTACGAGGTTTATTTTAATACGACCTGTTTTTGGCGCGACCTTTGGAACTGACCAGTACCTTGGTTACTATTAATTTTTGGACTAAGGTAAGTAAAGTCGCAATATTTTGACCCAAAAATATTGCAATTTTGCTTTGTGTCATTAATTATCTTCTACTAGCGACCCGCCCCGGCTTCGCACGGAAATATAAAAAATGGTTATTGTGGGTTATCCCTAAGAGATAGACATATACCATCGCGGACTTTTTTGTAGACCTTTTTAAGGTGTACAATATTGTAGTACATTATTTTGATCTATCTCGTAGGGTTCAGCCAGCGTTTGCAATGTAAGCGCAAAAAATGTGTTTATTTACGACATCACATTAGAAACCTCTAAAATTTTCAGTGTTTCTCTACTATATTATGCATGTATTATACATATAAACCTTACTCTTGAATCACTCTATCTATTAAAAAAAAACGCATCAAAATCCGTTGCGTAGTTTTAAAGATCTAAGCATACATAGGTAGGGACATACAGCGGGAAGCGACTTTGTTTTATACTATGTTATGATTATGATTATGATACCCTCAACGCCAGTGGCGGCTCGTCAGGGGAGGCAGTGCCGCCCCTGTGAAAATTACAAATAAGGTTTTTTTTATAAACCTACTATACTTTAATTTTATTTAATAAAATTAATATTTAATATACTACCTATAATACTTTTCATTTTTAAATTCATATATCGGGTAAAAATTAATTTATAAAAATAAAAATATTAATAAACATATGCCAAAGGAGTTCCTGCACTATTATTTGCAATATTAACCCTCATAAACGACACAGCGCCTAGTCTATCGCCGTGGTGGCAAGCCTCCGATACCAATGTTTTCACATATGTATTTATAAGGAATAGGGAAGCGCGAAGCTTCGCAACTACCTGAGTTGTTAACAAATCTAACCCTTAACTCCAGTGGCATTAGTCATTTAAAAAACTGCATAGCGGATGCAACAACACGCCCACCTCCCACCTCTCACACGTGACAGCGCAGAAAGCTAGTCATTTGATTTCATGAACCTAACGACCTAACCTACAAAAACTATCAATCATTGTTCTGTGTTTTGGAAATTTTTGTTGGAAAGTGCCGTTATTCTTTTCGTTTTTTTTGAGTGTTTTGAGTGGTATAGGAGGGTAATAATTATTGAAAGTGATCCATAGTACTTACATAAGGCATTATTTGAACGTCTTATTTAATTAATTATACAAACTTATAATGGAGGTAACTGGTGGGTATAGCAGTTTGTTTCATTGCATTTTTTCTTGCACCGGGTCACTGTAACGACTCTCAAAGAACGAGTGAAGCGACCGCTACAACGACCGGTAGCCAACTGACGCTTGTTGGATCTTGTTGCCAGATCCTCCCACCACAATCCCAGCACGTAAAGTGCGGGCTGGCGCGTACAGTCTCGGGAAAAAAAATTCACTGACATTACTTTCCGGACAAACCCTGTATAAAGTACCTCGCTCATATAAAGTAAGTCGCCTGTCTTATTAGGATAAATTATTTGTAAGATTTAAGAGTACCACTGCCAGGTCTAAGTACAACTTTAATTAATCAGGGTAAGCCGGCTCGTAGTTTTGATATTACGTGCTATGATAAATGCAAATGGCTAACTGGTCTTTAACTTTCAATAAATTATTGTGTTGGCCGTATGTATTATTTTCAAATCATGGAGAAGATGATTGGACAAAGTCTGGATTTGATAAAATTTTAAAACTTTATATCTCGTTCAGTTGACATATTCAAAAAGTCAGGAACATATTAGTTGTGTTTGTAAATTACATCTTTTAGGCAAACAAAATATTATGAAAGTGATCAATTCAGCCCGTCAAATCTAAATTGACGCAGTCCTGGCAAAAATCCGTATTTTATTTCACTGCATCTTTTTAATTGTTTTATTTAATTGTAAAATAATTTGACGGAAACCTTCCCGATGGTTTTGCTGAACCAATAAAATATATTAGGTACATTATGTTAGACAAATGTACTTAATATATTATATTGACCAAGTAGAGGTCCTCCTCCTAACGATGCGGCATACTACTAACAATGTTTACCATCACAAAAAATTGAGGTAACAAAATTTTTTACAAAATATGTTTGCCTCCCCAAAAAAAGTCACGAGCCGCCACTGCTCAACGCCAATTGTAATGGAATACCTAAAAAATTGGTAAAATCTTGCAACTTTTTGAATGAGTCTAAGAATGAATAAGCTGCAAATCATAATCATAACCATAACGCTTCCCGCTGTCTGTCCCTACCTATGTATGCTTAGATCTTTAAAACTACACAACGGATTTTGATGCGTTTTTTTTAATAGATAGTGATTCAAGAGGAAGGTTTATATGTATAATACATGCATAATATAGTAGAGAAACACTGATAATTTTTGAGGTTTCTAATGTGATGTCGTAAATAAACACATTTTTTTGCGCTTACATTGCAAACGCTGGCTGAACCCGACGAGATAGATCAAAATAATGTACTACAGTTTTGTACACCTTAAAAAGGTCTACAAAAAAGTCAGCGATGGTATATGTCTATCTCTTGGGGATAACCCACAATAATCATTTTTTATCCTTTACTTTTTACGAGAAATATTGGCTTATTTACGAAGCGATTTTAAGCAATACAGCATTAATCCTTATCCAATTAGGTACCTTAAATACATTGTGCATTTAATATAGATCAATATGGCCCTTTACAGCATGTAATTTAAATTAATATTTTCGAAGATATTACAGATTTAAAATACAGGGACATTGCGGTTGCGGCGGTACCGGCCGGCGGCGCGTGCCTATAAATAGCGCGTCGAAGGCCTGCGTTTTTTTTAATAGATAGAGTGATTCAAGAGGAAGGTTTATATGCATAATATAGTAGAGAAACACTGATAATTTTAGAGGTTTCTAATGTGATGCCGTAAACCGTGCGAAGCCGGGGCAGGTCGCTAGTTAATTATAAATAGAGAAACATGACATATAAAAATGTATTTCCCTCTTTTTATGAGGCATTTGTCACATACCACAATCATCTACAACAGTCTGTAAATGTTTAATTTGTAATTGTGACGCTTCTCTGTGTACTAGAGAACCTACCAGCCTTCTCTTTGTTTACAAAAAAAAAAATGTGGCCTCCGACACACTTTGTTTTCCAGATTTACACCCGCCTGCATGCACAAAAGCCCGAAGGGGTGCCGCATATGTCGCTTGAATTTTTTAAAAGGGTCGGACGCCTCCATCAGAATTATTTAAATAATGGAACGGGCACGGGAAGGCACTCACCCATGATCCCGCGAAGAGAACGCTGTACAGGCGCAGCTCAGTGACGGATATCGTGAAGAAGATCCCGGCCATCAACTGGGCAGCGCCGCATGTAACATACAGGGTACTCCATAATATCTGTAGGGCCGTCCACAGTCTTCCGCAGCTCAGGCACATTACGCCCTGAAACAAGGAAAAAAAAACATTTCATATATCGATCTGTCATAATATTTAGTCATAATTCAGGGGAAGTCCGAAGGAATTCCAGGGAAATCAGGGGGAAATCTCAAAGAATTCAGTAGTAGTTTTGGGGAAATCTACGAATTCAGGGGACGTCTTGAGAAGACTTACATTTACAATTTTACGCAATTAAAGGTGTACAAATAAGTTTCCGCCGTTTGACAAAAGTTGGTGCCACCCAGTGGCGGCTCGTCAGAGGAGGCAGAGGAGGCAGTGTCTCCCCTGTGAAAATTCCAAATGAGTTTTTTTTTTATATAAACCTACCTACCTATAATATATTTTTATCTTTCATTTTTGAATTCATAGGTATACCTGGTAAAAAAATAATTTCTAAAAATAATATATCTGGTAAAAAATTAATTTTTACCAGATACTTATATGATTTTGGAATGTTCCGTGAATGAATGAATTTTTATTGTTCCGTGTTTTGGAAATTTTCGTTGAAAAGTGCCGTTATTCTTGCCGGGTTTTTTGAGTGCTTTGAGTGGTATAGGAGGATAATAATAATAATTATTGAAAGTGTATCATATTACTGACGTAAGTTGTTTCATAATAATAATAATGATACGAGTTCTAATGACACTCAAATACATTTTCGAACCTGCTGTTTCGAATTGTTGGGTATCTTATAAAGTACAAATTTAGTCGCCTGTCTTATGAGGAAAAAATATTTGTTAAAGATTTAAGAATACCACTGCCAGATCTAAGTGAAACTTTAATTAATCAGGGTAAGCCGGCTCATAGTTTTGTTAATACGTGGAATAATAAATGCAAATGACTAAGTGGTTTTTTTAACTTTAAATAAACTATTGTGTTGGCCCTGTGTATTCTTTTCAAATCGTGGGGAAGATGCTTGGACAAAGTCTGGATTTGATAATCTTAAAAATTTATCTCGTTCAATTGACACATTCAAAAAGTCAGGAACATATTAGTTGTGTTTGCAAATTACATCTTTTAGGCAAACAAAATATTATGAATGTGATCAATTCAGCCCGTCAAATCGAAATTGACGCAGTCCTGGCAAAAATCCGTATTTTATTTCACTGTATCTTTTAATTGTAAAATAATTTGACGCAAACTCTACACCTTCCCGATGGTTTTGCTGAACCAATAAAATATATTAGGTACATTGTGTTAGACAAATGTACTTACCTAATATATTTTATTGACCAAGTAGAGGTCCTTCTCCTAGGCATACGGTATATTACTAACAATGTTTACGATTACAAAAATTTAGGAAACAAAAAATTCTTATAAAATTTGTTTGCCTCCCAAAAAAAAGTCACGAGCCGCCACTGGCGCCACCTGTAAGGTATGGTTAAAATTGTCAGATTTAAACCTCATTATCGTAAGGTTGGACATCAGCCAACAACATAACCTTAAAATATTAGTGATTTTTTTATCAGCATAATATATTCTTATGTGTGCGAAAATGTCGAGTTTTGAGCCGAATAAGCCGAATCATTTGCGAGAACTTTTGATTTACTTCTTCTACTTTGAAGAAATCTGTAGCCGAGGCGTGTCGATTGCTTGTAGAAGCATATGGTGAGGCTGCTTTAAAGTGAGAGAAGTTGTCGTGAGTGGTTTCAAAACTTTAAGAACGGTGAATTTGACATCGAAGACAAAGAACGTAGCGGAAGGCCGAGAGTTGCTCAAACCGAACGAAACCATTACTGGAGCTGTCTACCGAACACAATTGATGAGATTGAGTCGAGCACTCAAGAAAAAGCGCGCTCACTACTACTCCAGACACGGCAATGTCCACATGTTGCGGCGCCGGTCAAAACCTATTTGGAAACACTCAATTGGGAAGTTTTACCCCACCCGCCGTATTCACCAGACATTACTCCTTCTGATTTCCACTTGTTTCGATCGATTTGGTCGATTATCCACGAATTGGGTCGATTAGTGGATAGCCTCAAAAGATGAAGCATTCTTCCGACGCGGTATCCGCATGCAACCAGAAAAATGGGAAAAAGTAGTGGTAAGCGATGGACAATACTTCGAATAAAACATTAGGTACCGTCCTTTCATAATAAATTCCCATTTTTTTTTTATTAAAAACAATTAATTAAATAATAAGTAATTCAAGTTGGCGGTGAAAAAAAAAGGTGTCAGCCATTTTTGTTTTCAGTATGGTTCACATGTAAACTAATTTTTGAAAGCTTGAGTTATAGGCAATGTTATCTTTTTTTTCCTTTAGTATGGGTTAATTAAAAGACGAAATGAGATAAAAAAATACGTTTTATGGAAGGATGGAGGTCAATACAAAGAAAACAAGGAAATATATGTTAGTTATTAAGCTACATATTATCTCTATAAGAGTATGTATCTCTATATGTATGTATATATGCATAAATTATGCTCCACTTTTATTGCATTATATTAAATCTACTCACTATATTTTGTTGTTCTTTCAGTGCAAGATCTGCCACTGCTTTATATAATTATTTGACGTAAATTACTTTCATCTAATCATCTCCTAAAGTTGTTGAATCATTTATCTAATTTATAATTTACTACAAAAAAAAGATAAACGAAAAAAAAAACGTTTAATGCGTACTACTTATTTTTTAATTTTACAAATTTGTACGATTTAAACGAACCAAATAAAACCACATAGTCGGTTACGTCGTGGAATAATTTATGGTGTAGTTTATTATTTAACAGTTCAACTTTGTGTTTGTTTATCTAATTAGAACAAATGCGTTAATTAAATGATTTTCCACGCGGTTTTGAAACTGGACTATTGTACTAAAAGTAGGTGTTAATAACAATAGATCATTTATATGGTTGTCATATACAACAACAAAATAACAATATAAGCGATTTTATTATTCAAGAAATAAAATTAAAAGTTTGAGTAAACATAAACATTAATAAAACTGAAATACAAAATAATCACGTCATATTTAATAAAAATGTATTGGAAAACTAGAATACTACAGTTTTTTTTCTAGGTCGAACGATTTTATTTTATTTACCTTGACCAATGAAGGTCAAATATATAAATATACGTTTTCTTGTACTCCTTACAATTTCGATGCGATTTAAAATAAAATAGATGAAAACAAAACTTCTTTCAACGGCATATATTTTATCAAGAGGTCAGATCAGCGCTTACAATTTCTCATTCCTATACAAAACACCCTATATAAGTGTGCCAATATAAAAAAAATGAAATTGTTCTGAAAAATACTGAATGCATTACAAATGAATATAAAATAATAATGTAATCGTAGGATACAACATAAATTAGATCCGAATACGAAGATATTTATTAATACCATTACGAAACGAGTACCAAGTTCAAGGTCGGGGTCACGATGTCCCGTGAATCGATACTCGACTTCCCACTCTCTGCGGTGGACCTCCTGGTGTCAAGCGTGGAGCAGAGAGAGCTGCAGAGGCCGTTCTAGATTTAGAAGCGACCCGGTTTTTAATGTCACATCAGTTTAAAATCGGTCAGAAGGCTTTACGATCGTGTGGATTTTGTGACTTTTTATCTGTGCATCTGTGGAGATTTTTATCGGTTCATATTAGAAGAACATTGTAAAGGACAAATGTGGAGGTCGCGCGCAAATCCCCCAGAGTCAAATTTGCGGAAAATCGCAAAAAATGTATTGCAATAAATACAATTTTATTACCGTTTTACTGATTTATACTTTGTACTCTGCTGATCGTTATGGACAATTTTTGACCATTTTCGCAGAATTTTTTTAACCTTTACTTATAAAAAAAATAAATATTTTTTTGGATTTAAGTAGGTTTTGGTTCAAATATGGAAATATTTTGTATATAAAAATATATTTTGTATATAAAAGAACACGTATTTTGTATATAAAAGAAAACTATTTCCTCAATCCTGTATTAATAAAAAAATACAGTTTTTTTTATAAAATCTGCACTATACATGCACGGCGTTCTCCTCTGCCAGGCAATCGCACGGTTCAGCCGTGTCATCTTCCATATTGTTAATTGGTTGGCTGAGTAATAAATCATTGTACCAAACCAAGTTCTTGTCATCCTTCCAATCGTTTCCAAAGTGCTTAGTTAATAGATTTTCCAAAGTTTTTTTCTTTTTCTCTTATAAGCGGGCTTCACAGAACGACGAAGTGTTGCTGGCAACACAAGATTCCGCTGGCAAGCAACACCACAGCAAAATATCGGTATTCTGTGGTATTTACGCGGTTTCTTTTACAGATTCTATGGAAATATTGTATGCCAACACGAAAAATATGTAGGTGGGGAAATGTTGCCAGCAACACTATGTCGTTCTGTGAAGTCCGCTTAACGCGTAAAGCGTTATTTTACCTATATGGGATTGGATTTAGCGCGGTATGCTCCAAAACCGTATATTTGAAGCTATTTAAAAAAGGGATTTAACGGGTTTTGCTCTGTATGTAGTGTTATATTGTAGAGATCATTGAGAAGTATAGGAATCCGCAAAAAAAAGTAAAAAATGTCTGAAAATGGATTTAGCGGGATTTGCGCGCGAACTCCACAAATCATCTTAGAAAAAATATATTTTCAATTATGTGTGTTTTATTTAGGTGTAGCTTATTTCAGTCCATTTTTCAAATATCCTTAGGATTTCATTTATACGAGGTGTGGCTATTAAATAACCGAACTGTTGTCATAACACTTTGTATTCGTACCAATTACAGTAACAACTTTTTTCACCTTCAATGTACTCCCCTTGGCGATCTCTACACCACTCCATACGACTTTTCCATTGTTGAAAGCAGTGCTGGAAGTTCGCTTCTGGCAGCTGGTTCAGAACCTCCGTCGCTTTTGCTTTAACCGCTTCCACACTTTCGAATCTTGTCCCCTTCAGTGTCACCATGTCTAACAAGCCTGGATCAGTGTCAATAATGTTTAGAATGTCAGTGCAAAAGGAGAGTGGAGGCCTTTTTTTTTTACACATACTGTTCAGGTAGGAACGATTCATGCAAAATCTGGGGAACAGATTCTTTGTCGACAGCAAGCCCTCGGATGCTTAGACGACGATTTTCGCGGATTAATTTACCAGATTTTTACATGTTTTCGTCCATTTTTGACGTTGAAGGCCGTCTGGAGCGCGGATCGTCTTCGGTCGTTTCACCCCCTTTAAACCGTTTAAACCTTTCAAAAACTCTTTTTCTTGCTACTTTTAAAAGTTTTCCCCTTTGAGATTTAGCGTTCTCCATCTGAACCCTTACATTTTTCCGCGTCATTGGGGGTAGATAATTCAAATGCTGTTACAGTCACTGGCGCCCACTAGCTTGTCAGCGAGCTCAGGGTGGGGAAAGTATCGCCAGCCTCCGTTCTGTTCAAACTTGTCACGACACACTCGCAGCGCGCTGGTAGCAGCATCAGTTCGGTTATTGAATAGCCACACTTAGTAGTAAAAGCTCTGAAGTGTTTTTATCGAATCACTCAGTTCATTTGTATGTACTGGGTGAATGAAAACACTTTTTTCCTTAGTTTTTGCTGTCAACTAATATTTTTTTCTGTGTTTGCAGAAGGCCGTTTATTTGATAGGTTTTTCCGAATATTTGAATGTTAAATATGAAGAACATGGGCAATTGAATGGCCAGCCCAATCGCCAGATCTGACACCTTTCGACTTGTATTTATACGTAATATTTAGGAGTAAAATATACTTTAATAAACCGACATATTAGGATGATGATTGATGATTTAAAAGAAGGAATTCATCAAGAATACCAAGAATATCTACAAAAAAGAGGAAATATCAAAAGACGGCAATTGATATGAATCGTGTCACAAAAAAATTGTAGCATTATTAGCGAATCTATCTGCCAGTTTACGAAAACACTGTACATCTGGAAAAAACTAAGTTCTCAGCGTATTTGAGAAATAACTCTACACAATTATGCGTATAATTACCAGAGGCAGACACCGTAAAAGATTACCAGACAAAGACGGGAACTCTCAAATTCTCTACGTAAAAGGCCGATTTTAATTGCACGGATTCGAAATTATCGTCTCGATTTCGCCTCACAAATGACTGAAACGGATGTCACTAATACGCTATTATTATCTAAAACTAACTACATGCGTTTTGTTTTACCTGCGAATAATTAGAGACCATATCATATGATATAAATTTAATTAGGCTTGTATTATATTATCTTGTTTTCCCTAGAGGCAGGAACCGAAACAAATTATATTCATTTCTGGCCACGAATTTATTCAAGTTTAATTTGTCATAAGTCATCTGCGATTTGTATTTATTTGGGCGGAAGATACTGTGAGTGGATTGTCAGTTCTGAGGACCTTTTAATGACCGAATTGGATGTAACGGAATAATTTTATTATGTACCCTACGCATAACAAGATGTCCAAATTATAAGGAACCGTTGAATAATAAAATATCGATATCATTATCGAGGATACAAACAAATGGTCAGTGACATGCAACAAAGAATCAAGTTTTTACTTCTACTGCCCTAAAAGAACCGTTGATGATTTATAATTTGAGGCGGCGTCTCCTCGAAATGCCAACATCGTTGCAAATGTTTCGTTTCGATGGTAATGGAAAAAGTGTTTATGAAAAAGGAATATATCCTAATAGGTACAAATATTTCTTTGATTGCTATCTTAAAATGAACATCTGACAACGTCGCATTTAAATTTCAAAGAAGCTGATCATCAGAAAAGCCTGAACCTACATTCTAACCCCATTTTCTTTAATTTTCTTATTTTAATATGGATTAATTGAAAGATTAAATGAGATAAAAATAGACATATTAGATTAGATAAAAATTAATTCAAAATAAACATGTTAGTACAAGAATTGTTGAAAATGGCCCCCCTCATTGTTCTAAACATTTATGACACCTTTTTCGAATAGAACTGAAAACATTTTCTAGGAAACACGGCCACAAAAAAAAAATACACGGTCAACAAAGTCACGATTTTTCGTTCCTTCCCATAAAAAAATTAAACTTGGTGATACCACGTTGTCGACCTTCTATTTACGTTACCCTTCCTGCGTCCTTCACTTTCCAGGGATCGATAGCCCCCTGGAGCGTACGTGCAGTTTTATCCCCCCGCTCAATTTGTGGGGAGGGGTGGGGATGAGGGGTTTTATTAATCGGCGATCGATGTCGCGCTGTGTACTCGATTAAACTCGTGTTTGATAGGTCAGGGTGTGCGTCGATCACTTGGAGCGGTAAACAGATCCAAGTCAACACGGGAGGGGCAGATGGAAACAGCAATTTTACCGGAAATGTTTGCGTTTGCCTACGTAAAGGAATGTTTTCCCTTATATTATACCACTGGTAATAAAACAATATGGCAACTGGTAACAAAAATGCACTTGGCACTTATTATTATTCTTATGTATGGGGTAGGTACTAGCCCTGTGCACTGTGTTCTGTCGATGCTTATTATGCCCCCATAGGCTAATCATTCCATTAGTCCTATTTCCTTAAAAAAATTAAGGACAGTTTCTAGTGAAGCATTTGTTTTGGCTCTATTGTTTTAGCTCTAAAGTTAGAATGCTGCCATGCTCTGCACTTAACCCTCACGGGGTACACTATATGGTTTGTACCGTTGGGGGTACACTGGGTCTGGGAGACCCGAGCGATTTTCAATCGCTTATAACTTGGAGCCAAATCATCGTAGAGGGACGTTTTTTTTTAATTCATCGCACGAAATCTCAAAAAGACGAATACGTACTCTATTTTATCTCAAATCTAAGGTTTCTAAAATATTTAACGAAATACAAGAAGACCTTGTGAAAAAATGTTTTTTTTTTTTAAATTGCTGTCACGGTACGAAAAATGAAGATAAAGAGATATTATAAGTGGTGTTTTTAAAGCTTAAGTATTGTATTTTAAGGCTGTAAAGGTCATTTTGCGATTGGATTAGAACAAGTGATTTTTTTTGACGTTCGAAAGTTAGTAATTTTAAAAACGTATTTTTCATATATAAACGGCTATTGTCGCCAGAAAACTTGCAATAAAATCATAGAGATTTTTTTAGCTTACCTTATCATATATACCTTATAATATATATACGTAGCATCAACGGTAGAAAAAGAAATAATCCAAATATACCAAGTGAAATCATTTATTGTTATAATAAGTAAAAAAATTCAAAATGTATAAAACATGCAATGAAGTTATACATGAATTTACAGATTAAGTTATTCCAAAGTTTTTGCGGGCTTCCAAAGTAGCCAGCTCTGCGACGGATCGTGTGCGAGACCGCGTCTCCATTTCTGCATAAAAAATATTAGAGTAACACACTTTTTTCACACACACTATACATTTACACACAAATTTTTACATGAGTACACGATTTAAATAAACATTTGGTATAATTATTATATTTTCACAATACTCACTTTGTCACACTCCGGGTACACTGGGTCCAGGAGACCCGAAACCAATTTTGTTATGCTTCTTGTTCCGTAGCTGATGCCGCACTGGACTGGCGCGAGCGCTTCCTCAATTCAGCACACTAAGAAGAATTTTTCCCCACCATAATGAAGTCCCTTCCCCTCCTCTCCTTCGAGATATTCACCTATATGACTTTGCGTTCGGGTCTTGGAGTGGGTAAAAAACTGGACGTTTTCCACGAAACACTGAACATCTACACTTTTCTCAACGCGTGTTTCGCCAACCAAGTTGGCATCTTCAGGAGAAGATTAACACTAAATTCTAGCCTACACACTGCACTATTTATACCAAATTTGTTGCCACGGTTCACTGAACCGTAACTGTCCTTATTCATACTATTGTTACACTTAATGATTTCTAAACTTTCAAAAGCATCCAACTGTCTACTGTTTGTTACATTTCTAATTAATTTTAAATTATTTATGTCTATCCTATGGTTGTTGTCAAAAGCGTGTTGGGCAACACAAGATTTATCTGTTCGGGTCTGTCAGACCCAGTGTACCCCGTGAGGGTTAATTATGTATTTACAAACCGGGTCAGGCTACTAGGAATATACCGTTTTATGCAGAAACTACATATTTTTAAGTTATTAATATATAATTTATTACATATTTTTTAATTTAAAATGAGGCGAATTTACCTAGGTACAGCCCAGGTCACGCATTCACGCAAGTCCACCGAGCAATGTAGCCGGATCAACTGTAACTCGAACGATATTTTAAATGAATACGTTGAATGATATGTTGGAAATACACACTCTGCAACTGAAATCACACCACCAGTAAAAATATGGTAAAATCACTGGAAATTATCTCAGGGTTACTTCTAGGAAGCGATTAAAAAGTGTAATCAGACTGAATCAGATAAAAAGTGTAATCAGACTCAATCAAATAATACTACAGAATATATTTGACAAAATTTTCAATTTTCAATGATGGCGGATTCAAAATGGCGGCTGTATTTCTTAAGAAATGGCGCGTTTTTCATTATAAAAATTAAATAGGAGTTTGTAATTATCCTTTTCCTATGTCATTTCATGTTTTAGTAACATTTTGAGTTATTCCTGGTGAAAAAAGTCTGAAATCCAAGATGGCGGATTCAGTACGGCGGACATCATTCTTGAAAATTCAAAATTTGAAAACGGTAAAATTACAGTCATATTTTACGTAGAATTCTGATGGAAAATGTCCTCTCAATCTTTTTCATAAAAATGCGTTCTATCTGAGTAAAAAATTATTTGTCATTCTAACCTCAAAACGAGTTTTTTTCCGGTGTTGAGGTTCAAATGATGAAATCATGAGAATTATATATTATGCACTTAGGGATGTAGGCGCATTGAAGATTTTTTTCTCGAAACTTCTCCGCATATAAATAGAAAATATATATTTTGAATTCGGGCGCATTGACGAATTTTTTTTCCGGAACTTCCTCGCATATTTATTCAAAGAATAGTACGTAGAACGTACTTTCTGGTGGGTGTGAGAAAAAATCGTATATGCACCACGACAAACAAGTAGGTTGTGTACTTCCGGCGAGTAGTTTGCGCCCGAGCATCCCTAAGTGCATAATTTATAATTCTCATGATTTCATCATGAGAACCTCAACACCGGAAAAAAACCTCGTTTTGAGGTTAGAATGAAAAATAATTTTTTACTCAGATAGAACGCATTCTTATGAAAAAGATTGAGAGGACATTTTCCATCAGAATTCTACGTAAAATATGACTGTAATTTTTTCCGTTTTCAAATTTTGAATTTTCAAGAATGATGTCCGCCATACTGAATCCGCCATCTTGGATTTCAGACTTTTTTCACCAGGAATAACTCAAAATGTTACTAAAACATGGAATGACATAGGAAAAGTATAATTACAAACTCCTATTTACTTTTTATAATGAAAAACGCGCCATTTCTTAAGAAATACAGCCGCCATTTTGAATCCGCCATCATTGAAAATTGAAAATTTCGTCAAATATATTCTGTAGTATTATTTGATTGAGGAAAATCACTGTGGATCAAGAAAAACTCACAAAAACCCCGGAAATCGAAAGATCACATCCGAAAACATTAGGATAAGTGGTTTTTATTGAGTGAATTCATTAATTTCCCTTCAAGATTAACGCTCCAAAAAGGACGAAGAATTGTGTCCGTGCGTTAATGGGTTAATTAATAAAAATCGATGATGTCATCCATGAAAGAAATTTAAAAGATGAAAGATGAACGAAATCAACCTAAAACACATGTACCAATCTATATTTTATTCTTGGATTTTATCAAATGATGTCATACAATATTAGAACAAAGTTGTACTAAAGGATAGAAAAATATTTGGAGAAAATATTTTTTTTAGATTACTTTCGAGCACTAGCGTATTCGCAATATTTATTGTACTCGCCTCTATCTCGTTTCGCCTGGAAGAACATCGCATTTATGTTGGTTCCGAATAACGATATCATCATCTTCAAACCTCGGCCCTCCACCCCCAATAAAAAAAAACTTTCTCGACGACTGGCATTTATCTTCCGGTCGGGAAGTTGCCGATCATATCTTAGCTCCGCGCGCGCCGCGTCATCGAAATTGCGATTTATCCGTCTCCGAAGGACCAACCCGTTTCGGCGTGGGGCGGGTAAAGTTTATCTCGTAGTCGGCGAGGATGATGGGAGTGGAGAAGATGCGGGGCGCGGCACGTTTGCTCCCTCTCGTGTTGGAAATTCGCCCTTTATTGGCCGAAAGCGGAACCAAGCCGGAAGGTAATTCATTCGGTTTATGTTCCGGAGGAAAATGAATAGGTCGGGGAGTATGTATTTTGCGCAAATCGAGTTGTCCTACGGCTTTAATAGGTAATATTTGAGGGTTTTCCACATTTAAGGTCATGGTACAAACAGATTTGTTAAAGACAAAAATATGAGATAAAACGATTCAGTTTCCATTATATATAGAAGTATTGCATACTTATAGAAGTAGCCTTGAAACCTAGCTACTTAATCTCAAGAAAGGATTCTAGTGTACAGCGTAAAAAAATGCGTAATACGAACGATGTGTTAAAGGAACTTTGTACGCGTTTTATTCCAAAAGACGTTTTTTGAACTGGTCACACATCTTCAGTATATTCGTGACTATCATCTGAACTAGAATAAAGAACTTGAACATCATTGATTAGAACTTATACCTTTTCTGCAAAAAGTAGTGAACAAATTAAGCCCCTACATTGACAAATGTGAAATTTAATAAACTATGGTATTAAACAGGCAGCTACCAATTTGTTAGGGAGCTTTTTCAAAGTATGTACCTCAACAAATAAGTGGCCGTGGTATATCTGGTGAGGACCAGGAAGAATCTTCGTGTTGCAACAGGCATTATCTCTGGACGACTGAACTTGAAGGTAAATGAGACACCTCTCTGTAGAGGTTGTCAGCAAGTAGAGGAGACCGTGCGTCAAGTACTATGCGACTGTTCCGCTGTCTGATTAACAGGAGAATCCATACTGGGAGAACGAACATAAGGGATATTCCCTAAACCACGTGATCACCTTTTTTAAAACATTAGAATGGCTGACAGCCTAGATTCGTTGGATTCCCAAGGTAGGAAGCAAAATAACTCTAATAGGGTACAAGTGATGTACCCTTCTCAATGCCTAACCAGAATCAAAAGCTTATACACTAGAATCTTCCCTCAATAAATATAGATTGCGCAATAGATTATCCAGAACACTAGTGATTGACAAGGTGGAGTCAGTTATGGAAAAATAAAGAAAATAGTTCTTAGCCTTTGGAGCTCGCTAAACATTTGACTGCTTGTCACACGTGATATTAATATTCACAAATTATCATTTTCTAGTTTCATTACGTAAGTAGATCATTATTAAGAGCATTCTTTAGAAATACACATCAATTTATTGAATACAACGCGGTTAATTCTAGTTCAGCGGAAATACAGCAAGGCGTTCTCCAAGGACCTGTTTCGAGACCCTTACAATTTGTCATCTATATCAGTAACCGTAATAATACACAATATAACAATGTATGAAGTGTTTATCGCAAGTACCAAAGACTGGTTTTTAAGTATACATATTTTTAATGGGTTTATAAAAATTGACTCTTTCATAAATTCCATAACTTTTGTTAGATCCAAACTTGAATATGCGTCTGTAGTCTGGAGCCCAATATACTCCATACATATTTCATCTCTTGAGAAGGTACAAAGACGGTTTTTTAAATCGGCCGCCCTCACATTAGACAACTGTTATCCACCTAGAGGTATCCCGCAAGAATTATTTTACGAACGATTTAAAATGTGTAGCCTAATTAAAAGACGAACTATGCATTCTGTAATATTCTTATATAAAATCATTCACAATAAAGTTAACTGCGATACAATCTTATCCTCACTTGACTTTCATATTCCTAGAATTAATGCTAGAAGTAATCACTTACTTTGTGTTAAAAATTATAGAACCAATATTTATAAATGTTCTCCCGTATATCAAATGATAACTAATTATTCTCACATCGAATCACAGCTTGACTTACTTCATTGTAATATAAATGATATTAAAACTGTATATACGTAATCTTAATAGTCTCTTTTTGTTTCTCTGTATCTTATGTATTTGTTTTTTATGCATTTTTTCATATTGCATATAAGTGATATTTTTACTTGTGTCCGTGATCATTCTTGTATTCTGTATCTTAAATTCATGTATGTATATGTAATATCTGTATATTTTTAATTTTCTCTTGTTTGTATTGTTATATTTTGTATTGAAATTCTTTCTGTGCTGCTTATATTGAAAGTCTGTATCTGCTACTTATCCTGTAATTGGGTTATATACCCGTTGGATATTTTATATAAATAAATAAATAAAATAAATAAATAAATAAAATTGTGTTTATTATAATAATTGTATTTACAATTTTAAGCGACACAGGTACGTTGTGTCACATATTGTTTCATGAATTTTCTGGGGCAGATTATTTCAAACCTTGAATTGTTAAATATGCATTAGTTTAGACATTTACAAAATTTATGGACAGTGACAGATTGCAAAAAAATGTAGAAATAGGATTTTTTTTAGGAAGTATTGTTTCAGACAGCGCTCAGATCAGATTGTAGCTTGAGGTTGTCAATAAAATCGTCTTCGAATAAGACCCTCGTTACCACCCACATCGAAACGACCCCCTAGAGTCTTTTGAATCGCTATAGAGGCGCGGCAAAAAAAAGTAAATACGTTTTATATGCGTCATCTGAGATAAAAGGAATTTTATAGCCGCTGTTTGGGCTAACAGGCCGTTTGTTATACGATAAAAAGGGCGAGTTAGGGAGAAGAGGATATCGCTGTAAAATGTCAGGAAAGGATAGGGCTCACTTAATAAAGTGGTAATTGACACAACACACACTTAAGGAATAAGGGAGGGTTTCTAGTCTATTTTCTTCATTTATTACACAATCTCCACAAAAAAAATTGGAACTGCTGTCGAGACAACTGTATCCCTATGTAATTTTCTACGCTGAATCCGAGTCCGAAGTCAAAAAAAATTCTACACCCCCAAAATCAACCCCTAGTCCTAAAAAAACAGGGTAAAAATGACTTAACGCTTCACGAATAGTCTTAAATCTCAATAATTCTAATTAAATATAAACATTCAAGTATATAACGCAGAAATACAGAGTTAACACTACTTTCCATTGACAATCACCCCCAAGAGTGGGTGAAAACTACCCCTCATACAACAGGAAAAATGCAGTGATTGCAAAAAAAGCTTACGATGCCCAATTTGTTTTGGAAAAAGTGAGTAACTGCATTAGTTCCGATGTGATGTTCAGAATTTACCCCCGTAGAGTGGCGGAAAGCACCCCTAAATTACAACTAAAATCGGGGAAAAAATCTTGTCATCGTGATTTCTATTTTAATCGATGCTAACTGCAGTTTGGAGGTGAATACTTGCATTGCGTCAGTCATTCAGTGATATCCCTATGAGACGGTGAAAATTACTCCTCACATAACAAGAAATTCAAAAAGAGTTGCAGTACCTTTTAGAAAAGCTCAAAACATCTGCATTTTCTTATTTAAGAAGAATCTTTGAACGTACTTGACGAGCACGACCAGCAGTGCTATCATAGGTGCCATCATAAAAAAAAAAACAACAATACAAAAGAGAAAGAAAGGTAATAACAGAAACAATGAACGACCCAATAAAGAGCCCAATTTGACGTATACTTAATCCCCAGACCTTCAACACTCGTATGCGGTTGACAATGCGCCACCTACCGGCTGGTCAAAAAACTATATAATCAGAAAATTATATAGATGTTTTTTTTCTGAATTTTTAGAGGATTCTTTTTAGGGGTCATATAAATAAGTAATAGTATTTTCAGAGAATTCTTTTTAGGAGTCATCTAAGCCACTGTAATTTAAATTTAGGGGTAGTTTCCGCCACTCTATGGGGGTAGATTTAGCATCGCATCGAGACTAATGCAGTTACATACTGTTTCTAAAATAACTGCAGCTTTTTTTAAATTTACTGTTGTGCGAGGGGTAGTGTTCACCCACTCATGCGGGTGGTAACTCTGTATTTATGCGTTATATACTTGAATGTTTATATTTAATTAGGATTATTGAGATTTAAGACTACGTGAAACGTTGTTATTTTTAGCGCTAGGGGTTGATTTTGGGGGTGTACGATTTTTTTTGACCTCGGATTCGGATAATTCAGCGTCGAAAATTACATAGGAATACAGTTGTCTCAATAGCAGTTCTAAAAACATTTTTTTTTTGGGTTGTGTTATTTATTACAATTTATTTACTTGGTCTGGCGTATAGTTGAACCTGGGATCCTTGGAAACGGAGGTTGGCGCGTTACCACTCGACTATTCGGGCTGTTGAGCGACAAAAAGTTGGAAAAAATGGTGTAAGTCAAGCCTCTGTAAATAGAAACCTCCTATGAAATTGTGCGAGAGGATATTAACAGTATCCCTGCGACTCCGCCATTTATTACACTGCCGATGCCTCGGCAACGCGTTTCTTCATTCGTTTTTATTGCTCATCTTCCAAGTTCGCGTTTGCCACCGATATTTAAAATCGTATAATTTACAACGCTGATGATGGTACGCAATAATAATCATCATTAGCTCGGCCGGGCCGAGAGGAAGGAAAAAAAACGATTCGCTCTTACTTTCTAATGGCAGCAAAAACGGTTTAATGCGGAATGGCCGTCAGTCAGCGAATATTAGAGGACGCGCCGCTCATATCGAGTGCTCGAGAACGAGGCGGAGCTCTGGTCACTCTTGCGAAATTGATTGAGTAGCATCCGCAGCAGGCGTACGTTTTACTTTCGATAGTGTTCGGGGTAACTGAACTTATGCTTCCACATCCATATACTATTATTACATTTTCTTAAAAGAGTTTTATTGCCCAAATACAGAGCTGGGCGAAGCCATCGGTTAAAGAGCTACAAGTCTTAAGCCGTTACTTAAAGTGCTTTGAATTTTCAAACGTTTAAAATCGGAGGAAATCGAATTACCAATTACTAAATGTTGTGTACGATGAATTTCCATTCTTGATGTTTCGCTGATAATACTGTAGGCTTATTCAGACGTTACTTTGAGCAACAAAACAAAAATTGAAACAAAAAACTGGACGTTTTCCACGAAACACCGAACTACTTTATTTTTCTCGACGCGGTTTCGCCAACTAAGTTGGCATCTTCAGGAGAAGATTAAAACTAAATTCTAACCTACACACTTGCACTATCTATATTTAATTTGTTGCCACGGTTCACTGAACTGTAACATCTGGCTTTGTTTATCAGAGCAAACAGTGGACTGGTAGGTATCGGACCATTGTCCTTATTCATACTACTGTTACACTTAATGATTTTTAAACTTTCAAAACCATCCAACTTTCTGCTGTTTGTTACATTTCTAATTAATTTTAAATTATTTATGTCTATCCTATGGTTGTTGTCAAAAGCGTGTTGGGCAACACAAGATTTTTCCGTTCTGTCATATTTCAAATGAGCCATGTCTCCTTTAAATCTAGTCAAAATAGATCTTTTTGTTTGCCCAATATACTTTTGATCACAGTCTTTACAACTTATTTCGTATATTCCTGACTTTTCGTTATTGTCGATTTTGTCTTTGGGGTTACTCAAAAGCGTCTGTAGTTTATTTTAGAATTATAAAACAAATTGATATTAATATTCTTGAAAACTTTATGTAGTCCGCGGGTGAATTTAGGTTCATATGGTAACGATACAAATTTCGAATTGTCAGTATCTCTACGAAAAGTCGTGGAATTGTACAGGGTTCTCTTAAATTTATGCTTCCTTATTAACTTATCTATTAAATGGACTGTAACCGTTATTCTTAACTATATTCTTAATTATTTTTTTCTTATGTTCAAACCTCTCTTTACTGAGGGGGATATTTAACAAACGGTGAATTAGAAAATTAAAACTTGCCATTTTATGTCTGGGTGGTTATGTAAGGGTGGTGTGAATCGTTGGGAATATATCTACGAGTCGCGGTTTCTTTCCTATATATATCAAACTTATTTTCACTATTTCTAACAACTAATACATCTAAAAATGGTAGCTGTTTAGTGTGTTCCATTTGATATGTAAATATGGTAGGCGAACGGTTATTTAATTTAGCAACAAAATTATCTTAAACTAATTGCTTTTGTATCAAATACCACGAAGATATCGTCCACATACCTGAACCAGACTCTAGGGAAATACTCGAATTTAACTTTTGCAACTGTCGCTGTTTTGCTTTGCTCCTCGCTATATATCTTGGCGTTTCCTCGTTTCGCTGATCAGCTGTGTCCGTCATGACATTGGCTGATTGGTTAGGTGCATCGGTCATAAACGTAATCGGGTAACCACCCACCTTATATTCACAATTTCTATGGACGTGTGGTGTATAACTTTTGGGTAGTATCCGTTACACTCAGCAACTATTTTTACCCCATCGAATTTTATTTTGTGGTCGCCCTGTGTTCCAATCATACACCTCGTTGGTGCTTCTTTATCTTTTATTGGATACTTCATCCTATTTGACTAATTCATGCACTTCCCCATGTACATTTTAATTTGTAAACCCCTTTCACTGACGCCGTTAGTAATAGGTCCATATCTGCACCGTTCCAAAACAAATGCCGATGTTTTTCTTCTCCAAAGTTGATCTTTCATTAGAGGCGGTATATGGTAGGCATGCCTAGGTTGTAGCTGGCTCCTTGTTTTCTGTATTCCGAGTAGACGTGCTTCTTTCTATACTCCGTTGGTTGTAGCCATTCTTCTGTGAGGCTTTTTTGACGCAACTTATTTCTTCCTGTTTGTCATCTTTGTCACATACCTTTTCTGCTCTATGAAGCATAGTTTTTATTAATGATCTCTTTTGTTGAAGGTGAAGTGATGTAGAATGCAAGTATCTATCTGTGTGAGTCTTTTTTCTGTACAAGGTGTGGGCTAGCCTATTATTTGTTCCACAACTCACTAGTACATTTAGGAATGATAGTTTCCCCATCTTCTAGCTCCAGGGTGATTATGATTTTTGGGTGACGACCGTTTCGATGTTGCAGGAACTCATTCAGGGCGGGCCTTCTTTATGGTCAAATAGCGAATGTGTTGACTGGACATACACTTACACTTTTTGTCAGTGGATGAAAGGGCTTCTACCTCAAACACTCCCTTGAAAAGAATGGTAATAATAGGTGAAAGTAGCGATCCCATTCTTGCACCATCCTTCTGTTCGTAGAATTCTCTACTCCACAGGAAGTATGTTGAAGATAAGGATAGACTGGCTAACTCTGGTATGTCTTCTCGTAGACCCAAGTTTTCAGTTGGATTTAAGGAATGTTCTACTGATATGTTGGTAAACTTCAGCCCTGCTGATGTTTCTTGTGGTGGGTACTTTTCCTCAGCTTTTTCGACTGGTAATCTTCGTCGGTTTCTACTATTTATTTCTTGGGAGTTCCGTTAATTAACTGTTAATTTTGTTATATTATAACGAATTATTTTCTTTAGTAGAATTCTAGCCTGCTCTAGTTACCCCGCATCTTCTTCTATCGCTCTTCGTATTTAAATAAATCGTAAATGGAATCGTAAAATTAACTCGCATGTAATTTTATCATTCGTCGACGTCTAAGCGCAATCATCGGGTTCACTTTTATGGGCAGATCGACTGTTTATAGCGGAAAAATGAGGTGCATACGGCGCTAATTCCACCGTACGTCGCAAATGCCAATTAACATTTCCGCGCGGGGCGAAGGGGGGTACAAAGCGCGACCACCCGTGAGGAGAAAGGAACGTTTCAGGAGCCTTAGGCTAAGTTCAGATGGTCGCGCGTGAACGCGCGTTCACAACGTGCGTATAAATATTCAAAGCAGTCATATAACATTGTTTATATGAACGCTCGTTATCGCGCGTATACTTGCGTTCGCGCGCGATCGCCTATGCTCTGTCACCGGTATCTTGACTCGCGCGTAATGCACGCGATATCGCGCGTATTGAAGCAAGAAGGAATACTAACGAAACAATAACTTTTTCTTTCGGCGATATGCAGTATCTTATAGCATTATCACTGCATTTCAAGTCGTTTTCAATAATGGTCATTAAATAATCAAATGACGTGATCGACATCTGGAAATAGTTAAAAAACTTCTCTTCATGTCTTCTCAGGTTTGGATATAAGGTAATAATATATTTGAATATAAGGTACAATAGGCTCAAAGTGGTTCTCTCACTTAAAATGGGATGCACCCAGTACCTTCTTTCTCTTCTTCGTCGCCGACATTTCAGCCTTCGATACAAAATCCACAAACAGATTGCCTCATCAACTTCAATTTTCCACGACTAACGACGCTACAATGCTGCGGTCACTGGCAAATCATGAACAGACCATCGCTGCCATCGCGCGACCATTTGAATAGAGCGTCGCGCGCCAACGAGCTACAAATGCGCGTCGTCGCGCGACCATCTGAACTTAGCCTTAGGGTACGTTTCCATTGCACGCTATGGGTTGCTATGCTATGCCATGCGAGGCGATGCGTTGCTACATTTCTTGCTTTTTTAATCAGACGTGTTCACATACACCGCTATACGACTATCAGTGAGTTTTTGTGCTTCGTTGCGATCGGTCATGGATACTAGTGATTATCTGATCGAAAACTCTATTAAAATACCACATGATTATGAAGAAAAAAAAAAAGAAAAAAAGAGTCGGGAAAAGAAACCTCTGGATCCATACAATTAATAAAGGTAGAAGACGATTTGGAGAGTTTCACCATCTGTTTAAAGAACTTGAAAAGGATCCCAACAAATTTCATGAGTATGAGCTGAGGTCGAGCTCTTACGGCTAATATTAATTTTTCAGCGTCCATGCGTGCAATAGGTACAAACGGCTTCACGATACTGTCTACTTTGGGCTAATTAGCGCGATAAAATCAAACAAATTTGATTTTCAAACACACGCTCGCGCTCGGCGCTACTAGCATTGCGTCGCATCGCTCTGTATAGCACGCTGTCGGAACATTTAGATAAATATTCATATGTTTGTTTTACTAGCATCACCTCGCATGGCATAGCATAGCGTGCAGTGGAAACGTACCCTTATTCTTGAAACGCCGAATATAGAACGTTGTTCTTTTTAGAGCACCAGAATAAGATTGGTATTCTCGTCCGCCATTTTCGTCCCAGGCGCTCGACTATACAGGGCGTTTACGAAAAAATTGACGTGGAGGTAGAACTGAGAGGTAGTATTGAGAAGATAATGTTTAAATAAATTTTGAAATAAACCATTCGACAGTCTGATTCAAACTTGAGTGGATGAATCCTGACCTATGCTACTACCAACCTGCGTGTGCTCCTGACTAAGCCACTGAGATGCGTGACTGTCGGAGACAAACGAACTACAGCGGTGCAGGTGTGCATTTTGGCTACCGTTTGCGTTGTTGTTTTTACAGCAGTGTAATGTGTATACGACCTGCATATTTCTAGTGTTGTGAATAATTGTGGATGTGCGCGGAATTAACCAGACGTATTATTAGCGTATGCTACATAGCAGAATGCGTTAAATCTTGATTATAAACACTAGACTGCTAACAATTAGCACATACTTCATGAATATTTAACCTACATTACAATCAGTTCTAAAACTACAGAGCGAGTTATTACAATCTATTAGCTAACTCAATAATTTACAAATACCCATAAATTTCATACACCATTAAAGTTGAGGTAATATCAATGAACTGTCAAGAGAAAACTGACAAAAAACCCACACTCCATCTGGGACATCCTCAGAGAAAAATGTAACTATCAAATTGTTCAACGCGGTAAACAGTGGCGGCTCGTGGGTGTGTTACATGGGTGGGCACAGGGTGTGTCAGTAGGATTACTTATCAGCTACCAATGGCGCCGCAGGCAAAATTTTCAAAATTTTCAAAGTCATGCGTTTTAATGACACCTCAGAATTTCAATGAAAAATTCTTTTATACAAAATACAGATTTTCACAAGAATAATTTGGGATTTGGTAGCTTTTTGAAATAATATTTAGTCACTAATATTGAGGGCTTAAATATATTAAAATAATGGATGGCAACATGTGAACAAAATTTGATATAGGTATCTTACCGTTATTTGTAGAGGAAATCAGCTCGCCTGTCCTTATTGTTCACAAAAATGTTAATCGTCTTTTCATTAAAGTCTCGGATTTGTTTCACAATATTTAATACAATTAATTATTTGGTTTAAAATATGTCTGTTTTTATCCGCATTTTCATTGTGACGTCTTATATTTTCACGATAAGCACTATCAAGCTGTTGCCTTATGTCTACCTTTCCCAACACACTAAAATCTAAGATGTTATGTAAATGTTTTTCATTGTAGATAGCATGTTTCTTAGCTCGTTCATTTAAATGTTTTAAATCACTCACCCCTTCTTGAGTCCATGCACTTTGGTTGCCACCCATCACTAAACAAATGAAACAAAACAGTTTGTTTCTTTTAGGACACCCACATAACCACTTAAATCTGTCGTAGACACTACTATTAAAATTTCGTGAATAATTTCGCGATTTTCCTACGTCTGTTTAGGAAATAATCAAATCGGGTGTCGGTCTTCCTAACCGTTTAATTTCCGTTCGGATCTCGTATGTAATATCTTTATTAGTCAATAAAAAGTCCACCGAATTCATTTTGAAACGTTTCACAATCAAAAACAGTAAAAACACACTTCTCAGCGAAGAAAATAAACAATCACTAAAAAAGGTCACTCAACAAGTGTGACCCGTTCAGCTGATTTTCGAACGATTTAACGACGTCTGTCTGCTGCAATCGTCTCCAAATTTTACCAGTCACCGAAAAAGCCCGATTAAAAACAAGGGCTGGCAAACTGTGTGCCCTCGCCCACGCGCGCGAAATGCTACGAATTTCGATCTATAGTATGTCATATATATGTGATAAAAATCATTATTTGTGGTATAAAAGGAATAATAATTAGAATATGAATAGTTTGTCGTATACAATTAATTGATATTATTGTAACAGTAATTTATAGTAAATTAACAACAAAAGCAATATTTTCTATTGAAATTTGGGCTGGGCACGTGCCCCTGTGCCCTTTATCACCAGCCGCTACTGGCGGTGAACAAGATAAATAAGAAGAACACTACACAAAAAAAAATGTTTTTAGTCGATTTTCGACAGGACACAAGCACAAACAACACCTCATATTTTTTCACGAACCATATCTTTTAACAGCGTACAGAACTATTAAAAACCTATTAAAAACACTATTAAAAAATCCTACCTTATTAATTTCGAAAACGGCATTTAACCTGCCCTCCCTTCAATTTAAAGAAAAGATGAATTAGAAACAGTAGAAAAACATATCTATGTCTTTTCTAGAGTGTTTTGGGAAATGTTTGCTTTGAATACGCTGTTAAAAAATATGACTCAACTCAGGAATCACCCTGTATATAATCGAGCCGATGTTATGTACGAACAGTACATACAACATTTTTTTGTTATAGTGTAAAAAAAATAAATTCGTTAGTCGCCGCCAAAATTTGATTCGTCCGGCGCCAAACCTAAAACCTGATAATCTAATCTGCCATCATCTAATCTAATTAAGAAGTAATCGTAATTATTGGACATAAACACGCTTAATCTGTATTGTTCTCTGTGAATATAAATAAAATTCGAGGGGTTTTAAAGAGATCCAATGAAGGATAAGCACTCTAACGAAAGTTTACTTAGATAATTCCATGTTTCTTCTACTAATATCTCGTTATGATTGACAGTAATTCTTTTTTAATCGCATATCTGTTTAAAAAATAAATCCTGGAGATAAGAATTAAACTCTTAAAACAATACCGCGTAATATAAAATATGCTGGTGCACAAAAGCAATGTAACATTGTTTTTTATATCTTAATCTTCATACGCAAATATTAGCAATTCAGCTTCTTCTTGCCATGTCTTTTCTGTTATACTTTTTTATATATAAACCATCAGATGGTTTCTTTAAAAAATTGCTATTAAAACTACATCATTGAATAGTTTTAAATGATTGTTGCTTTATTCAAGAAATAGGTACGCCTTCCCATTATTTATGAAAAATAATTTCAGTTAAAGCCGCCGCGGCTGGCCTGGCAGTAGGTCATTCTTTTCACCCAATTTTGCAGCATTTTGTGGCTCTATTGCACGAATAACTCGATTGATGTTTTCCTTCAGTGCGTCAACTGTTTGTGGATCGTTGGAGTAACAACTGTCCTTAATATGTCCCCATAAAAAATAGTCCAACGGTGTTAAATCGCAGCTGCGCGATGGCCAATTAATGTCTCCAAAACTGCTGGAACCAAAGCTCCAGCCAAGTCCAAATCGTCCAATCGCGGCTACAAAAAATCAGTTAACTTGTCTTTGTAACACATTCCATTTCCTTTAACGCTGTTCATCTGTAATGTAAATTTCAAATGTAATCTTCATTTTGAAAGAAGTACGGACCAATGATGCCTCCAAAACCCACACCAAAGAGTCACTCTTGCAGGATGCATCGGCTTCTCTATGACTACGTGTGGATTTTCGGAACCCCAAATCCTACAATTCTGTTTATTAACAAGCCCACACGGAGAAGCGATAACGAAGTGGATGGTCATTTTCCTTTACCTCTTGAGTAAGTTGAAACTTGTAAGCAAATAATTCGAGGTCTTTATGCAATATTCTCCACAGAGAAGTACGACTGACATTAAGTTGTTGTGCTCTGTGACGAGTTGAGGTTCTTGAGTTTTCACGCACATTTGGTGCGCACCGGACTAGCAAGTGGATGACTTCTGTTATCCATAAGCATGTTTCACGAACATTCCTTAAGAACTTTCCTACACCAGGTGCTGACGGAGCTTCATTTCGACAAAAAATTGTTCTCAATTTTCTCACTGTTATCGTAATTTTTCAATATTTCCCAACGTCGTTCAAGCGTAAAACGATCCATTTCTTACAGCGGAGGTTAGACACCACTTATATGTCAAATGTCAAGCGCGTCAGTGTCGGCAATGTAGAAATAACACTCAGTTTAAAAATAAACCAATAGATGGCCCATCCTATAAAATACTTTCTATATATGTAACAATGGAATGAAAGATTTCAAATGTTTATAAACAGACTAAGCTATTTTTTTAATAAGAAAAAAACTACTCAATACTATGTGTATTAATTTTTCAGCACGTTTTACTGAGACTATGTGGCAAAATATGGACCAAAATCACGTCTTGTTTGTTGTACAAAACTCTATTTGGTTCTAACCCTACTTCGTAGAAACCAATAACATTTTAAAAAATATTCAAACCTTAAATTGGTTAAAATTCTTCAAATAGTAAAATATGCATTTTCCTTATCTATAGGCCACCCAGGACGTACATTAACATATCACATGTAAATAATAAAGCTCGATCCCTAATTATTAATTACGATGTCGTCATGTTCACCACAGGCAATCAATAAATCCTTTACCGTCGATAATGTGGAGTCAATTATTATTATTATTGTCCCAGTATTTATGCAAATTGGCAGAGACACTCCTGTATCTGAGTAACGAGTAAAGTTTCGTTTGCAATTTCATACTTTAATGGACAATGCGAACGTCTTTTTGCATTAACTGGGTTAAGTACCGCTAAATTAACATTACGTCATGGCGCAAATATAAAATCCACGATATGGGGACATTCAGCGCCGATGGAATGAAATAAAATGTTATACGGTGTTAATTACGTCTCTTTCAGTTAAAAAATGAAAATACACGTATTGGACAAAAAATGTATTTGAAGGGTACAGGAATAAAACAGGGAGAGACCATTTGAGACGATTTTGCGATAAGTGGTGCTATTTGTAGGTTTATTTCTTACCTGTCAAATATCCAGGTTTAAAAGTGGCAAGGTCCCATACTTTTTTACAATAATAGATACGGCCCACAGCCATAAAAGTAGGAATGTCCATGCGCAACAGGCATAAAATAAGGAGGGTCCAAAATATTACTGGTATGTCGACGTATTTCAAGTAAACAATTATTGCATTAGTCTGGATTGATTAATAGCCCGAAACAGTACTTTACAAGTTTAGCTATTGTGAATGTGAAGTAATACTAATATGGCAAGTGTAAATAGTAAAATTGAGCAAAGTACAAAGAAAAGAAAGAAGACTGGTAGACCACAAGAGGGGAATGAAAAAGCTTAGATTGGCATGTCATGAAGAAGGTACACCCTGCTTGTGTAAGCGATTAAAATGTTTTGAGACAATAAACATACATTCTAATACAATTTTTTATTTTTATACACGTCCGATTAACTAAAATAAAAGAATAAAATAGAAAAAGTAACTTTTCTCAGAAGTAGGTATTTGTGACATTCCCTGTTTTATTCCTGTACTATTCCCTTCATTTACTAACAAATGCAATTGAACAAGCAGACGGATGTTAAAGAAAAATTAAGACGACAAACCTGAACGAGCTGAACTGCCTATAAATTGGAACGCAATTACCGGTAACTATCACTGGCAACAATGAGAACGTTATCAACAGATTCATTATACAATCGGTTTGCTGTGCCGAACAATTCCTTTAAAGTAAACAATAACGACTATTGTGTGAACAATACTCCTCTGTGGACGAAAGCATAAATACCTATGTGGAGTGTGCCGATTTATTTTAGATTTTTGTGCCACTTAAAAAAAATCGCGACTAGCTAACGACGTTACAAACCATCAGTTTAAATAAATAAGTAGATATAAGGAATGCCAAGTCAATCACATAATGTTAATCGTGATTCAACACTTCCTAATTCTTTGATTTGTTTTACTCTAACCATTTCTTTTCATTATTCCTATTTCGTTGAATAGCATTAATAACATCCAAATAAGAAATAAAAAAAATTAGAAAACACTTATTATAAGACTTTATTCTATGAAGTATAAATAGTCGAAACAGGGCCGTAACCAGGCGGGAGGACTGAAAAAAAAAAGATAGGGCTTATAGGGTAAAAATCATATTTAAGAATTACTGAAAAATTATTTGACACGTCAAAGTCTATATTTTATGTGGGTGTATTTTTTTTTACTTTTCCATATAATTTGTGTATTTTATTTTGTCTTTTTTGTTGCAAATTTCATAATCGTAAGCAAAGACAATAGCCCATATTTATTAGTTGTTTCCTCGACTTACGATATTGATTTCTACTTTAATCTAAAGTTTTTTTAAAATTGGTATTATTTTTATTGTGAATACTATTTGTATTGTTTTGTGCCAAAGGTAAACGAATTGAAGGACTCAAAGGGTTTTTTTTTTTGTTTGTAAAACGTATATTATAAATTTTTTTACACAAACTTTTTTTATTTAAGCACTGGTAAAAAGAAATACTGAGCCCTGGTTAGAATTTGGTTCTTGATGATCTTGGTTCTGACGAACTTGAATCAGAATAATTCAACTGTCAACAAAATAATATTAAAAATGTGTAAACGATCTATTATTAACCGTTAGCTGCCACTCTGGGGTGCACACCGCCCAAGGTGGTGTTTGTGATTGTATTGTGGGGAGACCTCAAAAAAGGTATAGTGTCTGTATCTAAATCGAAAAAAATTGCCATCTGTTGGTAGTTGAGATCTAACACTAACAGATACCAGAAGCATCAGTCTAGAAGCATCAGTCTCGTTCAACTTCTCGAAGTTGATCTGGGGTGCGATACACCCCAGAGTGGCAGTTACTTGATATTTGCGTGTACAGTACAGATTTCTTTATTTGCTTTTGGCGTAATTATAAGTGTATTTAGTGAGTTGCAAGTGATTTTATTTTTTTTTTTCGTGATACACTGAGTTCAACATGTACAATTTGCGATCCAAATCTAAAATTATTAAAAACTAGTATATCTCTGGAGTACTCAGTTTTGAGGTTGTTTTAATGAAAAATTGAGATGTCTACAATTGTTTTGGTAAAACAACCTGTTTTTCACATTTTTTACAATATTAATAATTTTTTCTTATATGTAATTTATTAATTTATCAAATCTTCGTTCATTACATTGTTAAACAACATTAAAAGAAGTATCAAAACAATTTTCATGTCAAAATATTAAATACATGCTTTGTAATATCGATTTTGTGGCTGGGGTGCGATACACCACAGTGTGGCTACTATTTCACAGCAGAAAAGTGTGGCAGCTAACAGTTAAGGCACATTTCTCAACTTCGTCCAATACTAGAGATGCATCAAGCAATATTTGTATGCTGCCAATACATTTATTTGTATTTGTTCCGATTGTTTTCAGATTTTACATATCTGTTTGTCATTACAGCAGCTGGTCCTTGGAAAAAGGATTTTTCATTATGACACAAAACTTGAAAAAAGTGTCACAAGAAAACCAAAATTTTATAGTCGCAAAAATTCACTTTTTTGGTAAAATTGCCACCATTTTTTCTTTAAAACAAAATTTTGCCAAATCCTTTGTTCAACGACTGCATCTTGAATTATACTAACAAGCTTATTGGGATTTTTTTGATTTAAGACGAACCGTTCCAGAGGTATCATGTTCACCGCAATATTTTTTCCTAAAAAAATGAATAGAAGTACTTGACTATTAGTATAAACCGCATTTTTTAAGCGCCTTGAAAATTATATATGCGTGTATTTCTTGCCCGTGCATACGTACGGCACTGACCGATCCTGCTAAAGCGCCGCATATGCCCGGTAGTACGCCGGTTCCGTTGCGGGAGCGCTGGATAGTTAAAAGCAGTCTACCATGCGTTAGAGCTTCTTCTTCTTAGAACTTTCTGGACTCTAATGATATATTGCTGAATGGAATAGAACTGATCTACCTTAGAAAAATGTATTACTGAAATTCGCTTTTATTTTTGTAACTTAACAGAGTGTAACCCCTTAACCCGTTTAGGCCGAAAACGCCACTCCCGGTACATCGCTCTTCAGCGCTTCAAAACTAATACTATTTGCGAAAAATTTGACAGGGACCTATATTTTAAGTTTAAGACGTGCCCTTTCCGATGGTGTCCATGAAATTCCTCCAAAAAATGATTAATTATGAAAAAGAGCAGTTTAAAAAAAATACTATTTTTTGCACAATTTTTTTAATCAAATTTTCAAGGGGTTTCCGGCCTGCAATGCACCTGGAACCTCACCAACCGGTGGAATAAATGTTTGAACTTTAAGTATACGTGGTTTAAAGATCGATTTTTTTGTCTTATGCGTTCAAAATGGCGCCTGAACTGCAAAATTTTTTGCGTAAAAATTCAAGAAGGTTTAATTGGAAAATGACGCACTTACAAAAAAATTGTCAAGAATAAAAAGTTCTTAAAATCACCCAGAGTGCAGTTTTTTTCAGAATGTATTAGCAATTTTTTAAATTTTGCAAAAATTGACTATTTGCAAAATCCAAAAAATTGCTCAAAAAATTTTGAAAAATTCTAGTGCATTCATTGAGTGATTTTAAGAACTCTTTTTATTCTCGACAATCCCAAAATGTTTCCAAAAAAAAAAAAATAAAATTTATTGTTCCTTCAAAAAAAAAAAAAAAAAAAAAAATTGTTAAAAAAAATTTTATAAAGGGGGGGTTTTTTTGTTGTGTTTTTTTTTTTTTTTTTTTTTTTTTTTTTTTTTTTTTTGTTTTTTTTTTTTTTTTTTTTTTTTTTTTTTTTTTTTTTTTTTTTTGGGGGGGGGGGTGGGGGTTTTTTTTTTTTTTTTTTTTTTTTTTTTTTTTTTTTTTTTTTTTTTTTTTTTTTTTTCCGATTAAAGTTTTTCTGACTTGTCATTTTTATGCAAACAGATTAGAACTTTTTCGGATATTATACGTTTTTACGCAAAATGTTTTTAACGCAAACGGACTCAACCCATCAATCCTCCCCAAAAGAGAGGAAACGTTTTGAATTTTAAGGTTTAACTGAAAGGAGATAACTTACAACAGACCATTTGAACGCCAAGTGAAAAAATCGTTCGAAGAGAAAAAAAAAAAAAGAGCGATGTTTAGGGAGTGTTTACTCTCGTACAATTAAACCGTTTTAGGGGGGGAGGGAGGAAGTATGAGGGGACGCAGTAACGAATACCCTTATCACAGTCCAAAATGTAAAAGTAAGTACATAAAGTATTTTATTACTTTCATTGGATTCCGTTGCTATACCCCGTTAGAAGCACCCGCCACTGGAAACGGAGTCCATCGCCGGGTGATGGGTGTAACGGGCTCTTACCGCTATCAGCGGGAAGGTTTTTTTTTATCGGAGGCAAAAAAAAAAATGGCCTCACCAAGACACGTTTACTATGTGGCCACATAAATAATAGTGGGCTCTTACTTTGGCGATTAACGTGTAGTGGCGAGCCGCTAGGGGGCGGCGGAGGGTTTATTCGCGGCAGAAGTGCAAATGGCCTCCCCCGGCCCCGCTTTCTCTGGGGGGGCCATAAAAAGGGGGGTGTTTTGGGGGGGGGGGGGGGGGGGGGGGGGGTTTTCTAATGGCGTAATAAAGGGTGAATGATGGTCGTAGTTCTTCGACTTAATTGCATTTTTGTTTTATCGTATGCGCGGGGACATTATCTGGGATGAAAAACGAGTTGTCGTAGCGGCATGTTTGCCTCCACACCCTAGTAGGGAAATTAGAAGTTACACATGAGGGCATGACCAAAAACTCCATTTGTTTTCATCCGATTCTAGATCCACCAATTGGTTCTTATATGAGTTAATGTCATACTAAAAACGTTTTACGAGTTTACTGCGTCAATTGTCTCTATAACACATTTTTATCCCTCAATAAAACATATTCCTACGGCACCACTGAATATCTCCACTATTATGGAATGACTGGTCACCTGTCTGTGATCAGCGCGTTTTCTTCGCCTTTTTTTTAGCTGGTGGTGTGTGATACAGCTCATTATTTGTTTGTTAGACTATACTCTCTCGGCCTGTTGTCTCTCTGAAAACGTCACAGTTTGCATGATGCGATCGTTGAAAAATACCAAACGGGTACGTAATGTCTGATGGCCGTCGTTAATATCTTCCTCGAGTTTAATAAATAATGTATGTGCCTCGTAGTTTACGATTATGGGGCATTCTATCTGAAACGGTTTTCTAACTGCGGTGTATTTGCCAGGTTTTTTGACATGCTATACGGTTCGTTAAGACACGAAATATAGCGTGGAATTTTAAACACAACTCACAGCGTATACTCGTATTACGTAATGATACACGGCTAGACAAAATTATTTTTTTTTTCGTTTGCAGGGGTCTGACTATGTATACTATATGTTTTTGGGTCGCTGAAACCGAATCCGAAGTCCAAATTGTTCCATCAGTTCCGGTTCTTTTCCTAACCTCAAAAAAACAGGCCTAAAACCATGAAATTCAAGCTAAAAATTATATAATTTGATAAAAACCCAAACGAAATCCCATAATCGTATATTTCATCAGTGCCATAACCATATAATCTCAAAACTCCATAACCTTAGGCCCCATAACCTCAAAAACCCAATAACCTTATGATTCTAAAACCCCACAACTCAGTTAAAGAGACTTACACGCGCTTAAGCAGTGTAAATCGATATGTTTGAAACGGATTTGCCCTTCAATCCCAGTACCACTTAACCTCAAAACCGCGTAATCCTAAAACCTCATAACCTCAAAAAATCCCATAACCTTGTGATTGAAAAACCTCGTGACGTAATCTGCGAAGTTATGGGATTATATAAAAGTTCAAAGTTTTATGTTTTGTGCAATTTGATTTGAAAAGACACAGAAAAAGTATTAAAAACACACAAAATTTGTGTAAATTTTACCGTGCGAAAGATTTGTAAGATTGTACACAAATTTTGTGGTATCATTCCATGTTTTACACTACTTTTGTGCCAAAACTCAATCAGATTTAGAACCGTATAAGATTATGAAGTTTTCAAGATTATGAAGTTTTAGGATCACGTGATTTTGAGGTTGAGTGGTAGTGAGGTTAAAGGGCACACCCGTTTCAAACATATTGATTTACACTGCTTGAATGCGTATAAGTCTTTTTTTTACTGGTTTATAAGGGTTTTCAATCACAAGGTTATGGGATTTTTGAGGTTATGACGTTTTAGGATCACGTGGTTTTGAGGTTAAGTGGTACTGGGATTGAAGGGCAAATCCGTTTCAAACATATCGATTTACACTGCTTAAGAGTGTATAAGTCTCTTTTTTATTGAGTTATGGCGTTTTAGAATCATAAGGTTATTGAGTTTTTAAGGTTATGGAGTTTTGAGATTATATGGTTATGGAATTGATGAAATATATGATTATGGGATGCTGTTTGGGATTATATCAAATTATATAATTTTTAGCTTGAATTTCATGGTTTTAGGCCTGTTTTTTGAGGTTAGGAAACGAACCGGATCTGATGGAGCAATTTGGACTTCGGATTCGGTTTCAGCGACCCAAAAAACATATAGTATACAAAGTCAGACCCCTGCAAACGATAATTTTTTTGTGGAGCTGTGTTCATAATAAATGTGAGAAAAAAAAAGTTTTTTTTGTATTACATTTTCTTTTCATCGATTTTGTTACTCTAACGCTGGGATCTACTGAAAACCTATGGCAAAAATATACATGTGAATTCAAGGGAATTTGTTTAGTCAAAAATTTTGCTCGTCGGAAATATTGCTCTTTCACTCCTTCCTATTTCCACAGCGAGTCGAGTCATCGCTGGAGAATGTCGTAAAAATAAGAAAAGGAATAAAATCACGTAATAAAGCACTATATGTAATAACAGCACTCTAAAAACCGTCTTATTTCGATGTAATGAAGTATCTATGTATGTGTCTATAGTCCAACAAACAAACAATGAAACTTCTACACTGTCACATGTCTACACTTCGATATTATAACGACTACTATTGATGTCGTGATTGATTTGAACAATCCTTTAATTATTATCTTTATAAAACCACGCAGATTTTCTTCTACTTTGTACCCCTATGGAAAAAAATCGAGGCGCCACTGGTATCGTCTACTTCTTTTATGGGGTAGTCGGGCGTCATTTATTTCGCTCTTTCGACCGCACCCCCTGACTTATCTCTCATTTAGTGAGAGAGGGGACGCTCCATTTATCAGGTGGGAATTTAATGGGACCCACGAAAAATCACATCGCATTACGTCGCTGAGAGCAGAAATTTGCCATAAAGGCGTTAATTAAATTACCCCGGATTTCCTAGAGAAAAGGCACGCAGTGGAGTGCGTTCTACAGCCATAGCTGAAATGATTTTGTTCACAATAATGGGTAATATAATCTAAAGGCATTAATATTCCTTTACAGAATTTTAAAATCAAAACTTTTGTCAAATATTACTTTCGATTCAGGTAGGTGAAAAGTGAAAAGTAGCAACACCAAAAAGTTGCTATACATTTCGGTTATTTCAAACTACTTGTATGAAATAAACATATCCTATAAGGGCATTTTAATTTTAAGGGATTTTAAAAACTGTTTATGTTGAAAGAAAAATTGGTACAGTTCACCCTTCTAGCTGCTTCTCTGTCTATCAGTAAGTAGACTTCACCACGAATAAAATAAATATTTTTCGAACGCAATTACAGTGCCGGAAAAAAGTATTCGCGGATAGAGCGAAACGCAGAAAAACACCTGCATACTTTATTCAGAATAGACAAAGAACTGAATTATACAGGAAAATGTTAAGCTTTATTAATCCTAAGTTTAACACATATGACAAAAATATACAAACAGCAATTTTAAATTAAAACATAGCAAACCTATTAATAGTGTTAAATAACATAGAGAAAAAAGTATTCGAGGATTTAAGAAATTTACATATTTGGAGGACATCAAATCGATATGCAGGCTAAAGGTCTGCATACTAAATTATTAGATATCGATTTGATGTCCTCCAAATATGTAAATTTCTTAAATCCGCGAATACTTTTTTCTCTATATTATTTAACACTTAATATTTTTGTTACGTTTTTAATTTAAAATTGCTGTTTGTATATTTTTGTCATATGTGTTAAACTTTTTTGTTTACTGCTGCTGACTAAATTTAATATAGTCAGCAGCAAAAGTATTCACACACCTATGTTTTGAGGGTTGCTTAAATTCTGATAATCTTTCTTCCAGTACCGATTTTTTTTGCTATCGATATGATTATAGCTTGTGGAATGCCGTGTCTACTAAGTAGAGACTCTAAGTCGCAGAGCTTAACAGGACCGCATCAGGGGGAACAGGGCATTGTATGTGAAGTAGTCTATACAAATCATGTAATTAATAATATAATTTAAAACCAACAATTTTTAACCAACAACAATAATTTAAAACACACAGCGCACAACGAATTATAGACTGTCCGCGTCTGACATATGAGAGGCCCGAAATGGGTAGTGTTGTGCGCTTGTAATAATATATCATTTATAATGTCACATCGCAATAAAACTAGTTTAGAATCACGCTCTGTCGAGAATACCCGCGCTGTGGCGTTTCGTCTAGGTACGTATATACTGCGTGTTTCGTTAAGCGTATCAGTGTCATTGTGATTTAGATTTTAGGATTTTCCGGTCCATATAGGTTTCGACAAAATCACGTAAAACAGGGTCCTTTAATTTGTCATTGAACATGCCAAAAGAACACAAAAATAGACAAGATCTATTTCAAATATAGACTGATAGCACTCCTGACTTTTATGGGGATCCTGAATTTTATGGGGATGTACGTATTAGGGGAAACTACCTATTTTGTACTTATTGTGGAAGAAGTATAAATTCTTTAGATAAATCTAAAGTAATGAGACATGTGAACAGCCATGCCTCTTCGAGTTCTAATAACCCACATTTTTTCTATGAACGTACAAAAGCATTTGTAGCTAGTGCCATTCCATTAGACAAATTAAAGAACCCTGTTTTACGTGATTTTCTCGAAACCTATATGGACCG